>SJXQ01012947.1:98169-142837 GCA_006408695.1 Aepyceros melampus | reverse complement strand
TTCAGCCTTAGCATCATTCCTTCCAAAGAAATCCCAAGACTGATCTCCTTCAGAATGGACTGGTTGGATCTCCTTGCAGTCCAAGGGACTCTCAAGAGTCTTCTCCAACACCACGGTTCAAAAGCATCAATTAACTCCTATTAGTATAGCATGAGAAATACTGCTAGTATTAAAGCCATTTTTGTTTCATAACTTTTTAACTTATGTACTTCTAATTTGAAACATTATTATAATAGAAAAAGGGGCACTTTATTTCAAATAAATTAATTTTAGGACTAATGCTTTCAGTTAATTTTAGGATCAGATAAAAAGATTGATAGATCAATAGAATGATGAATGGATAGATGAATGATGAACACATCAATAGATAAGTGAATAGATACATATGTACATATAACATTCTTTTTCTTTTTTTTTTTTTTTTTTGTAGCTTCTCTCTGGTCAAATAATCCTGGCATAATTAGGATTTTTTCCAATCAAGTTACTGCCACATTTCTTATACAATCTGATGAAAGTGATTATATTGGCTTCAAAGTAACATACAATACATTTAACAGCAAAGAGCTTAATAGTAAGTACTGTTTATTCCTTAGCCTTTGAATCTTCAGATGGTTTAGTGCTATAATGGAATTTTAAAAGCAACAGAACCTAATATTTTAGAAAAGGATCATTATCTATTTCATTGTGCAAGTTCTTCAATGAGTATCTCTTACGAACACCTTTCTCCACTTGATACTTGGAAAGAAATGAGAATTTAGAAAATCACTCACATCCTTCAGCACAATGAAATAACCAATTTGAAAAAATATATAATTCAATAGAAAAGTTAAATTAAACTTTTATACTGCAAGTATTCAAGGATTTAAAATTAGTGTAAAACTAATTCTGAGAATGTTCCACATCAATTCAATTTTGACCAGAGTATTAAATTTAGTAAATAGGTAGGGGGAGAAAAAATGAGGACAAAGTTTATGCAGGTAAGTCTACAGAGGTAAGCTATAAAATTTAAAGAACAATAAGAACAAAAGGCTTGTCTTGGCTAAAGCCCTAATAGGGCTTAAGAAACATATTAACACGTTGGCAACAAAACTGGTTTTTGTTTTTTTTTTTAACTAAATCAAATTAAATAGCCAACATTAATTTTAAAAAGTAATTCTGTGCATGCCACTTGATTATAAACTGTATGAGTATATATTATTTTCAATTCAATCTATTATAATTGGTCATAATGTTGACTCAATTTGAAGCAAATTTTTAATTTACAGATTATGAGAAAATCAACTGTAATTTTGAAGATGGCTTCTGTTTCTGGATCCAGGATCTAAATGATGACAATGAGTGGGAAAGGACTCAGGGAAGCACCTTTCCTCCGTCTACTGGACCAACTTTTGACCACACTTTTGGCAATGAGTCAGGTATAATTTATATTTAATTCAGAAACCAAGAAAAAAGCGCGGCGTCTTGTTCCACAAATCAAATTGAGCAGTATTAAATGCAAATTTAAATGCAAATTCAGTTCAATCGCTCAGTCGTGTCTGACTCTGCGAACCCATGAATCGCAGCACACCAGGCCTCCCTGTCCATCACCATCTCCCGGAATTCACTCAGATTCACGTCCATTGAGTCCGTGATGCCATCCAGCCATCTCATACTCGGTCGACCCCTTCTCCTCCTGCTCCCAATCCCTCCCAGCATCAGGGTCTTTTCCAATGAGTCAACTCTTCGCATGAGGTGGCCAAAGTACTGGAGCTTCAGCTTTAATATCATTCCTTCCAAAGAAATCCCAGGGCTGATCTCCTTCAGAATAGACTGGTTGGATCTCCTTGCAGTCCAAGGGACTCAAGAGTCTTCTCCAACACCACAGTTCAAAGGTATCAATTCTTCAGCGCTCAGCCTTCTTTAGAGTCCAACTCTCACATCCATACATGACCACAGGATTGAGCAGTATTAAATGCAGATTTTTTTTGATCGTGAACTAATGAATTTAACTGAAAATGGTATCAATTAGGCACGTAAAAGTATTTCAAGAAATATATTTTTTACCTTATATATTCACAAAATGTTGAAAAGAACACAAAGGCCATTAGAGACAAAGAGAGGGTTGTCACCCTACATTTGCCACTTATTATTAACTAAGTGGACTTGTGGGAGGTAATTGACTTTTCTGAACTTTGGTTTACTATGTCTTAATTTCATTTTCTCATTGTTCACTGCTAGTGTATAGAAATCCAGTTGATTTTGGATATTGACCTTGTGCCTTGCAGCTTTGCTGAAATTAGTTTTTTAAGACTTCAATAGATCAATATCGTACCATCTTGAAATACAGATAACGAGGCAGGTTACTTCTGATAAGCCTTCTTAGACTGTTCAGGCTGCTATAACTGAATTTTAGAGATTGGTTTTCTTAAACAATCCATTTTTCACAATTCTGAAGACAGGAAGTCCGAGGTCAGGTAGCCAGCATGGTGTGGTTCTGATGAGAGTCCTCCTTTTGGTTCACAGACACCAGCCTCCTTACTATATCCTCATGTAACAGAGAGAGAGAGGGAACGTGAGAGAGATCTCTCCTGTCTCTTCTTACAAGATCACTTATACCATCATGACGACTCACCTTCATGAAGAGGTTACCCTCCAAAGGACCCATCTCCACTCTCATCACATTGGGGTTTACAGTTTCAGCATATTGGGGCAGGAGGGAGACCTTCATTCTGACCATAAGAGAAAAACTATGGAAGATCTGATTCTAAAGCATGGTCCTAGAGGATAAGATGGTTGGATGGCATCACCGACTCAATGCACATGAGTTTGGGTAAACTTCCGGAGTTGGTGATGGACAGGGAGGCCTGGCCTGCTGCAGTTCATGGGGTGGCAAAGAGTAGGACACAACTGAGTGACTGAACTGAACTGAACTGAACTGAAGGGAAAGGTGATGTTTTGTAAATATATTTGTCACATAAGTGAGATATTAGAACTGGATTTCAGATGGAAACATTAACATTAAGATAATAAAATTTGACTGAGAAGACCAGAAATTATTGGGAATTATTAAGGAAGGAGGAACTTGTAGTGAAAAGGCCAACTACATATACCTTGGATGCATGTATTCATAATATTTGTTATGTTGTTCAGTCGCTAAGTTGTGTCTGACTCCTTTCGACACCATGATCTGCAGCACACCAGCCTTCCCTGTCCTTCACTGTCTCCCAGAGTTTGCTGAGATTCATGTCCATTGAGTTGCTATCTAACCATCTCATCCTCTGTCACCCCCTTCTCCTTTTGCCTTTATTTTTTTCCCAGCATCAGGGTCTTTTCCCAATGAGTCAGCTCTTCACATCAGGTGGCCAAAGTATTGGAACTTCAACTTCAGCATCAGTCTTTATGATGAATATTCAGGATTGATTTACTTTAGGATCAACTGGTTTGATCCCCTTTCTGTCCAAGAGACTCTGAAGAATCCTCCATCACCACAATTTAAAAGTATCAGTTTTTTGGTGCTCAGCTTTCTTTATCGTCCAGCTCTCACATCCATACATGATGCAAAAAACCATAGCTTTGACTAGATGGACTTTTTCAGCAAAGTTATGTCTCACCTTTTTAATATGCTGTCACGTTTTGTCATAGCTCTCCTTCCAAGGAGAAAATGTCTTTTAATTTCATGACTATAGTTACTGTCCTCAGTGATTTTGAAGCCCAAGACAATAAAATCTGTCACTGCTTCCACTTTTTTTTCCTGACATTTGCCATGAGGTGATGGAACTGGATACCATGATCTTATTAATAGTTTTTTGAATGTTGAGCTTTAAACCAGCCTTTTCGCTTTCCTCTTTAACCCTCACCAAGAAGTTTGTTAGTTCCTCTTCAGTTTTTGCCATTAGAATGATATTGTCTGCCTATCTGAGGTTATTAATATTTCTCCCAAGAGTCTGATTTCAGCTTGTGATTCATCCAGCCCATCATTTCAGTGATTTACTCTGCATATGTGTTAAATAAGCAAAGTGACAATATACAGCCTTGTCATACTCCTTTCCCAATTTTGAACCAATCTGTTCCATGTCCTGTCTGTTGCTTCTTGACCTGCATGCAGGTTTCTCAGGAGATAGGTAGGTGGTCTGGTATTCCCATTGCTTTAAGAATTTTCCAGTTGTTATGACCCATGCAGTCAAAGGCTTTAGCATTGTCAATGAAGCAGAAGTAGATCTGACTACAAATCCAGATGTAATATGCATCTTACAAAGTAAAGTGAAAGTTGCTCAGTCATGTCCAAATCTTTGCAATCCCATGGAGTCCATGGAATTCTCCAGGCCAGAATACTGGATTGGGTACCCTTTCCCTTCTCCAGGGGATCTTCCCAACCCCGAGATAGAACCCAGGTCTCCACATTGCAGGTGGATTCTTTACCAGCTGAGCCACCAAGGAAGCTCAAGAATATGGGAGTGCGTAGCCTATCCCTTCTCCAGCAGATCTTCCAGACCCAGGAATCAAACCAGAGTCTCCTGCATTGCAGGTGTATTCAATTCAAAAGAGCAATGCAGGTATATTGCTTTTGATCTTACCAGCTGAGCTACCAGGGAAGCCGTTTAAAAATCAAAGAAAATTACAAAGAAGACAGAATAGAGATTCATGCTTTTAGATGATTTTCTTAGACAAAATCAATCCTATAATATGTTTTGCTATTGAGATTTCAATTCAATTCAAAAAACACATATTAAATGCTTCTTTTAACTAAACATGGTTCTAGGTATTGAGGACATGGATCACACATCATAATTTCTACAAAGCCTATCTGGAACTTCCAAGTTAAAATCTTCCTTTCCATAAAGCTTTAAAGCACCTCTTTTATTTTTCCTATCACATGACCTTATATCTGCTTACTTGTTTGTTTCTTTTCATCACAAGTTCTCTTCAGGAACAAGAACCTTGTCTTTTTCATCTTTGAGATGCTAGTGCATTTTCAGTGCCAGAATATAACATGTAAAATTATTTTTAATTAATGAGTGAATGTCTACAGTTTTAACTCAATAAGTCATTTTTTAATAAGTGATTGACTACATGAAATTGCTTATAACATAAAAATAGCCTGAGCACATGTGCATTGTAATTTAATATTCCCTGGTGACTCAGACTGTCAACAATCGACCTGCAATGCAGAAGACCTGGGTTCGATCCTGGGTTGGGAAGATTCCCTGGAAGAGGACATGGCAACCCACTCCAGTATTCTTGCCTGGAGGATCCCCATGACAGAGGAGCCTGGCAGGCTACAATCCATGGGGTCGCAAAGAGTCGGACATGACTGAGCAACTAAGTATAGCAGCACATATTACATAGATCAATATCCATGTTTTAATAACCTGAAAATTAACTAGCTGATCTAATGTCAGTTGCAAATTACACCTAGTAAGAGTACACCTTTTTTATAGTAGAAATGTATCTGAATAATCCTAGTTCTTTAGAAAATGCAGCCCAGGATAACAAAATACGGTTCACACAAATTACAGTTCATGAAGTATTTCTTAACAAGAATGTGACTGCTTTTGATCTATTTCTGTAAGAAATCACTGAAACTCCCACTCCATGTATTCATTTACTCCTTTATTTAAGAAGTATTTCTTTGAGTCCAGGCCCTATTCAAGACCCCTGGATGTATCTGTGAATAAAAGAAACCAGATTTTCTTCTCTTATGGAACACATTTTATAGCAAAGAAAAACAGAAAATAAGCACTATGCATCACAAATCATTACATTTTGGGCATCTGTTTAATGTTAATGAGTACTTAGGGGAAAATACAGAGCTTGGTAAGGCCAATGGGGAGGGCAGATGTTGAGGTGCTTCTGCAAATTAAAATACAGTCATTAGGTTGAGTCTCATTGAAACAATAAGTGACATTTGAATCAAAACTTTACGGGACATACAGATTACTCCAGGCATAGGAAACACGCAGAGTAAAGGATTTAAAAGACGCATGCCTGACCTGCATGAAGGAAAGCCAGGAAACCAGCATTGCTGAAACAGAATCAATAGGGCCAATAGGGTTCAGATAATAATGAATCTTCCCTGGCTCTGCCCTTTTCCCCAGTGAAGTGAGGAGCCATTGATGTTTAAGTGTAGGAATGAGAAGATTCACTTTGATTGGTAGAATACTTTATGGAAGGGCAAGAGAGTTGTCAAGGAAACCAGTGAAAAGTTATACTTACTCCAGGAAAGAGGCCATGGGACTCACATGTGGTGATATGAGGTCAGATTCTGGATATAATCTAAAAGTAATGTTAACAGGATCCTGCTAAATTAGTTACCAGTGTGACCCTATGGATAAAAAAATACATCTATGCTCTGCATAGATTGCCAATCTCATTAGACTAACATGCTTAAAACTAAATATTATGACATGTATCATCTTATGCATAATTATTCTCCTTTGAATCAGTGATTTCCCACAGCCTGGTCCTCTAGGGATAAATTAGTAATCTGCACAGCTGAAGACTAACCCCTAAGTGATAATCACCCCCAACTCTCTAGAGAATCCTGACCTGAAACAGTTAAATAATTTGACCACTTTTTTTTTCTTAACTATAATAAAAATAATTCTCTCTCACACTTGGACAAGTGTAGTTAGAGGGAAGTACAGAAAGCATCTATATCTATTGACTCTGACAGATAGCTTTTATGTAGTTGAAATCTTTGATGTTCAAATTATCATTTTCCCTTTTTATGTCATCATAATAAGAGAGAAAAATCATTCCACTGATATTTGAAGACTATAAGTACATTAGAGGAGAAAAATGATTTCTGCTTGCCAACAGATTAAATCACAAAAGAAATAAGATGAAACTGACCAAAGTGAGACAGGTTGAATGTCAGGTGGAGGTTTTAAATAGTCGGGTTGGAAATGCAGTCTCAGGAGAAGGCTGTGAAGCAGGAGTTATTTAAAATGAGATGAGTCAGAGCAGTTGAGAGCCCGCCAGAGGCAGCAGTGTAATGAGAACGGATGAGAGGCCTTAATAGGTCCTTCCCAAGTCTCATACCAGTGATTTCATAATCTAGCAGTCATTCCCCTCCAAGGGGTATTTTTCTTCCAGCTTGCTTTTTATGTGTCAGACATCCTGCCTCTGAGATGGAAGGGAATTAAATCTTTCCTGCTGTTCCTCTTATCCATGCAGGATTTTTTTTGTTCTTTACTTTCACTTTAAATGACAGGTAGGCCTAAATGAAAAGATAAACTTTGAATTAACATTGCTTTAGGGAAAAACAGCTAAGCCCCTTAACTCTCTGAGTCTTTCTGAAGAAGTTTCTCCTGGTGGAGCACCTGCTTTGAAATCTCTGTATCATCAATGCTCCGTTTCTCTGTTCTTCTTAGAAACAAAAGCAACTGGTGGAGACATTGGTGCTGATACAGGGCAGCAGCTTGAGGTGCTCAGCAGAGACCCAGTTGTCCAGAACATTCAGGGATATGAGATGAGTAACATAAAAATTTCAGAAATGGAGGAGTCACAAAAGAGCTAGAAGAGATAAAGAAAGTATTTTTTGTTGGCCTTTCTCAATGAAATCATAATCATTCCAACACTTGGGGGCTAGCTAGCACTGTATAGTAGTCAGGAGCATTAAAATAGAGATCCTGAAGTCATAGCTAGGTTTACATTCGAGCTCTGCCGTTTAAATCTATTCTGTTAGATGAC
The DNA here is from genome assembly GCA_006408695.1 of Aepyceros melampus. Taxonomy (NCBI): domain Eukaryota; kingdom Metazoa; phylum Chordata; class Mammalia; order Artiodactyla; family Bovidae; genus Aepyceros; species Aepyceros melampus. Next base: position 135,166 of record SJXQ01012947.1, on the reverse strand, counting down.
TCGTCATCATTAATCATCTTATCATCTATCTCAGTATCCTCATTGGGAAAGTGGGTTGATGATAATACAACCTGACTTGGGAGGAATATTATGAACATTAAATTAATATGTTTTTAAAAATCTTAGGTAAATGCCTGGCATATGAAAAATGCTTTATACATATTAGGTATCATAACTATTTTCTTTGCATACCACAGAAACATTCAAGAGAAACAAATTGTCTGTGATACTGTTCTAAATATTATGTCAGAGAGGAAAATAGTCATAGATTCAATTTTCAAAAGTATGTTAAGTCTTTGGGATATTTGCATTTTACTTAGCCTATAAACCTATTCTAAAATAAGAGTAATTTCAGTGTTTCAAATTAAAATTGTCTTATGTCCTTATCTTTCCTGTGATGTTGAATTTCAAAAATTATGCTGCTCTTTAATACTGAGAGAATCTGGCTGAATTTGCACCGTTCTCAGTCTAAAACTTTTGATATTTATCTACCAGATTCGTGTCCGACTCTTTGTGACCCCATGGACCATAGCCTACCAGGCTCCTCTGTTCATGGGATTTCCAGGCAATAATACTGGAGTGGATTGCCATTTCCTTCTCCAAGGGATCTTCCCAACCCAGGGATTGAACCTGAGTCTCTCACATCGTAGACAGACACTTTACCATCTGAGCCATCAGGGAAGCTTCAGTTAATTTCATATGCACCCACAAACTCACAAAGTGATTCTTAAAATAGTATTTTCTTTTTGAGAGGGCCCTCTAGTTTTCCAGAAAGTTCTACTCTCTCTGCAATTTCTGCTGTCTCTACATCAACATCCAACCCTACTTCTCTTTGAAAGAGAAGTAGTACTATAACTTCTTTAGAGGTTTGAGTGTTTGAGGGGCAGAGGTTTGGTTCGGTTCATGAAGAAATAGCAGAATAAAAGGATAGATGGATGTTGTAAGAGAAACCAAATGGCTCACAAAAACTCACTGAATGCTTAACTTACGAATTTTGAAGCTGACTCTGGAGGTTAATTCCAAGAATTCTCAAAGATATTTTAAAAAAATTATCATTTAACCTATAATTCCCCATAGGGTTGTGGAAAATGCTTATTTAATTATTTCAATTGTGTGTAGTAGTTTAATAAATTTAAAAATAGAAAGCCAAATTAATGTAGCATGAATATATTAAATAATATTTAGCTAATCCAGAGAATTAAGAAAATGTACCAAATGTCTTTCTTTTATCCAAACTTCTATCAAGTTTTAACATCACATATGAATATAAATTTAATACACAGTGGAATACTCTAAGTGACATCAGCAAAGTACAAGTGTAACTAAGAACTCAAGAGCCACATCTAGTTGGGAAGACCAAAAAGGATTTTCTGAAGATGTTAATTTAACTTAGATGACATCAAAAATTAGTGACAGGTACAATTGTAAGGGAAACTCCAGTAGAAGGAATTGGACTTTCCCTTCGAATTTGTATTTAAGTACTTGTCTTAAGTGAGCTAGTCCATCAGCATATCTAAATATCTTCATGGTCCTATTGTCTCTAAAGGAGTGAATACTCAAAACATCTAATAAATTGGAACTAAGTGGTATTTGCTCAAAGTAATAAGATGAAACAATCATGTGAACTCTTAGTAACTTAGATTTTGTTATATCCTTAAGGATGTACCAGTTCAAGGCTATTGGGAAGTCCAAAGTTGAGAAGTGACTTTCTTAAATAACAGTTGATTATGGAAGTTGCCTTCTGGCTTCTGGTGTAGCTCCTTTCCATTCTACCTGAACATGTTTCTTGATATTTTCATGTTAAAGTTGTGCTTTCCTGTTTATAAATTATATAGAAGGAAAGCACAACTGTCATTTCACATCCAAAAAATTGCTAATATTTAAGTAAAGCAAAATATTTTTGTTGTTTTTTTACAGGATTTTACATTTCCACCCCAACTGGACCAGGAGGAAGACGAGAAAGAGTAGGACTTTTAACTCTCCCTTTAGATCCCACTCCCGAACAAGCCTGCCTTAGTTTCTGGTATGTTATAGACACATGTTAAGTAACATCTTATTTAATGAGTGATATTGCTTTTCTTACATTGCCAGGCTCAAATTTTACTAAGATGTTGCCCCAAGTTTTAATGCATTAGTCATTACTTTTCCCATTCATAAAGTAGCAAATACTGAAAACTTTCTTTTCTCTAGCAGCTCCCTCACCCAAGAGAAAAGGGGTATTTCAGTGAAGGATTTAGAAGAACCCTAATATATCTACATATATGTGAATATATATATATATATTCTAATATTGTAGGAATTTATTAATTTTTGCTTGTTTCCAAACTAGGTATTACATGTATGGTGAAAATGTTTACAAACTAAGCATTAATATCAGCAGTGACCAAAACATGGAGAAGACAATTTTCCAAAAAGAAGGAAATTATGGACAAAATTGGAACTATGGACAAATAACATTAAATGAAACAGTGGAATTTAAGGTGGGCAAAACACTTTATAACCATGTATTTGTATTATAAAATGGTGATACAATTATAGTTTATGGTGATATGTGAAAAACAACTTACTTTCTGGGTATAGATAAGTCGTTTTCTCTTCTTTCCGATCATCCTCTTTTTTTTTTTTTCCAATATTTGAGTTCCTTTATTTTCAGTTATTCACTGACATTAAAAACCACTTACTGAGGAACAATTTACTACATGGAAGTACTACTTATAAAGAGCCATAAAATTCATAAAGAACTTGAAGGATATTTCAGCTTTCTTCAGAAACTTTCTAGCACAAGCCAACTATGTCTTCCTATTCCACTGCCTAACTAGGTTTTCCAACTTTTCAAAAACACCACCTAAATGACCCCTGCACTTTTCTAGGGAATCAGCTTTTCCTGTTAGAACATCCACACCCACCAGTATCCACACGTGCTGCCCCATTCTGACTTAATCGCCATGTATTTCCTCTAGAGACAAGTTCTATGAGCTGTATCATTGGGAAGTCTCTGATCATGTATTTCACCTTAGGGTGAATTAATTTTTCACATAATAGCTTAATGTGTTCTCTTCCCAAGGGTGTTTGCAATTAAAATATAGGATCATATAAGCTAATAGCTTGACCAAATTAACAATGTTTTAATTGGGCAATTTCAGATACAAGAGTATAACTTTCAGAAGATGTATGTTTGGACAGACATCGTCATCAGTGAAGATTCAGTGCTTTCCTGTGACTTGATAAAAAGCAGGCGATAATCAATGACTCTCATTTGTATTCCTCCCAGCTTTTTTTTTTTTAATCCTTTTTCCTTATCCTCTTTCTTCTGATTCTATAATTCTGCAAAGTTTTCTTTTCCACCTTAATTTTCTGACAATTCAAGGAAGGGTAAAGGAAAATGGAACATGAAGAAACAACAAAAGATGGCAGAAACAGGAAGATAGGTATTGCAGTAACTAAATCTTGGGCAACTCATGGAGAGTCTTAAAAGTCACAAAATTGCATCTACTTTTTCATCAGGCAGAGTAAGAGGACTGAGTTCTATAAATATTTACACCTTGGTTTTGCCACTTCAGTTACAAAATCTTGAAAAAGTTACTTTAGTCTCTTTGACATTCAGTTTGTGTGTATCTGAAAGGAAAGATAATTCTTACAGGGACTAGTGTCTACCAAGAAGTAAGTAGAATGAATGAACAAACGAGTTAATAGATGACTGTAAATTCAATTTAATTAGTGTCAGAAAAATTAAATAAGATAATGTATACAATGCACCTTGCATAGCAATTAGCACATCAGGTATTCAGTTTATGTCTTTCCTTTCCCAGACAGGAGAGGCTCCAACAAAGTCCAGTCAAAAATACCCACTGTTCTTAAGAACCTAATATGTTTCATCTGAACATTGGGCCTTTCTCCCAGGTCTGGGTCTGTGTCCTCTGGTCACCACCTATATAACATATCTCACACAAACTTCCCAGGTCAGTTATGACCAGTACCAGCAGGCATTCCCCACTCCAGGGGATCTTCCCAGCCCAGGAATCTAACTCTCTTGTGTCTTCTGCACTGGCAGATTCTTTACCACTGGAGCCACTATCCGGCTCTGAATAACTATATCATATTCATATTTTCTCTTGTTTTCTTCTTCTCTCTTTTAAATTACCTAATCAGGGTTATATGCTCTAAGGGTTTCTCTAATAGCTCAGTTGGTAAAGAATCCACCTGCAATGCAGGAGACCCTGTTTCAATTCTTGGGTTGGAAATATCCCCTGAAGAAGAGAAAGGCTACCCACTCCAGTATTCTGGCCTGGAAAATTCCATGGACTGTATAGTCCAAGAGATTGCAAAGAGCTGGACATGACAGAGTGACTTTTACTCTCTTCAGGGTTGTATGCACTAGGAAGGCAGACAGCTACCTGGATTTTTAATAATGTCATGGAAAGAACCTAGAATAAGGTTGCTGTCCCTGCAAGATGATGTGTGTATGTGACAGAGTACAATGGAGCATGACAATATCATGAAAGAAAGAGCTTTCAATTCTTGGGTTGGAAATATCCCCTGAAGAAGAGAAAGGCTACCCACTCCAGTATTCTGGCCTGGAAAATTCCATGGACTGTATAGTCTAAGAGATTGCAAAGAGCTGGACATGACAGAGTGACTTTTACTCTCTTCAGGGTTGTATGCACTAGGAAGGCAGACAGCTACCTGGATTTTTAATAATGTCATGGAAAGAACCTAGAATAAGGTTGCTGTCCCTGCAAGATGATGTGTGTATGTGACAGAGTACAATGGAGCATGACAATATCATGAAAGAAAGAGCTAGAGACATAGAGAAATTGTGACGATGTTGCCTAACACAGAAAGAAGACACTAGCGAAAATTTAGACCACCATGAACACATAGGGAGCTAGGCTAAGCCGAAGGACCTTATAAAGCAATATTTCACTGTGTGATAAATTGTCCACATTTACTTGGACATGACAGTATTGATTCTCCAGAGAATACTGGTCTACAAGAAGAATCAATCAGAAAAGATTAAAGTGGAATCATTTTATGTACCTCTCTGAATTACAGGTTGCTTTCTATGGGTTTAAAAACCAGTTCCTGAGTGATATAGCATTGGATGACATTAGCCTAACATATGGGATTTGCAATGTGAGTGTCTATCCAGAACCAACTTTAGTCCCAACTCTTCCGCCAGAACTTCCTAGTAAGTAACCTTAACGTGTGTTTTCCCTAATTAAGTTATTAGTATTTCCAGGTAGATCTCTCGCTGACTTATCTTTTTATTATCTTGCCATAGTGTTGTCTTTTCACTGAAAATCAGAAATGTTAAGATATAAGTAAAATGGAAACTAGTAAAATATTGCACATTAAATATAGATCACTAATGAAATAATGCTGTGCATCCTGTTACACTTCATGTTTATGATAATTTTAGTACATCTTCATTTTTGAAAATAATTTAGGTGCTGATTGCCATTTTGTTTTCAATTTAATACAAACTAATGCTAGGTGTGGGCCTTCCCAAGTGGCCTTAGTGATTAAAAAAAAAAAAAAATCTGCCAATGCAGAAGAAAGAGACACAGATTCGAGCCCTAGTCAGAAAGATCCCCTAGAGGAGGGCATGGGACTCACCTTCAGTGTTCTTGGCTGGAGAATCCCATAGACAGAGGAGCCTGGTGGGCAATAGTCCATAGGATCACACAGAGTCAGACATGACTGAAGCGACTTAGCATGCACACAATGCTAGGTGCATGTATGGATTTTACATAAATTCTTCAATATTTGAAACAGTCATTCAAAGTTTATAAATATTGCATACAAAGCACTTCATAAGAAAATGTAAAATATATCAATAACCACTATTACAAGGAAGAATAATCCGTATAACATTAATTTATAAATTAATAAATACAAAAAGCAACATATAACTATGTGCCCCTAAAATTAATACATGAGAGACTTAGGTGGTAGAGTACTTTGGAGAAGAGAGTGTGAGCTGGAAAAAGCTTCAAGGAAGCACTAAGATCGAGCAACAGAATGACACAAAAAATTGAAACAAAAGAAGGAAAATACAAAGGGTGGCTGTATGTGTGCATGCTCAGGCATTTCTATATAGTAATATTGCCCCCAAAGTTGTTTTCTTGACACCAAACTCTGGATCTTAATCACCTTTGATTCAGTGTTGTCTGGTTCTTAATATTGCATATATAGATCATCAATGTGGACAATGGCATCCCACTCCAGTGCTCCTGCCTGGAAAATCCCATGGATGGAGGAGCCTGGTAGGCTGCAGTCCATGGGGTCGCTAAGAGTCGACACGACTGAGCGACTTCACTTTCACTTTTCACTTTCATGCATTGGAGAAGGAAATGGCACCCCACTCCAGTGTTCTTGCCTGGAGAATCCCAGGGACAGGGGAGCCTCGTGGGCTGCTGTCTATGGGGTCACACAGAGTCGGACACAACTGAAGCGACTTAGCAGTAGCAGATCATCAATAAATACTGTTAGGTATAAACTAAAACCTCTCTCTCTCTCTCAGTTGTTTGTTCCTTTTGGTAACAAAAACAGTTCTGCCAACAAAATTTTAATACCAGAAATAAAGCTTGCAAATGATGGTGGGGCTAAGCGATAGAGAAAATATCCATCTGAACCAATAATTTGGGCTTCATAACATTGTTTAAAAATAATTTTCTCACTTGATTTTGTGAAGGTGTCTCACACCCTTCTGGTCTATTATATAAAACTTTTTTATGCAAAAAGTATTACAATCATTAAAATCATTGCTGATTTGATAAATAATTGCTATGGATACCAAACATTACCAACATCTTGCTATTTTGATACTGTAATCATTTAAAAAACAGACTATCTTCACAATCTTTTCTGTTAGCTTCTTTCTCTATTCCTCAATAAGCTGTCAAGAAGAAAACTTTTCTAGGTGAAAGTAACATAGTTTCATAGAATTGATATTTTAAAAGTAGCCAAATTTCATCACTATACAAAATAGAAAATTTGAGATAACTTTGAGATAACTTTTATCTATAAAATTATACATATATAACTAAAACTTTAATTTTTGTATTAAAACTTTATCTGTGTAATGCATAGTCCACTTAATCTATTCCAACATGAAAGAGAAAAATATAATACCTCAATGTCAAGGAAGCATGATATACCTGCATATTTTCACCATACCGAAATTATAACGGTAGAATAACTCATCAGATTTTAAAATATAAACTTTAGAATTTGCCCAGAGTGTATCTGTTCCAGTTTCCAGATGGTTCACTTCAGGGCAATATTTAGCACAGCAAAAAATGTTAATTACCATCAAATGCATTCTGAACAATTTCATTCAAATGACATTTGCAATTGGTTCAGTGAAATTCTTATTTGAGCAGAGCTTTTCTGGTTCCAGGTCAGTGGTTTGTTTAAGCAGAAACAAAAGGAAACCATGGCTGACTGCCTAATAGTCTTTTCTTTGGCTCTTAGAGAGCATTTAAATAAGAAAATATTGCCAGTCGAGTAACTGACTAGCTAAGGCCATTTTTCTCTGTTGTTTCTAGGGATTCAGGTTGTGCCCTGTTTAGGGAAATATAAGTTCAGTTTTCCAAACTGCAGGGATTTTTTTTTTTTTTTAATCACTTGCTGCTACATCAGCTCTATCATTTTGCCCTGTGACATTGGCACAAGTAATTTAAATATGGGGACTATATTGAGAACACTTTAAAAAGTAAACATTCCATTACACAAATATAATGCCAACTTGCAGCACAATCAGAATGATTCATCACAAGTCCTTACTAAATAGTATGCAGGTGTGTGTGCTAAGTCGCTTCAGTCCTGTCCCACTCTTTGTGCCCCTATGACTGTAGCCTGCCAGGCTCCTCTGTCTATAGGAAGCTCCTCTGTCTATGGGATTCTCCAGGCAAGAATGCTAGAGTGGATTGCCATTTCCTTCTTCAGGAGATTTTCCCCAGGGATTGAACCCGCAGCTCTTGCAAACCCTGCCTTGGCAGGCGGGTTCTTTACCACCAGCGCCACCTGAGAAGCTCACTAAATAGTATAGATACATACAAAAAGAAATTCACATTTTAGCCCTTGGCTTATTTCTGAACTCTTAAAACTAATTAAAAAGAAGCAGCAGCAGCTAGTTTTAACTATTGTAAAACAGTTAAACAGTTTTTGCTACAGTTTTGCTCTATTTGAACATTATTAAGCCATTTTCCATTTCCAAAAACAAAATAAAAGTTAATTTGGAAAGTTTCATGGGCTTGATATTATACTTAGAGCTAAATAATCTTTGACTCTTGTTATTCATGTCAAATGAATTAGTACCTATTCAATAATTTTATAATTGATAGTCATGTAGATCTGCTTGCCTTTTATATCATTAGTATGATTCAGTATTCAAACTCTTAGCAAATTCCAAATTAACTACACTCATATGCTCCTATCAGTGTTTTTGTCTATTCTATTTTTTTATTCTTTTACCTTCAAAACAGCCTACTTATTAGATTTATTATTGGCTAGATTGCAATTAATTATAAATAAAATGAAAATCACTGGGAATAAAAATTGACCTTTATTGCCACAAATATAATAAAAATATTTATATCACGACTGGTCACTATAACCTGTGAATGGAAATAAAAATTTTGACAAACTGCACTCCAAATTTTCTTTTTATATACAACCTAATCTTTTAAAATGTTGTCTGTAATATTGTAGGACTTATGTATTACTATGATTATAAGAAAATTCCTAATTTTAAACATTAGCCCCTTTGAACATATTCAAATATCAATGTGAGTAGCATTTCTTAAACTCCACCTATTATTTCCCTCACATAAAAGTAGCAATCAGAAACCTACTTTTATCACCCTTATTTCTTGCTTGAAATATCTTGTCAGAAATAACTTTAATTTGAACACTTTTATTGTAAGTGAAGGCCTGACTCTCCTTCTTTCCACCATACAGTAAATGCCTCCACATTGACACATATCTCATTTATGTTAGAGGTTTAAGCATGGATTAAAAATGATGTGCCTCAATGAAAATATCTATCCCTGACAACCACTTTGCAAAATACTGCATATTATTTACATATTGTATGCAGTGAAGATCCCTACTGGCATTGGAAGAACTTAATCAGAAAACAAATCTTTGAGAGAACAGCTCCAAAAAAAAAAAGAAAAATGAGCAAGTTTAACAACCGTAACTGAATAGGGTTCCCCATATCAAGAAGCTATTTGACTCTCATTCTCTGGGTGGAGATGGCTTATTAAATGACACAGCAGGACCTTGATCTCCAGAATTACATTTCATGAGTCTTTGGCTCCTCTATTAAGAAGCACATGCTACATCTCTGCTATAGCAACACTACCATTAAAATCAACGGTGTCATCATGTTTAGAATGGCTGAACGTGCCTTTGCCAGTTTCTTACAGTCATTTATATACCAGGAGTAACTGATACCCATCTTATAAGGCCAATGAACAGAGATACTTACTGATCAGTTATATGATATAAAATTACATTTGAAATGTATTTCAAAAAGTACTTCTTCAGGATTTTATTATTTTTAAAAGACCTTTAAAGTGTTGAAGTTTCCAAGATTACTATTCAAAAAAGAAATGCTAAGTCAGCTACCTGCCCTGACAGACTTAGCAATACACTTAACAGCATTTTAGTTCTGATGGTGTGTTTAAGTCCATGTACTCATCTACATGTAATATAATGTACTGTCAAGTGTTCAGAGAGGTGAACATGTAATGCATTCTCCAAAATTTTGACCATTTACTATATGAGTATACAATTTAGAAATTTTCTTGTTCCTTGAAGAGAAAATGAGAATGATGTTTAAACAGCAGCATCCCTAGTTGCCACACTGGGTATGGCTAAACCTACAAAGTAGGAAGAGCTGGCTTCCTCCCTCCCCCACCGTCCTTCTTCAATCTGCAGCGTTACTTTTGTCCTTGTAGTTACATTCTCCCTTTCCATCAATTTCCTAGATGATTGAAGGAAGAATTTCAAGGCACTTAGAATTACAGAAAATTACAGGCATTGTATGTGGGGAAGAGTTGAGGGGTTGTAGTGGATCCCTTTTCAGGAATCTTTGCAAGACAAGTCACACAATCAAGGAGATGATTTGCCTCCAAGGGACAACCGCCTGGGAGCTCAAAGTTTCTTCATCCTTTCTCAGTGGAGAAACTGCCTTTTTAGTTCTGAATTACCACTTTCTTAAGAAATTGCCCTTGTTCTGAATTACCACTTTCTTTGGTTCCAATGTCTTCTTCAGCACCCTATAGACTCTGCTTTCTTCCTTCTATATCTAAAGTTCATCATTGACTTTACTTTTTAGAGATCTCATCCACCTTCCCCTCTGTCCTCCTTCTGCTTGTCACCTACCCATCAAGTATATATCACCTACTCACCAAGTGCCATTTACTGAGATGCAGCCTAAACCCTGCCTATGGCTTAGACCAGGTGGTTAAAACGATTCCATTTAATCAACCCAATAGGAGACAGTAACATACTGTGAGATGAGCTTGAGGTTAACTGAGTTGAAGCCTTGACACTAACTGAATGTGCAAAGCATTAGCAACTAATGGAATACCTCCAAAATCTGGATTGCCCATTTAAAACTGAAATAGTCATAGTAATTACCTATTTCACAGAGGTGCATTGAAAATCAGTATTGAATGTGCTAGGCATTTTTCACAAATTATTTCTGATTTTACAACAACCTTGAAAATCTCTAATATATATCTAGTTTATATATGAGAAGACCCAGTCTCAAAAAGATGAGAAACTAACACAGAGAAACTGTTTTACTCCACCAGCTACAGTATATCTTCCTTTTTCACACCGTGTTCTCTCTCCAGATGAGACAATGTGCGTGGACAATGTACAAACAATGAGTTTTTAGAAAGATTTTATTATTCTTGCTGAACTCATTTGTTGCTGGATAAGCCAGTCCCAGGAGTTCATATAAGTTAGGCCAAGCCCTATCACCTTACAGAACAGGATATATTGGCAATGATACTAGTTTGAGCCACAGTAACTGTTTCTGTCCCATTGTGCATATCACAAAACCCAAATCAAAGAACATTATTATCTACAAGCTTGAAAAATGCACATAAATTGGAAGGATTCACATAAATAAGGCAGATGACATGTGAAAGAGGGATTAAACAAGAGTGTCTGACAGAAGGCACTGCTGTAGATGTAGAGACATTTAATTTTCTCTTCTCTAATCTGATTTGTATGTTATTGGGAGTAAGTATACCATTATCAGGCTCCCCTGGTTGCTCAGCTTGTAAAGAATCTGCCTGCAATGCAGGAGACTCTGATTGGATTCCTGGGTCAGAAAGATCCACTGGAGTAGGGATAAGCTACCTATTCCAGTATTCTTCCTCTTCACTGGTAGCTCAGGCAGTAAAGAATCTGCCTGCAGTGTGGGAGACCTAGGTTCAATCCCTGGGTTGGGAATATCCCCTGGAGGTGGTCACGGCAACCCACTCCAGTATTCCTGCCTGAAGAATCCCCATGAACAGAGGAGCCTGGCAGGCTACAGTTCATGGGATTGCAAAGAGTCGGACATGACTGAGTGACTAAGCGCACGCAGCCATATCATTATCATCTGCTTTAATAATAAGAAAATATGTACTTATCTTGATTCTCTATATTCTTCTCTTTAGGTTACTTTTATTCTTTTGATCTTAAATATAATATGATATTAAAAAGTAAGAACTGGATACTTAAAATAGCTGAGGAATTTTTACATTACTTTAGAATGGTCTTCTAATAAGCAAGATATATAAATATGAAGTAGATTACACATTTCAAAAAGGTAGTTTACCTACTTGAAGCATCATACTCTTAACTGGAAGATCGGTGCTATGTTTTTTCTTATAAATTTGTGTTTAGTTCAGTCCCAACTTCACTCCTAGACAATTTACGGTAACTATTTGGAAAGTAGCAATTATGTTTGTCTCCCTTTCTTGACCATCAAATGCCTCAATACAGTATACAGAATGGTGAAAAGTCTCTACTAAAGAAAAGTAGGGAAAAAAAAGAAGAAAAAAACAATAAATGATAAGACTAGTTATTTACTAGTCCTTCTCATAAGAGAGAGGCATATACTGTGTTTGTTCCCTTACAAAGATTCATCTATTTTTTCTAAAGCAAAGAGTTGATATTTTATTTCATGAAGACTACCTATAAAAGATGCTTGTCAAAATTGTTTCCTTGCCCAGATAATTTTGGAAAATGCAGAACACTATTATGCCTTCTTGGGGAATCACAAAGAGCATAAAAATATATAAGGGTTTGAGAAATTCTTCAGTAAAGAAAACTGTTAGCCTTTATTTTCCCTTATACAAGCTCTAAAATGTATCTGCCAAAACCAGTATTCCAAGAAATAAAATTGGAAATTTGCTGGCATATAGTATTACAGCCCTGAACTAAATATTATGTTACTAATGATTTTTCATTGCTTTCCTTTTCAGCGGACTGTGGAGGGCCTCATGAACTGTGGGAGCCAAATACAAAATTCACGTCTATAAACTTCCCAAACAACTACGCTAATCAGGCTTTCTGTGAGTCATTTCTTTTCCAGATCATGGAAAACAAATGTATATACCAAAGTTAGATTCTCCCCTTGACACGGCAAACTAGATTATAAATTTGCTATATCTGGATACAACTACTCCATCTATGAGATCACTTAATATAGTGAGAAGAATAACAATGATTAATGACCAACATTTTTACCATTATTTCATGGCAGTCACAGCACTAGTGCTTAATATAACTTATTTTAGTCAGTTCTTACAGTAATTCTTTAAAACAGGTGATATTATGATAATTCTCCTATTTAAAAAAATAAGTAAAAGAGGTAGTAGCCTTATTCCAGATACCAGTCTCCTTGATTATGCATATATTGTTTATCTTGTGTATAACAAGTTTGAGTTACATAGTATAAGACCAGTGGAAAGTACATAAAGCAAAGAGCCAATTGTGACACCCACATCTTTTTTTTCTCAATGTTCAGTTCAGTTCAGTTCAGTCGCTCAGTCGTGTCCGACTCTTTACGACCCCATGAATTGCAGCATGCCAGGCCTCCCTGTCCATCACCAACTCTGGAGTTCACTCAGACTCATATCCATCGAGTGGTGATGCCATCCAGCCATCTCATTCTCTGTCGTCCCCTTCTCTTCCTGCCCCCAATCCCTCCCAGCATCAGAGTCTTTTCCAATGAATCAACTCTTCGCATAAGGTGGCCAAAGTACTGGAGTTTCTGCTTTAGCATCATTCCTTCCAAGAAATCCCAGGGCTGATCTCCTTCAGAATGGACTGGTTGGATCTCCTTGTAGTCCAAGGGACTCTCAAGAGTCTTCTCCAACACCACAGTTCAAAAGCATCAATCCCCAATGTTAAATATTATTTCTTTACACATAATTAAACAAGTGTAAAAGGTGAACAAAATTATTCTATTTACTCAGATATTACCGTTTCTGTTACTTTTCCTTTTTTCTTGGCATTCCAGGGTCCCCTCTGCTATCACTTTTTTTCCCCTGTGAACTTTCTTTAACATTTCTTTTAAAGCAGGTCTACTGGCAATGAATTCTCTTAATTTTCTTTCTTTTGAAAATGGTTATATTTAATTTTCATTGTTGAAGGATACATTTGCTGATTAAATGGTTCTGGGTTGATAGCTTTCTGTTTTGTTTTCAAAGCACTATATAAATAGTGTTTCACTATTTCTGGCTTCCACAATTTCTTTTTTTTAATTTATGTACTTTTTATTTTGTGTTGGCATATAGCCAATTAGCAATGTTGTGATAGTTTCAGTTGGACAGCAAAGGGACTCATCCATATATACACATATATTTTTTATAACTACAGATTAAAGAGAATAAAGCTGGCAGTGATTAAAATCCCAATATAAAGTGAAAGTATTAGTCTCTCTGTCATGTCTGACTCTTTGCAACCCCACCAGACTCCTCTGCCCATGGAATTCTCCAGGCAAGAATACTGCGGTGGATTGCCATTCTCTTCTCCAGGGGATCTTCCCCACCCAGGGATCAAGCCCAGGTCTCCTGCATTTAAGGCAGATTCTTTACCACCTGAGCCACTAGGGATAAAGGATAATATGAAGGATACTAAAAAATTCTAAGCCTAGAGAGAAGAGGCTTGTATGATAAAACCAGATAAAGCTTATATCTAGGTCATTAGTCCTGAACAGAGAGACTCATTAGAACTGCACAGAGATTGTTAGTGTTAAAGATGAAGGTTCCATGGCCCATCCCTCCAAAGATTCCACATTAGTATTTTGAGAAACAGACATGTTCTTCCCCTGCCTTCCATGGCCCCTGATAGCACCACCAACCTAAATGGAAAATTCTACCAGTGAAAAAAATACCCCAATGACAGTGAAAAATATGTTATTATAAAATGTCAGTGTTTCTTCCTTCAAATGATCCAGAGATCATATCACTTTGATAGGATAATAGAGTCACTATTATAGGGAGATATCTGATTAAAAAAATAAACAACCATTAATCTAATTTGACTTGTATGGGGAACCAGAGATTATCATCTCTACTTAGCATAGAAACTATCTTTTAAACATTTGTACAAAGTAATAATGTAAAAATATGATTTGTACATTATCATTTATACAAAGTAATGATGTAAAAGTATCCAAAAATAAGTGGAACATTGAAAGAACAATTTGGAGACATTTGTTAAATTTATTAACTTTTTCATGAAATTTTTTGAGTGCTTTATTTGTTAGATACTGAAGTAAGTAAAGGAGAACAAACAATTCAGTCTAGATTAGGATTCAGATAAATTGTCAGGCATCACACAATGCCTAAGGCCCTGTTTGTAATAAGGACAAAGACAGGAGGCTGTGCAGGAACATAAGAAGTATCTAACATACAAAAGTTCAGAAGTAGAAGACCTTGAGTTTTTTCTTGAATCTTCAAGCAAAATCAAGTAATGATAACAAATGAAAATGAAATGTGAAGCTATCTCACACCATGTTAAGCAGTTTGAATTTTATTCTGAGAGCACTGAGGAGACTTTCAAAGGCTTCCCTGGTGGCTCAGAGGTTAAAGCGTCTGCCTCCAATACAGGAGACCCGGGTTCGATCCCTGGGTTGGGAAGATCCCCTGGAGAAGGAAATGGCAATCCACTCCAGTATTCTTGCCTGGAGAATCCCATGGACGGAGAAGCCTAGTAGGTACAGTCCACGGGGTCGCAAAGAGTCGGACACGACTGAGCGACTTCACCTACAGGAAAATAGTGACAAAATCAAATTTGTGTGTTAGATTGATCCATCCTTTTGTATTGCAGTCCATGGGGTTGCATAGAGTTGGACACTACACGGTGACCAAGCAACAACAAATTCTATTGCACGATCAGAGATTGGTTGACAGGGACAAATTAGCCTCATGAATTAGGAGATGAAAAATAACAGTGACTTGAACTCGGATAGTGGTATTGGAGACTGAGAAGGCAATGGGATCCCAGGGATACAGGAGCTAGTATTGGCAGCCTTGGTAATTGATTGTATATGGGAGAGAGGTCAAGGAAGATGAGGAGGCTTCTGGTGGAGAAAACTGTGAGTGGATGATTAGTGGTACTATTCACTAATAGGAAGAATGAAAAGAGGAATGAGTTGCGGAAAGAGATCACTGTGTGTTCCCTTTATTACTTGTTCAGTTTGAGATACTTACATTTATACACAGTAAATATTGGATAACTGGATCTACTTCTCAAGAAAATGTAGAAGATAATTTAGAGGTCCGTTACTATGTCAGTGAAATGACTTCCTAAGAGTGAATGAGAAATTCATGTATAATGAAGAAAAATTCGGGAGCAAAATCTAAAGACTGAATCAGTTAAAGAATCAATAAAACACAAGAATTGTTTATTGACACAAGGCTGGTGGTGGTGGTTTCGTCACTAGTTCAGTTCAGTTCAGTCGCTCAGTCATGTCTGACTCTTTGCGACCCCAGGAATCGCAGCACGCCAGGCCTCCCTGTCCATCACCAACTCCCGGAGTTCACTCAGAGTCACGTCCATTGAGTCAGTGATGCCATCCAGCCATCTCATCCTCTGTCGTCCCCTTCTCCTCCTGCCCCCAATCCCTCCCAGCATCAGAGTCTTTTCCAATGAGTCAACTCTTCATAAGAGGTGGCAAAAGTACTGGAGTTTCAGCTTTACCATCATTCCTGCCAAAGAAATCCCAGGGCTGATCTCTTTCAGAATGGACTGGTTGGATCTCCTTGCAGTCCAAGGGACTCTCAAGAGTCTTCTCCAACACCACAGTTCAAAAGCATCAATTCTCCGGTGCTTGGCTTTCTTTATCGTCCAACTCTCATGTCCATACATGATCACTGGAAAAACCATAGGCTTGACTAGATGGATCTTTGTTGACAAAGTAATGTCTCTGCTTTTTAATACGCTGTCTAGGTTGGTCATAACTTTGTTTCCAATGAGTAAGCGTCTTTAATTTTATGGCTGCAATAACCATCTGCAGTGATTTTGATGCCCAGAAAAATAAAGTCAGCCACTGTTTCCCCATCTATTTGCCATGAAGTGATGGGACTGGATGCCATGATCTTCATTTTCTGAATGTTAAGCTTTAAGCCAACTTTTTCACTCTCCTCTTTCACTTTCATCAAGAGGCTCTTTAGTTCCTCTTCACTTTCTGCCATAAGAGTGGTGACATCTGCATATCTGAGGTTATTGATATTTCTCCCAGCAATCTTGATTCCAGCTTGTGTTTCTTCCAGCCCAGCGTTTCTCATGATGTACTCTGCATAGAAGTTAAATAAGCAGGGTGACAATATCAGCCTTGACGTACTCCCTTTCCTATTTGGAACCAGTCTGTTGTTCCATGTCCAGTTCTAACTGTTGCTTCCTGGCCTGTATACAGATTTCTCAAGAGGCAGGTCAAGTGGTCTGGTATTCCTATCTTTTTCAGAATTTTCCACAGTTAATTGTGATCCACACAGTCAAAGGCTTTGGCATAGTCAGTAAAGCAGAAATAGATGTTTTTCTGGAACTCTCTTGCTTTTTCCATGATCCAGCAGATGTTGGCAATTTGATCTCTGGTTCCTCTGCCTTTTGTAAAACCAGCTTGAACATCTGGAAGTTCATGGTTCACATATTGCTGAAGCATGGCTTGGAGAATTTTAAGCATCACTTTACTAGAGTGTGAGATGAGTGCGATTGTGTGGTAGTTTGAGCATTCTTTGGCATTGCCTTTCTTTAAGATGGGAATGAAAACTGAACTTTTCCAGTCCTGTGGCCACTGCTGACTTAGTCACTAAGTCATGTCCAATTCTTTCTGGACCCCATGGACTAATAATTCCCCAGGCTCCTCTGTCCGTGGGATTTCCCAGGCAAGAATATTGGAATGGGTGGCAGTTCCCTTCTCCAGGGGGGGTCTTCCCAACTCTGGGATTGAACCACAGAAAGTGAAGAGGAACTAAAAAGCTTCTTGATGAAAGAGAAGAGTGAAAAAGTTGGCTTAAAGCTCAACATTCAGAAAACGAAGATCATGGCATCTGGTCCCATCACTCCATGGGAAATAGATGGGGAAACAGTGGAAACAGTGTCAGACTTTATTTTGGGGGCCTCCAAAATCACTGCAGATGTTGATTGCAACCATGAAATTAAAAGACACTTACTCCTTGGAAAGAAAGTTATGACCAACCTAGATAGCATATTCAAAAGCAGACACGTTATTTTGCCAACGAAGGTCCCTCTAGTCAAGGCTATGGTTTTTCCAGTGTTCATATATGGATGTGAAAGTTGGAAAGAAAGCTGAGCACCGAAAGAACTGATGCTTTTGAAATGTAGTGTTGGGAAGACTTCTGAGAGCCCATTGGACTGCAAGGAGATCCAACCAGTCCATTTTAAAGGAGATCAGCCCTGAGTGTTGTTTGGAAGGAATGATGCTAAAGCTGAAATTCCAGTACTTTGGCCACCTCGTGTGAAGAGTTGACTCATTGGAAAAGACTCTGATGCTGGAGGGATTGGGGGCAGGAGGAAAAGGGGATGACAGAGGATGAGATGGCTGCATGGCCTCACTGACTTGATGGACGTGAGTTTGAGTGAACTCTGGGAGTTGGTGATGGACAGGGAGGCCTGGTATGCTGCGATTCATGGGGTTGCAAAGAGTCGAACACGACTGAGTAACTGAACTGACTGACTGATTGAACTCCTGCTTTGACAGGCAATTTCTTTACAGCTGTGCCACCAGGGATTCCTGATACTAAGGCTATAAATATTTTTTTGTTTTGTTTCAAAATGAACTGCCATCATATAACATATATAAAAAATGGAAACAATTACTTAAAGAAATATTAAAGTTTACTTGCCCTACAAATTACATTTTAATTACCTCATTTCCTCTACATTTAATCTCGGAAATAAAATAAATAGAAGTAGAATATTCATATCTTTTGATGTTCATATATTTTAGACTGTAGGAGTAAAAGGCTACTTGCAAGCTTTGATGAAAGTATTTCATTGATATGAATAAAATAAATTCAATTAGAATAAGTGATCTCAAATTTAGTTGAAATTTTACTATAAGTATTCTAGAATAGATGAAATATTTCTTCACACAAATAGTTTGGAATATTAGGTTTTATAAAATGAAGAAAAGATTTTTGAAAATGGTTTGAAATTCTCAAAAGGTTGAAGTAAGAGAAATCAAAAGAATGTATTTAAACTAACATTATTATTTATTACTTTTAAGGTGTTTGGAATTTAAATGCACAAAAGGGAAAAAATATTCAGCTTCACTTTCAAGAATTTGACCTGGAAAATATTGCAGATGTAGTTGAAATCAGAGATGGTGAAGGAGATGATTCCTTGTTCTTAGTAAGTCTCCGGTTTATTGTGAAAGTTGCATGGCTCAAGACAGAGTAATGGAGATGGAAAATGAAAGTGAAAGTGGTTCAGTCGTGTCCGACTCTTTGCCACCCCATGGACTGTAGCCTGCTAGGCTCCTCTGTTCATGGAATTTTCCAGGCAAGAATATTGGAGTGGGCAGCTGCTCCCTTCTCCAGAGGATCTTCCCAGCCCAGAGATTGAACCTAGGTCTCCCGTATTGCAGGCGGCTTCTTTACCAGCTGAGCTACCAGGAAGGCCCATGGAGAGAAAATTTCTCAATATATATAGTCACTTTTTTACAAAGAGCAAAGTGAAAACACAACAGTAGAATAACACATCAAATTGTATGTGGCATTTCCAATATGGGGGGCATTCACAAAGATGACAGAAAAATATTCTTGAGAATTCTTGGAATATCAAGATTCATAGTTTTGAGTTAGCAAGTCCTAGTGATACTAACTTACTATAATAAGCATTATACTTTTAGAGACTAAAAGCCAAGAACATCCATTATGCAGTTTTCTATTCTTTGCATTTTGTATACATTGTATGTCCAAAGATAACTATTATAATACATTTTATTTCATTTCAAACTGAAGGATCAATTATGTTTATTATGCAAAATTTTGAAGTGATATTTACTTTGTTTCACACTAGTACTTTGATTGTGTCTCTAGTACTAGGTGCTTCTATATAAATACCTGAGAATGAGTCAAAAATTGATCAAATTGATTCTTCCCGATCATTTATTGATCACTAATTTTTAATAGACATGGAGGAAAACTGTACTATTCGAGAAGTTATTATACCTAGATCATAAATACCTTTTAATGTAATAAAGTTCTATGAAATGGCTAATAGCTTAGTAAACAACTACCAACTTTTAAGAAAGAAGTGTCTCTTGATAAGTCATGCATTAAACTATGAAAATACATGAAACGTCAACTGGAACGCAAAAACAGCACACTTTTCAGAAGTGTTTTATCTAACTGCACTTTGTGTGTATGCTCGTCATGTCTGACTCTCAAAAGCCTCCTGGGAGAGGAGATCCACACACAAAACAAATAACAGTGAAAGTCTCGGTGGACAACAGTGCCTTGTACCAGCAAGAACTGAGGAACTTCAAGTTTCATTTTCAATACAGTTATAAATGCATTTTGAGTAGTTTTTCCATTTTCACTTTACGTTGTCATTATAATAAAAATTTCTGTTCTCGTGATCTAAGAATAATCAGTTTTTATAATTTCACCTCTTAGTATTTCCATCAATCATTGCAAAGTAAATAAGAATTCCAAAAGGGATCTCATAATCATTGTTTTCAACTTTATCAGCAAGAAACTCTTTTGATACAGAATCACTTTCAAGTATTCCAATATATAAAATATTTAACACAATGAATGTATTTTTAAATTAACTGAAGCCAGTACTTTTTAACAGGGCTAGCTTTGTGGCTCAGCTGGTATATAATCTGCCTGCAGTGTGGGAGACCTGGGTTTGATCCCTGGGTTGTGAAGCTCCCCTGGAGAAGGGAAAGGTTACCAAGAAGATTTTATTGTTTATGAAGCCCTGTAGCCCTAGGGATTAGAGGGGGGAAAATTGAATACCACCATTCAGGTCTATGTTATCTGTCTCTAATATATCTTTCAGATAAGGTTAGTGATTCAATTCATAAAAAAATATCAAATGAATTTAAACAAAAATTTATTAAAAAGGCAATTGATTTATTAAGATAAAAATTCAGACTAAATTTATTGAGACAAAAATTGTAAAAAACTATTTATAATCTCCATTATTTTATAAAGGTCTTTAAAAGCAGGCAAATAATTTTCTGGGGTAGCATGAGCTTTGAATAGTACTGGTGCTAAGTTAGACAAAATTATGAGTAATTTCATCATTAAAATTCTAGAGCTGCAGAAACCTTAAGTAATACTGGAAAAGATCAACAAAGAAGCTGGCTTTCTTAGAAGCAGTGTCTAGAATATAAGAATGTACACATTTACCAATGTGTGGGTGCTTCTTGAGCAAGCCACACTGCATGTTGCATATGTCTGGGAGACAGAATTCAGAAAAAGGGTACATTTCCTTCTAGAGTCAAATGATTATCTCACTAATTATCCCATTTTCTTTGGGAGCAGCTGTGTACACAGGCCCTGGTCCAGTAAAAGACGTGTTCTCAACCACCAACCGAATGACTGTGCTTTTTATCACTGATGATATGTTGGTAAAACGGGGATTTAAAGCAAATTTCACTACTGGCTATGGCTTGGGGATTCCAGGTAAGTAGGCATGGGATTACATGCTGCCTTATAATTTTGGAGCCAAACAATAGAAACAGCCAGAACTAATTTCAGTGTTTGCATTCTAGTTCATTCGTTCATTTTTCCTCATCTTAAAGGAGAATTTCTTCCTTCCTTTACACCTGATTAACCACGAGCTGACTTTGCCTAAAGCAGGAATCCACAGGGGTTTTCAGCAGGCCTATATGCACTTCTCTGCTATATAAAGAGTTGTGCAACTTGTATCTGAAGAGGGCCATTTTAAACTGTAAAAGGGGGCTTCTTGGCACTGTGAGGAAGGAGGATTGTCCATCACATTCCTTTTGCCAAGAACGTTTTCAGAGAACAGCAGGGAAACAAGCAAATGAGCTGTTTGAATGCCAACAACATCCAATTAAAAAATTAACATCAACTTCTTGGAGACAAACAGTGTGAAAAGGCACAGCCATGAAGGAATTTGATGCTGATATTTGCTGGAATGCACAGCCTTTTTGGTGGCTCAGATGGTAGAGTCTGCCTTCAATACAGGAGAACCAGGTTTGATCCCTGGGTCGGGAAGGTCCTCTGGAAAAGGGAATGGCAACCCACTCCAGTATTCTTGCCTGGAGAATCCCATGGACAGAGGAGCCTGGCAGGCTACAGTCCAAGGGATTTCAAAAAGTTGGACAGGACTGAGCAGCAAACACTTTCACTTCACCCTTTCACAACCTTCTTGAAAGTCAAAGTGAAAGTTAAGTCACAAAGTCCGACTCTTTGTGACCCCAAGAACTGTAGCCCACTGGGATTCTCCATCCATGGGATTCTCCAAGCAAGAATATTGAAGTGGGTTGCCATTTCCTTCTCCAGGGGATCTTTCCTGACCTAGGGATTGAACCCGGGTCTCCCGCATTGGAGGCAGACGCTTTAACCTCTGAGCCACCAGGGAAGCCCTATTATATTAACTGCAAATTGAGTTATTAGCTGTTTAATTTTGTCCCATATCTATTCACCAATTAAAATGAACTTCAGTTTTTTCTACTTTCTTTTTTTATTGAAGTATAGTTGATTTACAATATTGTATTATTTTTACATATATAGTATACTGATTCATTTATATGTTACATATATTATATATATTCCTTTTCAGATTCTTTTCTCATAAGTTATTACAAAATATTGAGCACAGTCTCCTATTCTGTACAGTAGGTCCTTGTTGATTTTCTAGTTCACATATAGTAGTGTTCATGTTAATCCTAACCTAATTTATCCCTCTCTCTATCCCACTTTCCCCTTTGATAACGGTAAGTTTAGTTTCTATGTCTGTGAGTCCCTATTTTGTAAATAAGTTCATTTGTATTCTTTTTAATTTTTTAAAAGTTTTTGTTAGAGTATAGTTGATTTACAGTGTTGGGTCAGTTACATAGAAAATAATAAAGACACTACCAGAAAATAATAGAGCTAATCAATGAATTTGTTAAAGTTCTAAGACACACAATTAATACATAGAAATCTTTTGCATTCTTGTAAATTAACAACAAAAGATCAGAAAGAGAAATTAAGGAACCAATCCCATTTACCATCTTACCATTGCACCAGAAAGGANGTGAAGACCCAGCACAGCCAAATAAATAAATAAAATTTTTTACAGGCACAGGTGATCTAAAAAAAAGAAAGTTATCATAGGTATACTCTTTAGCCCTTTATCATATTTTACCCGTTTTTACATGTACATTTTTGTGTCTCTATATGCACATGTACATGTATTTTTATTGTCTTTGCATTTTTATCACATGTATAAGTTCATGTAGCCATCACTTTGGTTCAGATACTGTGGAAATTCCCTGGTGGGGAAGGTGGTTAGGATTCTGTGCTTCCACTGCAGGGGGCACAAGTTCAGATCCCTGGTTGGAGAACTGAGATCCCTCGAGACCCGCAGTGTGTCAAAAAGAAAACAGAACACCAAAATGGTACAGAACCTTTTTATCACCACATCTCTCTTGTGCTTCCTTTCTCCCTACCACCCTTTCCTATTCCCAGGCAACCACTAATTTGTTCTCTGTCCCTATAATTTTGTCAAGAATGTTTAATAGTAGTTCATACAGACTGTATTCTGTACAGTATATAATCTTTTGAGATTGACTTTTTTCTTTTAGCGTAATACCCTTGAGACCCATCCAAGTTGCTTCATGTACCAGTAGTGACTGTTTTTAACTGCTGAGTAGTATTCCGTGATAGAGATGTTCTGCAGTTTGTTTAATCATCCACTGATGGATACTGAGTTGTTTCTGGCTTTTTGCTATTACAAATAAAGCTGCTCTGAACATTCATGTACAGGTTTTTGTGCAGACATAAATTTTCCTTTTGTGTAAATGCCCAGGAGTGTGATTGCTGGGTTACATGATAAGCATGTATTTGAATTTTTAAGAAACTACTCAACTATTTTCCATAGAAGTTCTACCATTTTACATTCTACCAGCAGTGTACAAAAGACATGTTCTCAGCATTCTTACCACCATTTGGTATTTTCACTATTTTTATTCAGCTTTTCTCAGATGATGTGATATCTTACATGATTTCAATTTGCATTTCCCTTATGACTAATAATATTAAACATCTTTTCATGTGCCATTCATATATCTTCTTTGATAAAATGTCTGTTCATGTCTATTGTTCATTTTCAGTTGAATTGTTTTTTACTTTTGAGCTTTGAGAGTTCTTTATATATTCTACATTCAAATCCTTTGTTGGAAATGTAGTTTGTAAATAGTTTATTGTGGTCTATAGCTTGCTTTTTCATCCTTTTAACAAAGTGTAGGAGAATAGAAGTCTTAAATTTTAACAAAGTCCAGTTTACCAAGTTTTTTTTTCCTTTTAGGGACTGCGTTTTTAAGAACTCTTCAGTGGGTCTGCAAATTCTCTGAAATTTTGTAGCTTTATGTCTCACATTTAAATCTGTGATCAGTTTTGAGTGAATTTGTATAAAGTAAGTTTCTTTTTTTTTTGCGTGTGAATATCCACTAGCTTCAGTGTCATTTGAATTCAAATCCTTTGTTGGAAATGTAGTTTGTAAATAGTTTATTGTGGTCTATAGCTTGCTTTTTCATCCTTTTAACAAAGTGTAGGAGAATAGAAGTCTTAAATTTTAACAAAGTCCAGTTTACCAAGTTTTTTTTTCCTTTTAGGGACTGCGTTTTTAAGAACTCTTCAGTGGGTCTGCAAATTCTCTGAAATTTTGTAGCTTTATGTCTCACATTTAAATCTGTGATCAGTTTTGAGTGAATTTGTATAAAGTAAGTTTCTTTTTTTTTTGCGTGTGAATATCCACTAGCTTCAGTGTCATTTGTTGGAAAGGCTATCTATCCTTCCACCATTGAACTGCTTTTGCTTCTTCCCCAAAAATAGTTATCTATCCTTGTATAGCTTTATATTTGGATTCTCTATTCTGTCTTGTTGATCTTTGTGCCTATTTCACCACCAATACCACAGTGTCTTGATTTTTGGAGCACCAAAGAATTGATGCTTTTGAACTGTGGTGTTGGAGAAGACTCTTGACAGTGCCTTGGACTGCAAGGAGATCCAACCAGTCCATTCTGAAGGAGATCAGTCCTGGGTGTTGTTTGGAAAGACTGATGCTAAAGCTGTAACTCCAATACTTTGGGCACCTTATGCAAAGAGTTGACTCATTGGAAAAGACTCTGATGCTGGGAGGGATTGGGGGCAGGAGGAGAAGGGGACGACAGAGGATGAGATGGCTGAGTGGCATCACCGACTCAATGGATGTGAGTTTGAGTGAACTCCGGGAGTTGGTGATGGACAGGGAGGCCTGGCATGCTGTGATTCATGGGGTCGCCAAGAGTCGGACACAACTGAGCGACTGAAGTGAGCTGAACTGATACAGTAAGTCTTAAAATTGAATAGTAAGATTTTTTCCCACTTTTTTTCAGAATTGTTTCATTTATTCTACTTTTTTTCCATATAAAATCTAGAATAAGCTTGTCTTTAACTACTAGAAGTGTTACTGAATTTTGACAGAAATGTTACTAAATCTAGAGGTCAGATGTTGAATCTCCAATCCATAAACGGTGTTGTTATGGATTGACTTGAGTCCCCCTGAAAAGTGAAAGTGTTAGCCGATTGGTTGTGTCTGACTCTCTGTGACCCCATGGACTGTAGCCCATCAGGCTCCTCTAATCCATGGAATTCTCTCCAGGGAAGAATGCTGGAGTGGGTAACCATTCCCTTGTCCAGGGGATCTTCACGATCCAGGGATTGCACCTGGATCTCCCGCATTGCAGGCAGATCCTTTACTGTCTGAGCCATCAGGGGAGTCCCTTGAGCCCCCCTAATAAGCCCTAACCTCCAGTACCTCAGAATGTGACCTTATTTGAAAATAGGGTCATTCTAAATGTTATTAGTTAAGACACAGTAAGTCTTAAAATTGGATAGTAAGATTTCCCCTTTTTTTTCAAAATTGTTTCATTTATTCTACTTTTTTTTCCATATAAAATCTAGAATAAGCTTGTTTTTAACTACTAGAAGTGTTACTGAATTTTGACAGAAATGTTATTAAATCTAGAGGTCAGATGTTGAATCTCCAATCCATAAACGGTGTTGTTATGGATTGACTTGAGTCCCCCTGAAAAGTGAAAGTGTTAACCGATTGGTCATGTCTGACTCTCTGTGACCCCATGGACTGTAACCCGTCAGGCTCTCTGTCCATGGAATTCTCTCCAGGGAAGAATGCTGGAGTGGGTAACCATTCCCTTGTCCAGGGGAGCTTCGCGATCCAGGGATTGCACCTGGGTCTCCTGCATTGCAGGCAGATCCTTTACTGTCTGAGCCATCAGGGGAGTCCCTTGAGCCTCCCTAATAAGCCCTAACCTCCAGCACCTCAGAATGTGACCTTATTTGAAAATAGGGTCATTCTAAATGTTATTAGTTAAAACTCATCTCCTATGCAAGTTAAGTTCAAAATCCTGCATACTAGATTCAGCACTGTGTGAACTGAGAAGTTCCAGACGCCCAAACTGGTTTAGAAAAGGCAGAGGAACCAGAAATCAAATTGCAAACTTTCACTGGATCATAGAGAAAGCAAGGGAATTACAGAAAAACAAACAAACAAACATCTACCTCTGTTTCATTGACTACCCTAAAGCCTTTTATGTGGATCATAACAAACTGTGGAAAACTCTTAAAGAGATGGGATTACCAGTCTCATGAAATACCTATATGCTGGTCAAGAAGTAACAGTTAGAACTTTGTATGGAAAAACTGAGTCATTAAGGGTTGAGAAAGGAGTATGACAAGGCTTTTTATTGTCACCTTGTCTATTTAACTTATATACAGAGGTCATCATGAGAAATGCCAGTGTGGATGAGTTATGAGCTTGAATCAAGATTTCCAGGAGAAAGGTCAATAACCTCTGATATGCAGATGATACCACTGTAATGGCAGAAAGCAATTAAAGAACCTCCTTGTGAAGGAGGAGAGTGAAAAAGCTTGCTTAAAAATAAATATTAATAAAACTAAGACCATGGCATCCAGCCCCATTACTCCATGGCCAATAGAAAGGGAAATGTGGAAGCAGTGAAAGATTTCCTCTTCTTGGGCTCTAAAATCGCTGCAGATGGTGACTGCGGCCTTGATATTAGAAGATGATTTCTTGGTAGGAAAACTATGATAAACTTAGTGTGCTGAAAAGGAAAGACATTACTTCACCAACAAAGGTTCTTATAGTCAAGGTTATTATCTTTCCAGTAGTTATGTACAGTTGTGATAGTTGGACAAAAAAGAAGGGAAAGCACCAAAGAATTTATGACTATATCTTCTGTGTCATATTCCATTATTTTATGTCAATAATTGTTCAGCAGTTAATTATGATTTGAGTGTTTTCATGGGAGCAGGTGAGTTCATGTTTGTCTGAAAGCAAGTTCAATGCAGGCATATTGCAAAGACTGAACTTATTAAGAATCAGCCAATGCCAGCATAAGCAGAGGATGGCAGAGACCAAGTGTCACACTAGCATCTCATTTCCAAGAACACCTTATGTACTCAGTGAACATTCCAGATTGTCTTGAATTCCTGGTCTCATGAGAATGTTTCAGTGTCCTTTTGTGAGCATGTGTCACAATCAGAGGCCAGATGTGTAGCTTGTCATTGTGATTATTCACTGTCTTTTTAGGTTACCTAACTAAGGATATGGGTCTGACTATAATCTCTTTTTACCTCTCTTACTCATTTCATTGTTCCCTCTTGGAATTTTTCATGGTGGAAAAATCTTTTCTGCTAATCTTCAGGTCACTTTCATAAATAGTTGCTTTATTAATAATTGCAATTTTGGTTCATCCATTGGTAGGAGATGAGCTCAAGTTCTTCTTATTCTTTTGTCTAGGCCATTCCATTTCACAAACGTTGCTGCTGTTTTGTTTTGTTTTGAAAATAATCTGGTGGTGGTTTAGTCTCTAAATCATGTCCGTCCATGGACTGTAGCCTGCCAGGCTCTTCTGTCCATGGGAATTTCTAGGCAAGAATATGGGAGTGGGTTGCTATTTCCTTCTCCAGGGGATCTTCACAACCTAGGAATAGAACCTGGGTCTGGAGCATTGCAGGCATATTCCTGAGTCAGTTCAGTTCAGTCACTCAGTCATGTCCAACTATTTGCGACCCCAAAAGCCACACCACTCCAGGCTTCCCTGTCCATCACCAACTCCCAGAGTCCACCCAAATCCATGTCCATTGAGTCGTTGATGCCATCCAACCATCTCATCCTCTGTCATCCCCTTCTCCTTCTGCCCTCAATCTTTCCTAGAATCAGAGTCTTTTCAAATAAGTCAGCTATTCATATTAAGTGGCCAAGTTATTGGAGTTTCAGCTTCAACATCAGTCCTTCTAATGAACAGCCAGGACTGATCTCCTTTAGGATCTACTTGCAGTTCAAGAGACTCTCAATAATCTTCTCCAACACATCAAAAGCATCAAAAGTTCAAAAGTATCAATTCTTTGGCACTCAGCTTTCTTTATAGTCCAACTCTCACAACAGCACCCCACTCCAGTACTCTTGCCTGGAAAATCCCATGGACAGAGGAGCCTGGTAGGCTGCAGTCCATGGGGTCGCTAGGAGTCAGACACGACTGAGCAATTTCACTTTTACTTTTCAATTTCATGCATTAGAGAAGTAAATGACAACCCACTCCAGTCTTCTTGCCTGGAGAATCCCAGGGATAGGGGAGCCTGGTGGGCTGTCATCTCTGGGATCACAGAGTCGGACATGACTGACATTCTTTGGCACTCAGCTTTCTTTATAGTCCAACTCTCACAACAGCACCCCACTCCAGTACTCTTGCCTGGAAAATCCCATGGACAGAGGAGCCTGGTAGGCTGCAGTCCATGGGGTCGCTAGGAGTCAGACACGACTGAGCAATTTCACTTTTACTTTTCAATTTCATGCATTAGAGAAGTAAATGACAACCCACTCCAGTCTTCTTGCCTGGAGAATCCCAGGGATAGGGGAGCCTGGTGGGCTGTCATCTCTGGATCACAGAGTCGGACATGACTGACATGACTTAGCAGCAGCAGCAGCAGCAGCAGACATCCATACATGAACACTGGAAAAACCATAGCCTTAACTAGATGGAACTTTGTTAACAAAGTAAGGTCTTTGCTTTTTAATATGCTGTCTAGGTTGGTCATACCTTTCCTTTCAAGGAGTAAGTGTCTTTTAATTTTATGACTGCAATCACCATCTGCAATCATTTTGGAGCCCCAGAAAATAGTCAGCCACTGTTTCAACTGCCCCCTCCCTCCATCTATTTGCCATGAAGTGATGAAACCAGATGCCATGATCTTAGTTTTCTGAATGTTGAGCTTAAAGTCAACTTTTTCACTCTCCTCTTTCACTTTCATCAAGAGGCTCTTTTTTTTTTTTCTTTTTACTCTTTTATTTTTATTATCTTTAATCTTTTCCTTTATCTGCCCCTTGTAGTAGCAAGAGATGGGGTAAAGAAAACAAAACATTATTTAAAATGCTGTTAGGCAACAAATAGTTTACAAAACACTTTAAACAGTATTACATAGTTAAAGAGGTAAATTTATTCAAATGATGATTTGGTGAATTGATAATTTGGCCAACTAGCCATTTGCTCTTGTTGAGCTGGCATTCTACATACTGTTAGTGAATTAACTGAGGCCAATGCTGCTGCTGCTGCTAACTCGCTTCAGTTGTGTCCGACTCTGTGCGACCCCATAGATAGCAGCCTATCAGGCTCCCGTCCCTGGGATTCTCCAGGCAAGAACACTGGAGTGGGTTGCCATTGCCTTCTCCAGCGCATGATAGTGAAAAGTGAAAGTGAAAGTGAAGTCGTGTCTGACTCTTAGTGACCCCATGGACTGCAGCCTACCAGCCTCCTCCGTCCATGGATTTTCCAGGCAAGAGTACTGGAGTGGGGTGCCATTGTCTTTTTCATGAGGCCAATGAGAGAGGTCAAAATTCATGGGAGCCGGAAGACTGTAGTTTGAACACAAACATCTAATTTTGCTCTCTTCTCTAAACTCTGCAAAACTACAACTGAGTTTGTTGTTTTTTTTTTAAAGACACAGAACTACAGAATAAACAAAAAAATAAAACACCAGGAACAATATATTTTGGACAGTATATTTTGACAATATACAGATGTGTGGTATCTGATTTTACAGAGTTGAGAAATATAAATTCCAGATTAGTTAGCTAGGCAGGGGCATGGGACTGAGAATAAACTGATGTGTAATGCAAAATCGTCTGGAACTGGGAACAAAACGTAGAACTGGTTGAAAGCTACTTTAAAACTTTTTCAATCCTTTCATCCCTTCCCCCACTGCATACTGTGTGAGATCATCTCTCACACACCGTGGCAGTAAATTGGGAATTTATTCTTTGGAGAGAAGTAGTACTTTGGTCTCAGACATACTATGTCTACTTGAAAGCATAACTATTATACCTGAAATAGGGGGATTAAGGAAACATAAGCTTCCTAAAATAAGATGCCCAGATCCCTTTCCTCAACTCCTAGTTAGATCTTAAGTGTCCAGGTAGAAGACTGGAAGAGTCTTCTCTGAGGAATCAGATTAACCTAAGAGGAAAGGCCTAAACATATTGAGAGCAGGGCTTTCTAATCAAGTGTTAGTCACTCAGTAGTGTCCAACACCCTGCGACCCCATGGACTACAGCCCACTGATCCTCCGTCCATGGGATTCTCCAGGCTCTTTAGTTTTTCTTCACTTTCTGCCAAAAAGGTGGTGTCTTCTGATCTGACGTTATATATCAATAACTGATATTTCCCGTGGCAATCTTGATTACAGCTTGTGCTTCATCCAGCCCAGCGTTTCTCATGATGTACACTGCATATAAGTTAAATGAGCATGGTAATGATATGCAGCCTTGATGTACTCCTTTTCCTATTTGGAACCAGTCTGTTGTTCCATGTCCAGTTCTAACTGTTGCTTCATGGCCTGCATATAGGTTTCTCAAGAGGCAGCTCAGGTGGTCTGGGATTCCCATCTCTTGAAGAATTTTTCACAGTTTATTGTGATCCACACAGTCAAGGCTTTGGCATAGTCAATAAAGCAAAAATAGAAGTTTTTCAAGAAGTCTCTTGCTTTTTCAATGATCCAGCTGATGTTGGCAATTTGGTCTCTGGTTCCTTTGTCTTTTCTAAAGCCAGCCTGAACATCTGGAAGTTCACAGTTCACATATTGCTGAAGCCTGGCTTCAAGAATTTTGAGCATTACTTTACCAGCGTGTGAGAGGAGCTCAAATGTGCCATAGCTTAATCATTCTTTGGCATTGCCTTTCTTTGGGATTAGAACGAAAAGTGACGTTTTCCAGTCCTGTGGCCACTGCTATTTTTTTTTTTTAATTTGCTGACATATTGAGTACAACACTTTCACAGCATCATTTTGTAGGATTTGGCATAGCTCAACTGGAATTCCATCAACTCCACTATCTTTGTTCATAGTGATGCTTCCTAACACTCACTTGACTTCACATTCCAGGATGTGTGGCTCTAGTTGTGTGATCACATCATCATGATTATCTGGATCATGAAGATCTTTCTTGTACAGTTATTCCTTGTATTCTTGCTACCTTTTCTTAATATATTCTGCTTCCGTTAGGTACATACAATTTCTGTCCTTTATTGAGCCCATCTTTGCATGAAATGTTCCCTTGGTATCTCTAATTTTCTTGAAGAGATCTCTAGTCTTTCCCATTCTATTGTTTTCCTCTATTCATTTGTACTGATCACTGAGGAAGGCTTTACATCTCTCCTTGCTATTCTTTGGAACTGTGCATTCAAATGGGTATATCTTTCCTTTTCTCCTTTGTTTTTCATTTCTCTCCTTTCCACCGCTATTTGTAAGGCCTCC
The DNA here is from genome assembly GCA_006408695.1 of Aepyceros melampus. Classification (NCBI taxonomy): domain Eukaryota; kingdom Metazoa; phylum Chordata; class Mammalia; order Artiodactyla; family Bovidae; genus Aepyceros; species Aepyceros melampus. The sequence goes on along the minus strand of SJXQ01012947.1, from coordinate 103,604 downwards.
TCAGATAGCCATTTTGCCTATTTGCATTTCTTTTTCTTGGGGATGGTCTTGATCACTGTCTCCTGTACAATGTCATGAACCTCCAATCATAGTTCATCAGGCACTCTGTCTATCAGATCTAGTCCTTTATATCTATTTCTCACTTCCACCTCATAATCATAAGGGGTTAGATTTAGGTGACATCTGAATGGTCTAGTGGTTTCCATAGTTTCTTTTGTTTCAGTCTGAATTTGGAAATAAGGAGAGCCACAGTCAGTTCCTGGTCTCCTTTTTGCCAACTGTATAGAGCTTCTTCATCTTTGGCTGTAAAGAATATAATAAATCTGATTTCACTGTTGACAATCTGGTGATGTCCATGTATAGAGTCTTCTCTTGTGTTGTTGGAATTTATATTATATTTTAAGTGCTTTGATAAAGTTGCTTCATACAGAGAGTCATATCCTTTTTTGGATTGGAAAAGCCAATGTCATAAAGAGGTTTTATCTAGACTCAAATTAATCTATAAATGTAAAACTATTGAGATAGCAATCCTCACAGAGTTGTATTTAACCTGAAAAACTAATCCTAAAATGTATATAGAATTGTATACAGCAAAAATATCACCCTGACTCTCTGGAAAAGAAATATGGATAGGCTTAGATTAGTACAAATTAATATCTTTAAAAAGTAAATTAGTAAATATATGTCATCTCAGTACATTAAAAAGAATCTAATGAGAGATAAATAGAGTAGCAAATAAGATTTATAACAGACTAAATAGATACTGGAATGACTGAGTGCATGATAGCTAATAGGGTTTTGATAAATGTGAAAAAATATAAAAAAACAACACACACAAATAAAGTTTTAAAATGTTATTATATTTAAACTTAATATATATGTACAATAAGAACATAAGAAATATAATGGACAGAGACAATACTAAGAAAACATGCAAAAATGAATGATTTGTAAACAGAATATAAAAAAGAAATAAAAACATCAATGATCCAGTGGAAAGAAAGTGGTCACAGAAATAATCGATAACTCATCTGGAAAGAATTTTGAATTTTTAGAAACAGATGAAAAGATATTCAATGATTTCCTTAATCAGGAGTATATACACTAAAATGATGTTCTAACACTTTATAACCATGATATAGTTGAGAATTAATATATTTTATTATAAGCATTAGCAATAAAAAATGTAAACTGAGACTATATATACTGCCATTGATGATATAAGTACTACTACCACTTTGGAGAACAATTGAGCAATCTCTACCAAAGGAATACATGCACATTCTATGCTCCAACAATTCCTTTTCTTCCTGTTTCTGAGCGTATGTCTAGGGCTATTTATTGCAGTAATCAGGGGAACACGTTTATATCTGTGGTGGATACATGCTTATATATGGCAAAACCAATACAATAATGTAAAGTAATTAACCTCCAATTAAAATAAATAAATTTATTAAAGGAAATAAATGCAAAGCATTATTAACATCACGTTTGCAGCAGTGGAGTGAGTATATTATGATATTTTCATAAAATAACACCTTTTTACAATTAATAATTATTAGCTTTATTAAAAACAACAAAATTAGAAATATAGCTCTCATTTCAATTCAGTTCAGTCACTCAGTTGTGTCTGACTCTTTGCGACCCCATGAATCACAGCATGCCAGGCTTCCCTGTCCATCACCAACTAACGGAGTTCACTCAAACTCATGTCAATCAAGTCAGTGATACCATCTAGCCATCTCATCCTCTGTCGTCCCCTTCTCCTCCTGCTCCCAGTCCCTCCCAGCATCAGAGTCTTTTCCAGTGAGTCAACTCTTCGCATTAGGTGGCCAGAGTATTGGAGTTTCAGCTTTAGCGTCATTTCTTCCAAAGAACACCCAAGACTGATCTCCTTTAGAATGGACTGGTTGGATCTCCTTGCAGTCCAAGGGACTCTCACGAGTCTTCTCCAACACCACAGTTCAAAAGCATCAATTCTTCAGCGCTCAGCCTTCTTCACAGTCCAACTCTAACATCCATACATGACCACTGGAAAAACCATAGCATTGACTAGATGGACCTTAGTTGTCAAAGTAATGTCTCTGCTTTTCAGTATGCTATCTATGTTGGTCATAACTTTCCTTCCAAGGAATAAGCGTATTTTAATTTCATGGCTGCAATCACCATCTGCAGTGATTTTGGAGCCCAAAAGTTAACATCTAACACTATTTACACTGTTTCCTCATCTATTTCCCATGAAGTATGGGACCAGATGCCGGGATTTTAGTTTTCTGAATGTTGAGCTTTAAGCCAACTATTTTTTTTGAATTGATTTTTATTTTTTAGCTTGTTTTGCTTTACAATACTGTATTCGTTTTGCTATACATTGACATGAATCAGCCACAAGTGTACATGAACTCCCAATCCTGACGCCCACCTCCCCACTCCCGCCCCACACCTTCTCTCTGGATTATCCCCGTGCATCAGTCCCAAGCATCCTGCATCCTGCATCAAACCTAGACCGGCGATTTGTTTCACTTATGATATCATACATGTTACATTGTCACTCTGCCAACTCATCCCACCCTCTCCCTCTCCCACAGAGTCCAAAAGGCCGTTCTATACATCTGTGTCTCTTTTGCTGTCTTGCGTCAGGAACAAGACAAGGGTGCCCACTTTCACCGCTACTATTCAACATAGTTCTGGAAGTTTTGGCCACAGCAATCAGAGTAGAAAAAGAAATAAAAGGAATCCAGATTGGAAAAGAAGAAGTAAAGCTCTCACTATTTGCAAATGACATGATCCTCTACATAGAAAACCCGAAAGACTCCACCAGAAAATTACTAGAGCTAATCAATGAATATAGTAAAGGCGCAGGATATAAAATCAATACACAGAAATCCCTTGCATTCCTATACACTAATAATGAGAAAGTAGAAAAAGAAATTAAGGAATCAATTCCATTCACCATTGCAATGAAAAGAATAAAATACTTAGGAATATACCTACCTAAAGAAACTAAAGACCTATATATAGAAAATTATAAAACACTGATGAAAGAAATCAAAGAGGACACTAATAGATGGAGAAACATACCATGTTCATGGATCGGAAGAATCAATATAGTGAAAATGAGTATACTACCCAAAGCAATCTACAGATTCAATGCAATTCCTATCAAGATACCAGCGGTGTTTTTCACAGAGCTAGAACAAATAATTTCACAATTTGTATGGAAACACAAAAAACCTCGAATAGCCAAAGCCATCTTGAGAAAGAAGAATGAACTGGAGGAAGCAACCTGCCTGACTTCAGGCTTTACTACAAAGCCACAGTCATCAAGACACTATGGTACTGGCACAAAGACAGAAATATAGATCAATGGAACAAAATAGAAAGCCCAGAGATAAATCCACACACTTATGGACAGCTTATCTTAAGTCAACTTTTTAACTCTCCTCTTTCACTTTTATCAGGTGGCTTTTTAGCCCAGTATTCTTCTATCTCCACACAAAGATCAACAGTAATTGATCCCCAAAATACTAAAGCATTCTACATTTGGAGATCTCAGGAGTCCACTTTAAAAACTTGAGCAACACAAATTAACTTTAGATAGATAATAAGTGAAACATAAAGCCTCAACTTGTAAAGCTCCTAGAAGAAAACAGAAAGGAAATTTTGAATTAGTCTTAACAATAACTTACTGGCTGTGACATCAAAATTTCAAGCAACAGAAGCAAAAATAAATAAGTGGGACTACATCTAACTTAAAAGCTTATCCCTACAAGTAAAACAGCAAAATGAAAAGACAATCTTTGGGATGGAAGATGATATCTGCAAACTATATATCAGATAATTTGATATATCCAAAATACGTATGGAACTTCTACATCTCAATAACAAAATAACAATTAATTAAAATAGGCATACAAACTGAATAGATATTTTCCAAAGAAAGTCTACTAATAGCCAACAAGTATGTAGATAAATGTTTAACATCACTAATCATCAGGGAAATGTAAATCAGAACAATAATTAGATAACACCTCACACTTGTTAAAATATGGTTTATTAAAAATATTAGAAATGACAAACGTTGACAAAGATGTGAAGAAAAGTGAACTCTTGTGCACTTTTGGTGGGAATGTAAATTAATAGCCACTATGGAAATCAGTATGGGGTTCCTCAAAAAGATAAATATAAAACTAATAAAACATATATGATCTCTAAATCCCACTTCTGGGTATATATCCAAAGCAAACAAAAAATCTATTGCAAAGAGATATCTTCACTTCTATGTTTATTCAGCATTATTCACAATAACCAAGACATAAAAACAGCCTAAGTTTTGCTCTAAGGATGAATTTATAAGGGATATGTGAAAATGTAATATTATTCAGCAATAAATAATAAAGAAACCTTGCCATGGGTGATACCATTAACAAATTTTGAGAGCATTATGCTAGGTGAAATATCAGATAGAGAAGGATAAATGCTGTGTAATATCACATACATATAGAATCTAAAAGAACCAAAATCATAGAAACAGAATGTTGATTGATGTCTATCAGGGTCATGAGAGGTGAGAGAAATAGAAAGATAATGTTCAAAGGGTACAAATTTTCAGTTGTATGGAGGAATAAATTCTGGGGATCCACATCATGGTAACTATAGTCAACAATATATTATATCTTTGAAAGTCTCTCTGAGAGTCGACTTCTCATGTTCTTACCACCACCAACAAGAACAACAACAACAACAAATGACAATTAAGTGAGGTGTGGGGTGTTTTAAATAATCTTATGGTAGTATATATATTTTGCACATATATATATTATATATGAATATATATATAATATATATGAAATCATCACATTGCACACACACCTTATTTTTCATAAAACTAGAGTGACAAAAGAAATTAGGTTATATTAGTAGCTTACCAAAGTAATATCTGTTATCTTCCCCCTAGCCCTATTACTTCCCCTCTTGCCCCTCCATACACTTCTTGGGTTGTAAATTAACAGAAAATGTCTTTACATTTGTGACATTTAACAAGCATTTCAAACATACAAGTTAATTTTTTTTTTGAGTCGCTATAGTTTACTTTATTTTTTTAATTTTTATTTTTATTTTATTTTTTTTTTGCATTTTGTTCGGAGGGAGGACTCTACTAATATGATGAAAGACATATGTGTTCTTTTTTTAATTAATTTTTATTTTTTTAGTTTGTTTTGCTTTACAATACTGTATTCGTTTTGCTACACATCGAAATGGATCAGCCACGAGTGTACATGAAATCCCAATCCCGACCCCCACCTCCCCCCTCCCGCCCCAAGCCATCTCTCTGGATTATCCCCGTGCATCAGTCCCAAGCATCCTGCATCCTGCATCAAACCTGGACTGGCGATTCATTTCACTTATGATATCACACATGTTACACTGCCACTCTG
>SJXQ01012947.1:0-98141 GCA_006408695.1 Aepyceros melampus | reverse complement strand
CCATCCCGCCCCACACCCTCTCTCTGGATTATCCCCGTGCATCAGTCCCAGGTATCCTGCATCCTGCATCAAACCTGGACTGGTGATTCGTTTCACTTATGATCACACATGTTACACTGCCACTCTGCCAACCCATCCCACCCTCTCCCTCTCCCACAGAGTCCAAAAGGCCGTTCTATACATCTGTGTCCTTTTGCTGTCTTGTGTACAGGTTTATTTTAAAGTTTTAAAATGTCACTTTCAATGTGTTTTACTTAAAAATAATATAGAAAAATCATAAGTGAACAGTGAAGAACTAAAAACCAAAGTAGAAATCTAATCATACATTTTTTTTAACTTGAGACTTTGAATCACTAATTAACCTAAAAATACAAGCACATGCTATCTTAAATGTGGATGCAGTGTAGTGTTCTTAAGTGAACCAGTATTCTGGCACTAATAATTAATGAGTTAACAGCTGTGGCTATTTTGGAACACTTTTAAAAGATAATTTTATGTAGGATATACCGGGTTACTGTTAAGTGGAAAATCATAAAATTTTAGATACAGAAGAAAATTTAAAGGTCATATAACCCTTGGCAATACAAAATGCTACTTTCCAGAAGATGGCAGTGCCTGTTATGTATGGTACTTGGGACCTACTTGGAATTCAGTAATTACTTGCCTACTATCTGTTTTCTGTGCTAGTAACATCAGATTACTACTATAATGATCTTACAGAACTTTCAATAAAGATCTGAGGAGAGCCAGACCTGTTTTTCGTGAATTTTTGCCAGTTGGAAGAGATGCTGGTTCCCTTACTATTAATTTATCTCTGAGATATCTTATAATTATTTCTAAAGTTTATCCAGCCCTGTTCAAGAAAACAAATCAAAACATTTCTAACTGTTCTGGCAATTTCTCCTCTTCCACATGTCATTTGTTGACTATGATGGCTCCTCCATTTCTTCAAAAGGATTTTTGCCCACAATAGCAGATATAATGGTAATCTGAGTTAAATTCATTCATTCCAGTCCACTTTAGTTCTGTGATTCCAAAAATGTCAACATTCACTCTTGCAATCTCTTATTTGACCACTTCCAATTTGCCTTGATTCATGGACCTAACATTCTAGGTTCCTATGTAATATTGCTCTTTACAGCATTGGACCTTGCTTTTATCACCAGTCACATCCACAACTGGGTGTCGTTCTTTCTTTGACTCTGTCTCTTCTTCTTTCTGGAGTTGTTTCCTCACTGATCTCCAGTAGCATATTGGGCAATTACAGACCTGGAGAGTTCACCTTTCAGTTTCATATATTTTTCCCTTTTCATACTGTCCATGGGGTTCTCAAGGCAGGAATACTGTAGTGGTTTGCCATTCTCTTCTCCAGTGGACCAGTGGGCCAAAATCACTGCATATGGTGACTGCAGCCATGAAATAAAAAGACACTTACTCCTTGGAATAAAAGTTATGATAAACCTAGACAGCATATTAAAAAGCAAAGATATTACTTTGCCAACAAAGGTCCATCTAGTCAAGGCTATGGTTTTGCCAGTAGTCATGTATGGATGTGAGAGTTGGACTGTGAAGAAAGCTGAGCACTGAAAAATTGATGCTTTTGAACTGTGGTGTTGGAGAAGACTCTTGAGTGTCCCTTGGACTGCAAGGAAATCCAACCAGCTCACCCTAAAGGAAATCAGTCCTGAATGTTCATTGGAAGGACTGATTTTAAGCTGAAACTCCAATAATTTGGCTACCTGATGAGAAGAGCTAACTCATTTGAAAAGATCCTGATGCTGGGAAAGATTGAAGGCAGGAGAAGGGGACGATAGAGGATGAGATTGTTGGAGGGCATCACCAACTTAATGGACATGAGTTTGAGTAGACTCCGGGAGTTGGTGATGGACAGGGAAGCCTGGCTTGCTGCAGTCCATGGAGTCACAAAGAATCTGACTCAACTGAGCAACTGAACTGAACTGAATGTGTCATTTAAAGCTACTTAAAATATTTTAAAAACTTCCTCTGCCTTAATGTCTTCCATAAGTCATTTTTCTGATCGAAGTCAGTTTCAAGACCTCTTAAATTGTTCATTCTCAGTTTTCATTTTTTCACTGTCTCTCATACTTTCTGCCCAAAAATAACATCCTCAACATACCCAGTTATGGAAATGATCTTTCTAAAATAAGTATATATATATATATATATATATCCTTTAAAGTAGCCTATTTTGAAGACCTCATTACTTTACTTTGTTCTCTTTAACAAACCCTCTTAAAAGCCACCTTCCTTGTATCTTAAATATTTTTTTAAGAATATTGTCTCATATTATTTCAGCATTGTTTTTACATTTGATGCTATCTTGCACATCACGTAGGTTGCCCTGCAGGCTCAGACAGTAAAGAATCTGCCTGTAATTTAGGAGGCTTGGATTCAATTGTTGGCTTGAGAAGATAACCTAGAGAAAGAAATGGCTACTCATTTCAGTATTATTGCCTGAGGAATTCCCTGAACAGGGAAGCCCGGCAGGCTATAGTCCATGCAAACCCAGAGAGTCAGACACAACTTAGCAACTAGATGTATCTCCTTTCAGAGCTCTCAAACACCCGCACACTTACACTATCTTTTTCCTGAAAATGGGCCAGATTTTTAGTTATAAGTAATGCAGATGACACCACCCTTATGGCAGAAAGTGAGGAGGAGCTAAAAAGCCTCTTGTTGAAAGTGGGAGAGGAGAGTGAAAAAGTTGACTTAAAGCTCAACATTCAGAAAATGAAGATCATGGCATCTGGCCCCATCACTTCATGGCAAATAGATGGGGAAATAGAAACAGAGTCAGACTTTGTTTTTTTGGGCTCCAAAATCACTGCAGATGGTGACTGCAGCCATGAAATTAAAAGGCGCTTATTCCTTGGAAGAAAAGTTATGACCAACCTAGATAGTATATACAAAAGCAGAGACATTACTTTGCCGACTAAGTTCCGTCTAGTCAAGGCTATGGTTTTCCCTGTGTTTATGTATGGATGTGAGAGTTGGACTGTGAAGAAGGCTGAGCGCCAAAGAATTGATGCTTTTGAACTGTGGTGTTGGAGAAGACTCTTGAGAGTCCCTTGGACTGCAAGGAGATCCAACCAGTCCATTCTGAGGGAGATCAACCGTGGGATTTCTTTGGAAGGAATGATACTAAAACTGAAGCTCCAGTACTTTGGCCACCTTATGCGAAGAGTTGACTCATTGGAAAAGACCGTGATGCTGGGAGGGATTGGGGGCAGGAGGAAAGTGGACGACTGAGGATGAGATGGCTGGATGGCATCATGGACTCAATGGACATGAGTCTGAGTGAACTCCGGGAGTTGGTGATGGACAGGGAGGCCTGGCGTGCTGCGATTCATGGGGTCGCAAAGAGTCGGACACGACTGCACGAATGAACTGAACTGAACTGAACTGAATTAAAAGGAAAAAAAGTATCAACAGACTCAGGTATGCAGATAATACCAATATAATAGCAGAAAGTGGGCGGTGGGAATAAAGAGCCTCTTGATTTGGGTGAATGAGGAGAGTGAAAAAGTAGACTTAAAACTCAACATTAAGAAAACTGAGATCATGACATCTGGTACCATCACGTCATGGCAAATAAAATGGGGAAAAGTGGGAAGTAGTGACAGATTTTATTTTCTTTTGCTCAAAAATCCCTGTGAATGGTGACTATGCTGTGCTGTACTAAGTCTCTTCAGTCGTGTCAGACTGTACAAATCTATGGACTGCAGGCCCCTCTGTCCATGGGATTCTCCAGGCAAGAGTACTGGTCTGGGAGGCTGTAGCCTCTCCCAGGTGATTTTCCTGACCCAGGGATTGAGCCCGGGCCTCCCACATTGCAAGTGGATTCTTTACCTCTGGAGCCACCATGGAAGCTTGGATGGTGATGACAGCCATTAAATTCAAAGACCCTTGCCCCTTGGAAGGAAATCAACGACAGATCTAGGCAGCATTTTTTAAAAAGCAGAAACAAAGGTCCGTATGGTCAAAGCTATAACATGCACACACACATGGCTTTTACAGTAGTCATGTAGGAATGTGAGAGTTAGACCACAAAGAAGGCTGAGCACTGAAGAACTGATGCTTTAAGTTTGTGGGGTTGGAGAAAACTCTTGAGAATCCCTTGGACAGCAAGGAGATCAGACTAGTCAACCGGAAAGGATATCAACCCTGATTGTTCATTGGAAGATCTGATGCTGAAGCTGAAATTCCGATACTTTGGCCACCTAGTGAGAAGAGCCAACTCATCCGACGTGACCCTGAGTTAGGAAAAGATTGAAGCCTAAAGTACAAGTGATTAGCAGAGGATGAGATGGTTAAATAGAATCACCAACTCAATGGACATGAGTTTAAGTAACTCCAAGAGACAGTGAAGGACAGGTGAGCCTGGCATGCTATAGTCCATGAGATCACAAAGACAGACATGACTTAACAACTGAACAGCAACAACAAATTAAGAGGAGTTTTCTTGAGATAAGATTATCTGAGGCTGATAATAATGGTCTTACTACCTTAATTACATTGCTTTATGATAATCAAATACCTGTTCTTGTCAGGTTAAGAAAAATTCAGATTTTTGCTTTTTAAAAACTTCAAAATGGGAGAAGAGTTCAATCAACCACAAGGACACATTTATAAATTGTTATCTCATTCTTTAACAACTGGGCAGGAATTTGAAACTATCTTTTGTTTTAATATCTAATTTAAGATAGCAGTTAAATAATATATTTATCACTCATTAATAATATTGTTTTGAAATAACAGAAGAAATATACAAATGAAATGAATTCATAACTTTGATGCAAAGTTAGAATGGGCCCCATCAACAAACTAAATAGCAAAGAACTTCTTGAACATGAAATAAAAATGAAGCCAAATGCACACCCGAGCTCCTTGAGATCTTAATTGACTTAAAAAAGAGACAGTAAAGAAAGAGTGAAATGTTTTGCATAGGATTTCCAGAATAATTTAAAAATGAGAGGAAATGCAGCAGAGAATCAACCTTGGTGTAGCCAGCAGAGAAATTAATTAGAGGAAGGAAACATTGGATGAATCCTTTATCCCCAGGATAAATTACAAATATAGCCAACCAAGTATAAATTAAACTGAAAAAGTAGGCTCGAATTCTTAAGGATACCAAAAATTATGAAAACCTGAATGTAATGAAAACAATCTACCTACGTTTGTATACACTCATCTGATCAACTACATGTTCAGATCACTTCTGAGATTTGAGTTTGGCTTTTTCATGGATGCTATGAGAAACCACTTTTGTTCATGTTTCAAGTAGTTTTCTGCTGCTTGTATTTTTAAAAACAAATGTTTGGCGGTATATATGCAATTGGTTATTGGGCTGACCTGATGCAGAAGTGATGAGACAATTTCTAGTGCCAACACAGATTTGCAGATGGGAAATTCACAGCAGAGGCAATAGAAAAAAATTTTTTTTACTGATAATGTAATTAGCTGGACACTTGTACACAATGATGTATGGGGAATAAACAAAAATGGTACTATAAAACATTGAACTTTTATATTACATATATAACTAGACCTATGTTGCCTACATTCATTTGAATATTTTACAACACTTATCAGGAAAGGGTAATACTCCAACTATTGTAAGAAAACTGTCTAGAACGAGCCACAGAATTTTACAAGTCACTGAATGGCCCAATGACACTGAAATATCACTCACACTTAATAGAGGAATATTAACAATTGTTTCTGTCTGCTCTCACTCATTATTTTTCAAAAGATAATTGTAATTAAAACACAACATGACCTGAACAGTTGAATTAACTTAAGAGTGAAGAAGAAAAAACTTCATTTAGACTAAATGAGAGAAATTTATCAATGTATCCTATTTATAATTTGTGTTAAGTGTATGGCCACAGATTTTATGGACACAAATCAAAGACAGAATGAAGTAATTTGGATTTGAGCTGAATTGCTGTATTCAATCACCAGATGTTCTGCATTTCATATACTTGTTTGGGACCTCTTTAGTTATTAAAACACTTTCTGAGCTTGCAACACAATTAAAATTAAAAAAAATGACCAAAAAGCCTTTGAGTGACCCAGGGTGAAGGATCCAATAACTGCAGATGATTAAAAACAAACAAACAAACAAAAAAAACTGGAAAAGATCTTAAAGAATACTTAGCATCTCTTCTTGTCTCATGGTAATTTCCAGATTCATTTCTCTTGATCAATGAAATAATTGAACATTTATTTTTAACAGGATTCTCCTGTTGGCCCTCTGTAAGCCTGGAATATTTATTAGAGGTTTGTAATTTCTGATCTCCACTGAGTGGAATGACTCTTAGGATTTTGTTCCCAAGTGTTAACTGTTAAATGGCATTAACAAATTGAGTGCAGTCATTGTAAAGACAACAGTACAGCATAAAAATCAGGGTTTATGGAATGGTCTGACATCAAGACATTTCTTGTTAATCAATTCAGGATTCACCAGGAGCAAAGTCTACAATTCACATGTTCCAAGAACAAAAGATTCACTTGAATTACCAAGTTGGAATTACCAAGCTGTGCAACCAGCTCTTTACCAGAAACTGTCCTCATCACTAACTTCCTTTCCTTGTCACTTTCAGTTCAGTTCAGTTCAGTTCAGTCTCTCAGTCCTATCTGACTCTTTGTGACGCCATGAATCACAGCACCCCAGGCCTCCATGTCTATCACCAACTCCTGGAGTTCACTCAAACTCCTGTCCATTGAGTCGTTGATGCCACTCAGCCATCTCATCCTCTGTCGTCCCCTTCTCCTCCTGACCCCCATCCCTCCCAGCATCAGAGTCTTTTCCAATGAGTCAACTCTTCACATGAGGTAGCCAAAGTACTGGAGTTTCAGCTTTCTCATCATTGCTTCCAAAGAAATCCCAGGGTTGATCTCCTTCAGAATGGACTGGTTGGATCTCCTTGCAGTCCAAGGGACTCTCAAGAGTCTTCTCCAACACCATGGTTCAAATGCATCAATTCTTCGGCACTCAGCCTTCTTCACAGTCCAACTCTCACATCCATACATGACCACTAGAAAAACCATAGCCTTGACTAGACGGACTTTTGTTGGCAAAGTAATGTCTATGATTTTAAATATGCTATCTAGGTTGGTCATAACTTCCTTCTAAGGAGTAAGTGTCTTTTAATTTCATGGCTGCAATCACCATCTGCAGTTATCTTGTCACTTTAGTAAAGCTATATTGTAACTAGTAAACCAGGTGGCTCATGCTCTACTCATCTCCAGTCCAAGCATACCCTTCTAATTTTTTAATTACATAATATTTTACCTAAGTTGCTGGTTCTTTCCATAGATAAAAAAGTAGAAATGAATACTAAGCAATTTATATATGACATGATCTCTTCTCTAACTTCCTGTTTCACAATTTGAACTGTGTGAACAAGCTAACATCTAGAAGATCACAAGGAGTCAATAAACCTTCACACAAGCTTGCACACATTGAGAAGTAGCAATGACTATGAATCTCTATGTCAATAATTAACTGGAATTACTCTTCTGTTTCTCTAAAAGTTTCATGGCTGAGCCAAATATTCAGAGGCGGTTTGGGGAGGATTATGATTCCACCGTTTTCTTAGATTCTAGTTAAAGGCATCTTTTCTTCCTACCACTTGTGAATACTGATTTTGTAAATTGTGAGCAGTGACAGCCCTTTTCAATAATAGATGGAAAGTCAGTTGTGAGTTCTAGTTAGTTTTAGTCCTCTGTATCTCAGAACATTTCAAATTTTTTTCTATGGCCATTGATCTGGGTGACTCTTCCCTGATAAATGAAAATGCCTTACCTTTTGAATCCTAGAAATGGAAAGACAATAATCAGGGTGTCAATGTATTAGTAGAATGAAGGTTTACAGAGACTTGGATTCACCCTATGATAGGCCCAGAGGGACCCAGGCCATCTTTTCTGGTCTCTTCTCTAGTTACTGTGCTACGCTAATAATAAAGAACATCAACAACCAGCAAATACCTAGCTCAATGAAGTTAGCTTATGGGCTAAGAGCAAAATGAAGTTATTGAATGTTGTTCTTTGTGGACAGAAACAGTAAATCCAAAACTATTTCAACCTTGATGTAATTACAAAGATATATCAGTAGATTTGAACTACACAAAGATGAAAATTCCAAATACATCCCCACTTATGTCCTGAGTTTGTCTACATAAAATATAGAGTTCCTCAGACCAATAGGATTATGAATATGATCATAGAGAAAGTTCATAAAGCCCCTACAAATTTGGCCTTAGAATGCGGAATGAGGCAGGGCAAAGACTAATAGAGTTTTGCCAAGAAAATGCACTGGTCATAGCAAACACCCTCTTCCAACAACACAAGAGAAGACTCTACACATGGACATCACCAGATGGTCAACACCGAAATCAGATTGATTATATTCTTTGCAGCCAAAGATGGAGAAGCTCTATACAGTCAACAAAAACAAGACTGGGAGCTGACTGTGGCTCAGATCATGAACTCCTTATTGCCAAATTCAGACTTAAATTGAAGAAAGTGGGCAACACCACTAGACCATTCAGGTATGACCTAAATCAAATCCCTTATGATTATACAGTGGAAATGAGAAATAGATTTAAGGGTCTAGATCTGATAGAGTGCCTGATGAACTATGGAATGAGGTTCGTGACATTGTACAGGAGACAGGGATCAAGACCATCCCCATGGCAAAGAAATGCAAAAAACCAAAATGGCTGTCTGTGGAGGCCTTACAGATAGCTGTGAAAAGGTGAAGGTGAAGTCGCTCAGTCGTGTCCGACTCTTTGCGACCCCGTGGACTGTAGCCCAGGCCTCCTCAGTCCATGGAATTTTCCAGGCAAGAGTACTGGAGTGGGTTGCCATTTCCTTCTCCAGAGGATCTCCCCAACCCAGGGATCAAACCTGGGTCTCCTGCACTGCAGGCAGACGCTTTAACCTCTGAGCCAACAGGGAAGCCCTGTGAAAAGAAGAGAAGCGAAAAGCAAAGGAGAAAAGGAAAGATATAAGCATCTGAATGCAGAGTTCCAAAGAATAGCAAGAAGAGATAAGAAAGACTTCTTCAGTGATCAATGCAAAGAAATAGAGGAAAACAACAGAGTGGGAAAGACTAGAGATCTCTTCAAGAAAATTAGAGATACCAAGGGAACATTTCATGCAAAGATGGGCTCGATAAAGGACAGAAATGGTCTGGACCTAACAGAAGCAGAAGATATTAAGAAGAGATGGCAAGAATACACAGAAGAACTGTACAAAAAAGACCTTCACGACCCAGATAATCATGATGATGTGATCACTAATCTAGAGCCAGACATCTTGGAATGTGAAGTCAGGTGGGCCTTAGAAAGCATCACTACGAACAAAAGCATGGTATGTATATGTAAATTTCTAATAGTTGTTTTTAAGCATGGAGCTTTTACAAAAGTATATATATATCAGGGAGAAAGTCACAGTGGAAGTCATTGATTGCAGTATCCCTTTTCAGAATCGGAGGGAAAGCCACACTGATACACAGAGCTCAGACCATCTTTTGTTTTATTTCTCAACTGATTAAGAAATTGGTGTGAACTTCCCTGAGTTTATAATCAGGTCAAGGTGTTATTGATAACAGCTGTTTCAAATATCCTATCTCCAGATTAGGTTAGGAGCGAAAGATTTCAAATCCAGCTAATTAATTTTGTAACAATTATTTTTTCCAAAGAGACAAACAGTGTGTGTCTCTGTGTCTTTGAGATTCATGGAGTAACAGGAATAAGGAAGAGAGATCTTTGATGTCATTTCCTCTAATATTATATGGCAGAAAGGATCGAAGTCCTCAGAAGTTAAAGTGAGAGGAAATCAGCACCAGAAAGCTACAGTCTTCCAAATTGTAGGCTGGGTCTCTTCTAATTATTCCATATATTTATTATCACTCTGAGCAAATGGTTTATTATATTCCAGTAAAATACCTTTCAATGGTGAGTATTATGAGGTTCACCATATACCTAAAAACATTATTCTAAGTAAAAGAATATGGGTACAAAAGGCCATGTATTAAGTGATTTCCTTTATATGAAACGTCCAGTAAAGGCAGCGGATCAGTGGAAGGGGAAATTGGAACTAACTGCTTCTGGGAAGAGGGTTCCTTTCTGATGGAATGGAAGTGTCTGGAATTAGATGGTGGCGATGGTTGCACAACACAATGAATACACCAAAAACCACTGACGTGCACACTTTAAAATGGTGCATTGTGTGTTATAGGAAGTATATCTCAATAAAAAATACTATTAAAAATCACCACATAAAAATGTATTTTAGAAAACTATAAATGGGTTGATGTATTAGCTGTATGTTTATGCAATTCATCCAAGATACTTTTTCCGGTCTTTGCCCCAGGTCTCTCTCAGGTTTTTGTTTATTTGTTAATACAGTTGGTTAAGGGAAAGAAAACGCTGATTTGACAGAGTTTTAAATTTACAGTGCTGCTTTATTGATCTTCCTCCTCTTTCCCCCCATTAATCATGGGAGAATGGTTATTGATGGCGGCATGTGTCTGGACACCTATAATATCCAGAATGCCTTGATTTTCTTAAAATTAATTTTATAAGTCTTTAGAACAGGATTGTGCAGGAAATGAATATACTGTCCTCATAACTTACACATATAGCTGTTCATTTTGAGCAGTTTTTATGGGTCTTATATATTCTGCTAGGCAATAAAATTTAGTTTATCTTAAGACAGAAAGGAACAAAAATCAACTGACACGTCCATTAAAGGCCTTATGGTAACCTGCAATACTTTTTCCAAGCAATAAAGTATATGAGTTCACCTTTTGCTTCTATTCCCATCTGTATTTTTGCTTCCCAAAGGCAATCAATCCCAACTTACCCTACAGAAGAAAAATGGAAAAAAAGATACATTATCCTAAAACTAGTCAAAGGAAAGCTGGAGTGGCTATGTTATCAGAGTAAATTTTATTTTTAAAATTTTTTTTCAGAGTAAATTTTAGAGCAAAGTATATTATCAAGGATAAAAACAGCATTTGAAGGAGTCAGTAAATCAAGAAGACATATTTATGTATCTAATAACTAAGTTTAAAAATACATGAAGCAAAAACTGAGAGAACTGTAAGAAGGAATAGACAAAATCTCTAATTATAGTCAGTAATGTTAATACCCCTCTCTCAAGATCGATAGAACAAGTAGGCAGGAAATCAGTAAGGTTATAAAAGTGTGGACACTGTTAACCAAATTAACCTCATAGACATTTATCAAACACTCCACCCCAAAACAGCAGAATATATGTTCTTTTGAAATTCTCAGGGAACATATACCAGGGCAGGCCACATTCTGGGACATAAAATGAGTCTCAATAAATTTTAAAAAATTCAAGTCAACAGCAAAATTCTGTAAAGCAATTATCCTTCAATAAAATATAAATTAATTTAAAAAATTCAAGTCATACAAAGTATGTTCACTGGCGACAATGGAATTAAATGAGAAATCAATAACAGAAATATCTCTGGAAAACCCTTAAGTGTTTGGAAACTAAATTATAGACTTTTTTAATGCAGGAAGTAAAGAAGAAATCAAAGAGGAAATTAAAAAGTATGGGAAACTGAAAATGGAAACACATCAAAGTTTGTAGGATACTATTAAAGCAGTACTGATGGGGAATTTTATAGCACTAAATGCCTGTATTAGAAAGGAAGAAAGTATTAGCCTGAGCTTCCACTTCAAGAAGATAGAAGACATGAGTAAGGAAATGAAAAATAGCAGAACAGAAGCCAGTGAAATAGAAAACAAAAATCAGTAGGGGAGAATCAGTGAAACCAAAAGCTGCTTTTCTGAGAATATTGATAAAGTTGGTGAATCTCTAACCAGACTGATGAGGAAAAGATGAGAAGAGGACACCAGTGGCTAACATCAGGAATGAGAAGTAACATCAGGTGACAGCACTATGTCTTCTATAGCTATTCAAAGAAAAATAAGGGGCTGTCATGAACAACTCGTATCAACAGACAGCTTACATGGTCAAATTCCATGAAAGAGAGAAACTCTCAGATCTCAATCAAGAAAAAACAGGTAACTTGAGAAAACTCAAACTATTGCAGAAGCTGAATTTGTAGTTTCTTACAAAGAAAATTCCAGGCTCAGATAGCTTTACTATTGAATTCTACAAATATTCAAGAAAGAAATAGTTCCAAATCTCAAAAGTCAGAAAATTGCAGAGGGAAGAATATTTTCTGACACCTTCTCTAAGGCCAGTGTTACTCTGACAAGCAAACGATACAACAATATTATAAGAAAAGAAAACTACAGATCAATATCCCTCGTGAATATACATGGAAAAATTCCAAAAAAATATTTTGCCAATTAAAATCCAACAATGCATATAAAAGGATAATACGTCCTACCCAAAACACTTTGAAAAAAAAAGATAGGCTATGGACTTGGAGAAAATATTTACTATGCATATATCTGATAAAGACTTGTGTGCACACTTTGGTTTTTTTAACTCTAATACATAGAATATAAGAATAAAGAGGTAGAATATTTCAACAGATACTTTACCAAAGAGAATATATGGATGAAAATATGTTTTTCTATTAATTAGTCATTAAGGAATTATAAACTAAATTCACAATAAGATAGTACTAATCTCTACTAGGATAGCTTAAATTAAAGAGGCTGACTGTACTATGTGTTGAAGGAACTGAAGCTCTCATACACTGCTGGTGGAAATATAAAATAGTCCAACAACATGGGAAAGAAATTTGGTGGTTTCTTCAAAAGTTAAACATGTATATGATCCAACTAATCCACTCCTAGGTATTTATCCAAGAGAGAAAAATATATATCTCCATTGAAAGACTTGTACATAAATGTTCACAGCATCTTTATTTGTAACAGCCCGAATTGTCAACAACCATCTATTATCATATGACTGGATAAATAAATTATAGCATATCCCTGTAATGAAATACTATGCAGGAGTAAAGCAAATGAGACCTTTCTAACACATGGATAATTGTTCAAATATTTATGCTGAGTGAAAGAAGCCTGACAATAAGAGAATGCATAGTGTATGTGTACTCCACTAACAGAAAATTCTGGAGCATGCAATATAATCTATGTTGACAGAAAGCAAGTGAGATGCTTTCTGGAAATGACCGAGGAGGACAGGAAAGAACAGAGGAAAGGATTGCCAAGGGGCACAAAGAAAGTTTAGCGGGGATGGATGTGCTCACTATTTTGATTGCAGTGATAGTTTCACGGGTACACACATTTTTACATATCCAGCCTGTCAATTCGGGAGATGTAAGAGACACGAGTTCAATCCCTAGGTCAGGAAGATCCCTTGGAAGAGGGAATGGCAACCCACTCCAATATTCTTGCCTGGAGAATCCCATGGACAGAGGAGTGTGGTAGACTCCTCTGTCTGGTAGACTCTATGTGACATAGGGTTGCACAGAGTCAGACACAACTGAAGTGACTTTAGCACATATGCGTCCACACATGTATGTATGTATGTGTCAAAATCTGTCCAACCATACACTTTAAATACATCTTGTTTATTGTATCTCATTTATACTTCAATAAAACTATTTAGAGAAATAAAACAATGAAATAATGTCTACAGCATCATGGAAAAGTTTCAAAAGAAAAGGAAGGCTATATGAATTGTTGTTCAGTTGCAAAGTTGTATCCAACTCTGTGAACCCATGAACTGCAGCATGCCAGACTTCCCTGTCCTTCACTGTCTCCCAAAGATATCTATTTCAGGGCAATAAAAATTGGAACAAATATATATGATTTAAATGACCAACAACAGGAATGCTTAATGGAATATTCTGTTGCTCCATTAAAACGATAATTCTCTTGTACAAAGTTAATTTTAAGTAGCAGAGTTTAAAATACTGTGTGCACAAGTTTAATAGCCATATTACAATAGGCAAACTGACAAGGGAGAAAAGCTTGGTATAGTTTTACATCTCAGTCCCACTACTGCCTAGCTATGTATGCTAAACTTAGGTTTCTCATCTGGAAAGTGGAGGTAATAGTAACTTTCTAAAGAAATTCTTGAGTGAATTAACTGTGAAACTATGAAGAATATGCCTGGATCATAGTAGGCATTCAATAAAACACATCTTTGTAAAAGTTGAAGAGCTATAAGTGTGTGTGTGTGTGTGTGTGTGTGTGTGTGTGAGAGAGAGAGAGAGAGAGAGAGAGAGGCACAGTCCTTGGAAGAGGGGACAATCTCAAACAGTGTTGTCCTGACCAGTAAACGGGAGGAGGATCAGGGGAGGGACAGCTGGGGTTTTGAAGTTCCATTTACCAGTGAGAACATTCCCATGTATGAGGACATTTTGTTGAACATAGAGGTGTTTCCAGCTGTTGGAAGAACCTAGAAGACTGATTTCTTTCTTTTTAAAACTAATATGCCTTGCTTTCATGCATAATCTTTTTTAAAAAATTGGAATATAATTGCTTTGCAATGTTGTGCTAGTTTCTGCTGTACAATGAACTGAATCATATGTATACATATACCCCTCCCTTCCAGGACCTCCCTCCCACCCCCTAATCCCACCCCTCTAAGTCATCACAGAGTACTGAGCTGAGCTCCCTGTGCTATAGGGCAGCTTCCCACTAGCTATTTATTGTACACATGGGAGTGTATTGAGGTCAAACCTGAGGTCAAACCAATTCATCCCACCCTTCACTTTCTACTGTGTCCAGCCTCTTTGTCCACCCACATCTCTACAAATGCAGATCTATTGTACCCAAATTTTATTATAAAGAGAGAAAAGTTAGGAAATAGCTTTTCCACTGATAGAAAGGATTGTTTGTTTTACTAAGAGATTGTTTACTGGTAAGGACTTGGGTGATAGTTATTTTCTAAGAATGGTTCCTCAGTGAGGCCGTATTCTCAAAATTCCCTTTTACATTCAGTAAGTGACACACTTGCTACATATACTGAGGATTCATCAGGGCCCCAAAGAACCTGTGTGTTGGCTGTTCGTGCGTGCATGCCTTGTCACTCAGTTGTGTCTGACTCTTTGCAACCCCATGGTCAGTAGCCCACCAGGCTCCTCTGTCCATGGGGATTCTGCAGGCAAGAACACTGGAGTGTGTTTCTATGCCCTCTTCCAGGAGATCTTCCCAACCCAGGGATCAAACCTGTGTCTTTTTCATTGGCAGATGGATTCTTTACTGTCTGAGCCACCAGGGAATGTCCCACTAAATGGAGACAATGGTGGTTTGAAGTGTACGGGATCAGGAAAGATTCTCCTAGAAGCTGAAAGACAGAGAAGGTCAGGTGAGATTGACATCCGGTAAATCACCTTCTTGCCTAAGATTTCCCACCGAGCAGAATCCTTAGGTCATATGGTGACTAGCCATGAATAGCAGGCCTCTAAGAGTTTCAGATTTGAATCCAGAGTTGAACTTTTGCAAATGTGACGAAGGCCTGCCTGACTTTATAGCAAACTCAGGTCCAGGGTCAGGTACACAACAGAAGGTAAGCCTTACTGGAAAGTTCTGCTTTGCCTTAGCACTTTAGTCTCATGATTTTTCACAGTTTGTCTCATGCCACCTTATTACTTAATTCCCACACCTTGGAGGGAAAAATGTGTAATATTTTAATATTTATGTTACAGATACTTAACATTATGCTTCTGCATAGGTGTTGCCAAGATGGCAAAGCCAACCTCTATTTATAGAGGGTAGAAAATATAAATCTGTCTAAAATCTTTCATGAAAGGAAGGTCTTAATATTTCCAGAGTTGATTTTGGTGCCTACTCTTGGAGAGCTTTAGAGAAGCGTTGTCAACACAAGGTGCCATTGTTTTAGGTTTCCTATCCATGGCTTGCCTTTTTTTCCCCAAAACTTCCCTCACTTTTGGCAACTGCTCTTTACATTCTGTCCTACATTTGGCCTCGAGACAGTTGAAAGCTTTGCAAGTTGATTTTCCGTTCCCATCTGAGTTTTAGCTTAGCCGTGGAACTGTTTTCCATGTGTTTTTAATCATTTGTCCATGTGTTATGAGCTTATAGGGACAATATGGTTCCCTCAATCTGCCTGCATTGTAAAAGCAGGAACTGGCACGGTGGCCATTGGGGGAACAGTTTTCAGACAGATGCCCCCTACACTCATTTCTGTTGGTGATACACCATCCCTATCTTCCAGCTAGAGGAAAGCAATTTATGAACTGTGTAAAGTTCCCTAACGTAAGAGTTTGCTGGCCTGAGTTGCCTTTTCTGGGAGTATAATCATCTTTCAGAAGAGATTTGCCTGGACCTGTGGCTGGTATGACAAAGTTCAAAGACCTACTCTGAGGCTGTGGCCAGGTTGGAAAATAAAGTTTTATTTTGAGTCTTCCCAGATCTAGTGGAAATTTGATTTTAAATTACAGTCTAAACATAGAGAATTAAGGTTAAGTTCTCCAGGACAAAGTGATACCTCTTAGAAAGTAAAGCGTGACAAGGACACATGGCCGAAGTTGCTGTCCAAAATTTTTCCTAGATTTGATGGTTGAAGCCAACATTCATTAACCTAAGTGTAAAGTGAGGCACCGGGAAGGGAAAAGAAGAAAAATGCATTCAGCAAAATTCCTGTTCTCCAAGTTGCTGACTGTGCAGTCTCCAGTAAACATAGACCTCGCCTCTGAGGAGCCTCTCGGGAAGACACATATGTGTTCAAATGGAGCCAAGGCTGAGGAATCACTAAATGGCAGGGTAAAGAAGGAGCTGCAAATAAAGGCTGGTGTTCCGGGTGAGGTGAAAGTGAGGTGAAAGTGAAGTGAACGTGTGGCAAGGTAAAGAAGGAGCTGCAAATACATCCTGGTGTTCTGGGTGAGGTGGAGTGTTGGTTGCTCAGTCATATCCCGCTCTTTGCTACCCCATGGACTGTGGTCCACTAGGCTCCTCTGTCCATGAGATTCTCTAGGTGAAAATATGGAGTGGATTGCCATCCCCCTTTCCAGGGGATCTTTCCAACCCAAGGATCAAACCTCAGGTCTCCTGCACTGCAGGGAGATTCTTTTCCATCTGAGGCACCAGGGAAACCCTATGGGTGAGGTGACTCCTAGTAAAACTTCTATTCCGTGGAAAGCTGGTTCGATGACAGGTCAGCTCCTGGAGGTTAAGATTTCAGGTTTCTCATAGCTCTTTTGCCCACTCTGACCTCCCATTCTTTCATCATTTTATTTAGGACCAATTTCCTAAGAAATGAGTTAAATGTTGTAAAGCATTCTAGTAGCTACACAGAGTCATGGGTGATCCTGGGAAGAAAGATTTAAAGGAGTGCTGGAACAAAAAGTAGACTTCAGTGGGTTGATAGGTCAGTGGAAGTGAGAAAGTGGAGTTTGGGTTTGGACAATTTTTTTCCAGTATTTGCCTGGGAAGGCAGAAGACACCACTGAAGAACAGAACCTGGAAATTGCTGTGAAATCAAAGAAGCATTTTTAAAAGCTTCAAAACAAGCACACATTATATAAACGCTGATAGGCAATTGGTGGAGTGAAGGAAGTTGAATGATATGGGGTGGGAGAAACTATTAATAAAGGAGGTAGGAAAGGATGGATTCCAAAAACAGAGTGGAAAGGAGAAAAGAATTGTGGTCTGACCGTCAAGTAAAGGAAATGCTCCAATCTGATCACTTCTGTCTTTCTTTGTGGAAGAAGGGGGTGAGGTCATTTGCTGAAAATGTCGAGGAGAAATGAAAATGTCTACATGGTGAAGGTAGTAGTTCTGGAAAAGCTACTGGGGATGAGACAGGTGCTAAAGTTGAACGAGCTGATGGATACGAGCCACCAGTCTAAGAATCAGTTTGAAATGCAGACTCTTGATGGTGACAATTAAAACATCTTATTTGGGGTAAAAAAAAAAAAAAAAAAAAAAAAAAGGCAGAGAAGTCAGAGGTTCGAGATTATTAGAGAAGATTTTTAAATGATCTACCTGGAAAATGAAGAGAGAGCTGACTAGAGTAATAAGAAAGATTGCTGGGTGGAATTGACAGTTCAGTTAAAATGGGAGATAATTTATATAGAGTCAATTTTCACCATTTTGTCATTGTCTCTGCCAGTATTCTATGTCAATGTAGCCCAGGGAAGAGGGAGTGGAGTGTTTCTGGGTTTGGAATTCTACTGGATTCTGCAAGAGAAAGGGGAGTAAGGAAGTTGGGAATATTGTAAAAATTTGAAATGATGGTCCATGGATCCAAGCTGGACAGGGAAGAACATGAAGATCAGAGAATTATAGATATTCATTCATTCATTTTAAACAAGTATTTTTGAACATCTACTACAAGAAAAGACCTGAGATGGTGACTAAGAAAGGCAGACCCCTGCTTTCATGGACTTCAAAATCCAAAGTGGAGACAAATATTAAATGTTCACACTAGTAATTATTCAACTGCAATTCTGGTAGTACCATTATAAGGATGAAACAGAAAACAAATGCTGTGGAAACAATTGAGAGAATAGAAGCCACAGAAAGTTGCCCTGAGAAAGTGGAATGTGATATTCACAGTCTAGAAGTAGAGCAATTCCTGGGGATAACAGGGATCAGAATGTAAAGGGGATGGAGAGGCCTGTTGAGCAGAAGTTACCAGGCTGCAGCCAGGGTGTTGAATATGACATCATGTAACACTGACGGCAGGTTATTTGTTCAGACCTGTCCTGAATTTACCCAGGATGCCGAAGTGCATCCTGAAGTTACCCAGGCTGACAGGATTTGCAGAGAAGAGAAAGGCAATGAGCCAGATGAGGAAGGCAGGGCAGGTAGGATCGTTTCTGGCAAGGTTTAGGGACAAGAAGTCAAGTCCTGAGATCATGTTGCTTATAAACTGTAAATGCAGAGCCAGGAATCAGATAAAAAGTTTTTCTGACTTCAAATCTGAAGCCACTTCCACTTATATTACTCTCTCTCAGCTTTCTGCAGTGAAAGTTGATCAGAGTAAATTTTAAGAAATAGCAAGAAGGTGATGATAGAGGTTTAGGATCAGTGAAGACATCCTGGACTGACTATAACTAGAGGCTGTGGGTGGTTAGGGATGGATGGATGGATGGTGGAGGCTGGGGTGCAGGGTGAAGCTGCTCGGCTGCCTCAGCCTACTTTTCAGATTTATAGGAGCCCTCTCTGCCATCTAGGTAGGTAGCTTATTTGTCAAATTTAGGTATTGTCCATGACTTGTGCATGGTAATAGATACAACTTATTTGTCATATTTAGGTATTGTCCATGACTTGTGCATGGTAATAGATACAGCCCCAGTAGCAAAAAACAAAATGCTTCCTCATGGTGTGGGAGTGATTTGGACACAGAGCAGTAAGTTCATTGAACCTGAATAATCTGACCTTAAAAGCAATGCTGGAATCAGTGCCTAAATGTGGAAATAGCGAAGTTTTATAATATGATACACCATTTGGTATTTGTCCTTTTCTATTGGCTACATTTTTTTTTTCTTCAAGTGGTGTTTTAGTTTGCCATCGCTGCCATCACAAAGTACCAGAGGCCTGCTGGCTTAAATGGTACAGATTTGTTTTTTCACAGTTTTAGAGGAGGGAAGTCTGAAGTCATCGTGTTTGTAAGATTGTTTCCTTCTTTCCTTGGCATGTAGACAGCTGTCTTCTTACGTCTTCATGTGGTCTTTCTTCTGCGTGTGTCTTTGTCCCAATCTCTTTTTATAATGAAGACATCGATCTTACTGGTTTAGGACCCACCATAGTGGCCTCACTTTCAAAAACAGTCACATCTGAGGTGCTGGGGGTTATGACTTCAACATATGAATATGGGGCAGGGGGAACACAGGTAACATTTTTTTTTAATATAATTTAATCTTTTTTCACTTCCACTTTCTCTGACGTCCATCAGTGGCTCTTTCACATTAAAGTATTTTAACTTAAAATTTTATGTATTTCTTTTATTTTAAAAGATTGACTATAAATAAGTTGACAACAGTGATGGCCACATGGCAGGACAGCAAGCCTGGGAGGTCTGAGGAAGGTTTACCCTTTATCATACAATTTTTTTTATGATCTCAATCTTGTTACTATACCTATATATTACCTAATCAAAAATAAAATAGAATATTTGCATGACATGTACTGTACTACGTTGTGCAATCTTTATTTGCAAATATTTATCAAATAAAATGAGCAGAAACACAGTCCACTATGCCTTTGGGATTAATATTCACCTGAAAGTCCCCCATCAGTACTAGGAATGCTGTCTGCCTTGGTTTTCCTTGTGTAACTCGTTTTGAATAAACTCCCTCCAGATCGCAAACTTCACTAGGCTTGGACAAGGACACTCTTGCTAATTTATCCCCAGGACCTAGCACAGAGTTGGCACTCAGATATATTCTGTGTGAATGAGTGTATTCATAGTCCAATAAGTGAAAGTCCCTCCTTTGGAGAAGGACTTCCTAATGTTTTCTTTCTATAGAAAGTAGCAGGGAGGAGAGTGCAGGGGGAAGAATTCTATGTTTTAAATAATTTACTAAACTAATTCATGATGATAAAGGGTTTAAGGAAAAATCACTTACTCTTAAAACTTAAATTTGCTGCCTTCCTTGTTCTTTGGTAAAGGAAAGATTCTGCCTTCCTCTGAGTTCTTTTTAAATAATCTAAATTCTGACACTCCTGTTGCTACTCTATATTTTGAAAAGACAGATAGTTGTGAAGCAATAGCATGTGCTCCAAACAGATTTCTTCCACAAGTCCATCCGCCCAGATTCCGCTTTCTGTCTCTCTGTTTAGCTCTAATGCCTACCTCCTGCCCCAGTACTGCCTCTCACCCTTTGTTGATTTAGGTCTGGGATTTTTAGAAAAGAATTGTTTTCCCTTGGAGAACACTATACTGCTTTTAGCTTCTTTCTGAGAGTCTGGAAGAGGGACAGAAAACATGTCTGTTACTGTTCTCTCACAGACACGCTGGGAGCTCCTGAAGACAGCCTAGTGGAACTCAGAGTCCAGGTCATGCCTAGTACGAGCTGAAAATAGTACACTTGCACTCTCTGGCTCACACACAGGCATGAGGGTGGTCTCAGGAAGCAGACCTAGGCAGGCTTGGGCTGATGAGATCTCAGGCCTGCTTCTGCTTTGGCATTTGCTACTAAGGACATCAACAATTTGTGGTGCTGTCTCCACACCACAGCTCCCTGCTGTGTCTGGAGACCCCCTCCACACCTACCTCCATTTGGTTTCATCCAAATTGGGAGATCACTATATGCTTATATCACCAAAGATCCACAGAGGCAGCATATTTTTTTTTTTTTTTTTTGCTGAAAAACTCCACAGTGTTTCTATTATGGAGAATAAACTGTAATGTATCACATACACAGCTTTAGCACTCAGGAAAGGACATTGGTGAAAGGTGAATGTCTCCTGCCCTTAGCTGCAAAAGCCGGAGTTGAAGACAAACTTCCATACTATTGTACTCATCACAGAAGGCTTTTGCCTGCAAGATACTTACACATTTCTCAACAGGAATAACAGAACAGCAAAAACAAATCCTCCCTGAGCAGTCTTTAAGTGACATTTATAAACACCAAAATTAATATCAGAAGAAGAGGAGTTTAGGACTAAATAAAGGTTAAGTATTGATAACTGACATTCCTACAGCTAATATAATAAAGTTATAAAATGAGTGAAACCACAAGACTACTTGAGGGCAGAAACTAAGGTTTCATCATTTTTTATCATCTTCTAGTGTCTAATATGATGCCTGGCCCACCAGGTGACCCTTCTATAAATTTAAACTCAAAAGAAATTATTTTAACTGTATCCTATGTTCAGAGACCGGCAACCTGAGAGTCCAAGGAGAATTTCTGGAATAGACTTTAGTCTGGAAGATGCTGGACACTGTGATTGACGGCAATGGAACTTCAGGCACTGAAGAGTAAAGTCTAAAATGAATTAGGAAGCTAGAGGGGTGGGAAGGATGCTTAAGGGCAAGGCAGGGAATATGTATACACATGGCTGATTCACTTTGTTGTACAACAGAAACTAATGCACCATTGTAAAGCAATTATAGTCCAATAATAAAGATTTTTTTAAAAACTGAAAATAAAAAAATAAAAGGAACCAGGAACATATCATAGTTAGCTCCCACAACATATTTATAATTAAATGGCCAGCTAATATGAATTATACAATTAGAGTGGCCAGTTCTGAGAGGTCTATTGCATTGCATGGCTGAAGGAAATTAAGAAATTCAAGCAGCAGGCAATTTTTAAAAGATACTCTTAAAAATGACAAATATTAACGTTTAGTTAGTAGGGATCAACTGTACCTTAATACTAGCACAGGTTCTCTGGGTATTTGGTACAAGTAAAATACATCTCTTCTCACTAGATTTCTGGAAAAATGATGGTTCATTTAAAAAAAATTCATTATTGTAAGTAAAAGGACTTATTTGAGGCTTTGTCCTTAGAAAACTGTGGAAAATTCTGAAGGAGATGGGAATACCAGACCCCCTGACCTGCCTCTTGAGAAACCTATATGCAGGTCAGGAAGCAGCAGAACTGGACATGGAACAACAGACTGGTTCCATACAGGAAAGGAGTACGTCAAGGCTGTATATTGTCACCCTGCTTATTTAACTTATATGCAGAGTACATCATGAGAAACGCTGGGCTGGAAGAAGCACAAGCTGGAAGCAAGATTGCCAGGAGAGATATCAATAATCTCAGATATACAGATGACACCACCCTTATGGCAGAAAGTGAAGAAGAACTAAAGAGCCTCTTGATGAAAGTGAAAGAAGAGAGTGAAAAAGTTGGCTTAAAGCTCAACATTCAGAAAACTAAGATCATGGGATCTGGTCTTATCATTTCATGGCAAATAGATGGGGAAACAGTGGAAACAGTGGCTGACTTTATTTTGGGGGCTCCAAAATCACTGCAGGGTGATTGTAGCCATGAAATTAAAAGATGCTTACTCCTTGGAAGGAATGTTATGACCAACATAGACAGCATAATTAAAAAGCAGAGACATTACTTTGTCAACAAAGGTCCATCTAGTCGAGGCTATGGTTTTTCCAATAGTCATGTATGGGTGTGAGAGTTGGACTATAAAGAAAGCTGAGTGCTGAAGAATTGATGGTTTTGAACTGTGGTGTTGGAGAAGACTCTTGAGAGTCCCTTGGAGTGCAAGGAGATCCAACCAGCCCATCCTAAAGGAAATCAGTCCTGGGTGTTCATTGGTAGGACTGATGTTGAAGATGAAACTCCAATCCTTTGGCCACCTGATGTGAAGAACTGACTCATTTGAAAAGACCCTAATTCTGGGAAAGATTGAGAGCAGGAGGAGAAGGGGATGAAAATGGATGAGATGGTTGGATGGCATCACAGACTCAGTGGACATGGGTTTAGGTAGACTCTGGCAGTTGGTGATGGATAGGGAGGGCTGGTGTGCTGTGTTTCATGGGGTTGCGAAGAGTCGGTCATAATGAGCGACTGAACTGAACTGAACTCTTAGAAATCAGGCATAACTATTAAAAAGAACAGTAGTTCTGGAAAAAATATTCCAATGGGCCACTTCTTAGAAAAGAAGATTAATCATTACTGAAAAAAAGGGATTATGTTCCAGGGTTATGTGTGTTACTGAAAGCAAGAAATATGATGATTGAATTAAAAGGGGAGAAAGGCAAGCAGGTGTTAGGTTGATTCCCAGTGGAAATACTGTTCAAATATTGTAGAGGGTTGTTGGAACTGAATTCTGAGGTTCATTTTTGTGGAAATGTTTCTTTCTTACACCTCCGTCTGATTTATAATGTTTTAAAATGATAGTCATCTAACAAATTTTCCTTTGATCCCTGAATACTCATGTTTGCCTCCATCTTTATTTAACCTGGTCATCAATTATTGCAGTATAAAGAAAATGATGTGGGCCAGCCAGCTTCATGCCCCAGAGCTATCAAACCTGGTTCATAGAATCCACGTTTTCAAGTCTGGCTCTTTGTTTTTGGGGAAAAAAAAAGTCAGTAGGGTGGCTTGAGGGAAAGACATTTCCCCCTCCTAACTGAGGGCTAATGAGGTGTCAGTCTATTACTTAGAATCCTGTTGAGAGACTTGTGTGAACAATTGAGAAAGTTTATCTGATGATTAATCAGTTGTCAAATTTAGCCCCAAGTATTTGATTCTTAAGGTGAGGGGATTACTTGGGAATTGTGAGTTTCCATGTGTGGAAAAGGAGACTATACTCCCTTCACTGTTACCGTGCAAAAATCGACCACAACCTTATCTCAGTAATAGGAGCATCCTTTTCTCAATGAACGTAACACCCCTCTATTTCTTCCTTTCTCTTTCTTACAACTTTTATATATTTCTTTGACTGCTCCTGTGTGTGTGTGTGTGTGTGTGTGTGTGTGTGTGGAGCCTAATGGCCTGAACTTTGGTTAAATGTACACATTAATTTTTACCTGATACACTTCTCTCTTAAAGAGGAGAAGGAGGAGAAGGGGACGACAGAGATGAGATGGCTAGATGGCATCACTGACTTGACGGACATGAGTCTGAGCAAGCTTCGGGAGTTTTGGTGATGGAAAGGGAAGCCTGGTGTGCTGCAGTCCATGGGGTCACAAAGAGCTGGACATGACTGAGCAACTGAACTCTCTCTTAAAAACGTGTCAGTTCTATCTCAGCACAAAGCAGATGCACCACAGATGTTAGCTTACTCTGGCCCTAATAACAGTGATGGGAAATCCAGGCAAAGACGTGTTGTTTTCATGAATACCGCTCCTTAAATCTCAGACGATAAAGTGTCAGCTAATTACCCCCTGGGTCCCCGGCTTTCACTGGAGCCTTCTAAAATACACAAAACCAAAATGAAGGCAGAACACTATTAGCACTCCATAATTCAAGCAAACAAGAGATGTGTTTACTCTGCCTGGCTACTGACCACCTGCCTTCCCGTCCCACAAGGCAGGTATCCATATATAGCATCTCCCTGGTCACAGTCCTGCAGGGAGTGAACCTCTTTCTGGGCCTCACAGTCTGTGAATCTGCAAGAAGCAGGCCCCGACAGCATGCCTCTTCTCTTCCTTCAGCTGCTGGTGCTCCTGCCTCTAGGGGAGGCTGTACAGCGTGGCGATGGTCGCCAGAGGCAGAGTTCTGTCTCTCTCATGCTCCTAGAAAGGAATCGCAGAGAGCTCTCTGTGGGCACTCAGGAAGAAGCAGAGGAAAAGCCAGATCTGTTTGTAGCCATGCCACACCTGATAGGTGCCAGCCCTGCAGAGGAGGGACAGAGGCAGAGAGAAAAGATGCTGTCCAAGTTTGGGAGATTCTGGAAGAAGCCCGAGAGAGAGCTGCACCCATCCCAGGGCTTGGTCAGTGAGCAGATCTTCCCTAGGACTTGGGACGTCACTCAGCCCAAGGATAGGACGCCAATGGAGAAATCTCCTCTCCGGGAAGAAGCCAAGAAATTCTGGCACCACTTCATGTTCAGAATGAGTCCAGCTTCTCAGGGGATCATCCTGCCTATCAAAAGCCATGAGTGCATCAGGAGACCTGTAGGACAGTGCCCTTCAGCCAGGTATTTGTTCCGGGTGGGGGCGGGGATCCAGATTTTCAGGAGGGGAGAGGACAGCTGGGATGGGTGAAAAGCAGGGGACGAATGTGCCAGGAGTCTGAGTCTCACCTAATTTCCAGATTTTGTCCTTGGACCTTCATCATGGGATTTGGCAAAGTATGCTCATATTCCCTAAATTTCTTTTTAACCTTGTAAATGCTGCAAAGATGGTATGACGGTACTGCTAATGTTAGTAATCATTCATATTGATCACACAGAGCTTTTTTTTTTTTTGGTTTTATTTATTTGTTTTTATACTGGTGTGGTCTATCTGGAGAAGTAATTGATTGTACCTCCAGTTATGAAACTGGGAACTTACAGTGATCACCAGAACTTCTCCCTAGCTGTATCTCTGCTCTCTATTAGACATGGATGAGCAGGTGGGTCCCATCTGCAGATAAGTGGGATACGTTGGACTTCTCCCCAAACGTGCATGTATGATGGTCTTAATCCCTGTATTTCATACCCAGCTACTTCATAGGTCTATCAGTTATGTCCAGGTTGTTAGGCAGAAATTGCCAGATTATTTCTAGCATTACCATAACAAAAATGATTTAATACAACAGATTTTCTCATAAGCGTTCAAAAAGTAATCTTGATGTGAAATCACATTTCCTCCCCTTAGAAATGCCTGTCTCCCAATTCATGTTGTGTTGGCTGATTTGTGGTTAGAATGATTGATTCCACACTATTAAGGCCAGGGAGCATTCCACTATCTGCTTCCTCCAGTCAGTCTGGCAAAGCCCACACTCCAAATGTTAGACTAAAATTGAGAAACTGCATCAGGTCCTTAAACACAGAGATATTGAACCAAAAGCAATGCAGGGCAGAGTAAAATTTTATAGTCCAGTAAAGCTACCCAATTAAGCAGGCAGTATTATAAGGTAATTGACTGTGCAAGGCAGTTAAATATTCTGAAAAGGCAAGGATACGTAGCAATGACAAGCAATGATCAAATAATAATGACTGCTTTGTTGGCCCATGTATAATTAGAAAATTGTTCCTAAGAACCGGGCAGTCAAATTTCCTTTGAACTCTTATTTTGAATTCTATTGCTAATCAAATTAAGAGTAAGGTGTTTGGCTCATATATTTTGAAGGGCACATAAAGCTAGGTGTCTGGGGTTACAGGAGAGGCAGAGATGATGTCACACATGATTTAGAGGTGTAGGTGTTGCAACTTTGCTCCATGCAACTTTAATAAATTTGAATGTACTATAAACACTACAAAGTAGGACAGAATTAAACTCTTGATGTTCTGATCTATTCTGTGAGCTATTGAACAAATATGTATTGAGAATTTATTATGCACAATGCACTGTGAAGAGTAGAAGGGTAAGACACATATTGACAAGAAGCAAACTATTAGAATTTTTCAGACCAGTAACATCAAACTTAGAGTTTGGCATTCAAGTGTAGAGTAAACGTTTTCATATTACCTTAGGTATTTCCTACAGGTTAATTTATTCATTTACCCAATAAAAGAAATTTAGTTGAGGTAGCTCTATGCTCTTAAGATACCATCACTTAGATATTTACAATGTATCCAACATTGGAAAGATTTTTAAATTTTAGTCTAAGTTATCCTCAGGCTTGGGAGGGCCTCCATGGTGGCTCAGATGGTAAAGAATCTGCTGTAATAGAGGAGAACCGGGTTCACTCCCTGGAATGGGAAGATCTCCTGGAGAAAAGAATGGCAACCCACTCCAGAATTTTGCCTGGAGAATTCCATGGACAGAGGAGACTGGTGGGCTACATACAGACCATGGGGTTGCAGAGTTGGACACGACTGGGCAACTAACATCCTCAGACTTAATAGTCTAGAGCTTCTCTATCATGTATGTTAAAGAAATGACTCAAGATAATTTAATGGAGATGTGTTTGCCTTTTAGACTATCACCCATGAAGACTGTGAGAAAGTGGTTGTACAGAACAACCTCTGCTTTGGAAAATGTGGATCCCTTCCTTTCCTGAAGCTGCGCAGCACCCCCACACATTCTGCTCCCACTGCCTGCCTGCCAAGTTCACCACGAGGCACTTACAGCTCAACTGCACCGGCCTGGCCGTAGTGGCCAAGGTGGTGATGCTGGTGGAGGAGTGTCAGTGCATGGTGAAGACAGAGCATCAGCATGGCTACCCCGAACAGGCTGGCTTTCGGGCAGAATTTCATGTCCAAGATCCGTTTATCCCAGGATTTTCAACATAAAAAAAAAAAAAAAAAGAAAAGCTATTTTACTATTATCAGGAAAATTACTGATTACTCAGTCTGAAATGATAAGTGGGTATATAATATTTTAAGAGAAAGATGGTTTACAAAATAGTTGTGAAAATGAGTTAGAGGTCATGATATTTATTCATCCATTCATCAGTACACATTTGGGATCTAGTCTCGACTCTGCCACTGACTGGGTATAGCATGTTAATGAGCTCCAAAAGCTTTTTCTTCCAGTTTTTCATCTATAAAGGAGAGACTTGAACTAGACAATTACTAGGACCCTTTCTGCCACTATTATTACATGATCTATTTTCTACAAGTTTTGGTAAGAGCCCTCCATCTGAAGATGGAAAAGAAATAAACTAGACCATAACATGGGTTTCTTTAATAGCTTGTCAAAGCATCAGCAAATATATGTATATATTTATACATATATATACATATGCATCTGAGCCACAGTCAGCTCCAGGTCTTGTTTTTGCTGATTGTTTACAGCTTCTTCATCTTCAGCTACAAAGAATGTAATCAATTTGATTTTGGTATTGACCATTTGGTGATGTCCATGTGCAAAGTCATCTCTTGCGTTGTCGAAAAGGGGTATTTGCTATGACCAGTGCTTTCTCTTGGCAGAATTCAGTTAGCCTTGGGAAAGCTGGAGAAGATTGAGGGCAGAAGGAAAAAAGGGCATCAGGGGATGAGATGGCTCGATGGCATCACCAATGCAACAGGCATGAATTTGGGCAAACTCCAGCAGATGGTCAGGGACAGGGAGGCTGAGTCCCTGGGGTCGCAAAGAGTCGGACACGACTGGGCGACTGAGCAACATATGTGTGCATGTATGGACCCATGTCTATGTGGTGTTTGTAGAGAAGATTCCTGACCCGTAACTGTCTTTGCTCTCAGGCCATGTTTTATTTGACTTCTATCAGATGATTAAGTAGGTCCATAGGCAGAAGGAGTTGGTGTCTGGTTGTCTCATTACTTTTTATACTTCCCATATAAAATTCTTAATGCCAGGTCTCTAGCTTTGAAGAAGGAACACAGATGTTACTTTTAGTGGTTTACATAGGGATAAGGAACAATCAATTATCGGTAAACAAACTAGTACCTAAATTATGGGGAAGGAAAATATATGATCAGTATCAGATTTAAAGTTTAATCCAGAGATGTTGATGCAAATAACCAAGGAATTCCTATAGATGTCAAATAAACCGCAAATGATTTAAAATTTAAAAAACAATTTACAGGTGAAATCCTTTTCCTCATGCACTTTGGTTTAGGTAGTTTAGTAATGGCTCTGTGTTCGTATGACTGTGTTTGTGCTATTGCATAAGAAAACTGTCACAAATTTTATTTTGTAAATGCCACAGTTGCAAATTCTGAAAAGATTCCAAATATTTTAATGTATTAAACTTTCATGTATGATGCATTCTGGGAAATATTATAGCATTCATTTGTCTTACATTTTGCCTTTATTTGTTTTACCTCTCCCATAATTTAAAGGCACTATTCGGAGATTATCTAGTAAGAGAGTATTTCCAAAACGGCTTCATAGGCTAATGACACTGGTCCAGGTGTTTCTTTTAACACTGCAAACCGCTTTCTGTAAGGTCCTTCAATCACTGTCTGTCAGTCATTTCTCCTGTGTGTATTTATTTGTACGAAAAGTGTGCAGAACTGACTTTCCTTAACCATATTTCTTTTTCTAGAATCATTTTTTAAAAATTCATCTTAAAAATGATTTTATTTGAATCCCTTTACTTTCAGTGTACCCAAGAATGTATATCCCGGAATAATATTATTTTTCTAAAAAAGAAGTTAATGTCTATTTTAATTCTATTCCTCTTTAGTCACACTATCTGACCCGGTGTTCTGAAGAAACAAATGCATTTATATTTAGTGTATACTCTACAACACATCAATGCAATAGAATATGTGCTACAGAGATATATATGCAACATTTATATTAGAATATATTATACCCTTCTGTGGTCAAAGACAACCTAATTGGCCAAGATATGGTCATAAGGATGGAACTGTTAAGCATTAATGATATCCCAGCTGGTCAATATATTTTGGTGCCAAAAGCTATCGAGCAGCTGTCTAGTTTGCAATTGCCTCTCCCTGATTATGTAAACCTATCTCTGCCAATTGACTATCTTTCTCCTCCTCACACACTTGCAAATCCGTTTTATCTATCCTTGCAAATAGACTCTCCAGCCCAAGCCCCAAACAATCATCAGTTTTATTCAAATTCTGCTCTGCCCTTTGTTCATGTGTGAATTCAAGATGAGATAGCTGATGGTTGTAGCAGAGGTCACATTCAAAGAGCAGCAGCATGAAACTCACGAAATTGCCCACATTCAGTGATTTTTATTTACAAAAAAGGCAGTCTCTAACTGTTTGACATAATACATGGCAGCATAAGAAACAGGAAACTCACAAATATTGAACAATCTATTAAGTGCCAGATACTGTCCTGAGTCTTTTATATAAATTGTATAATTTAAGTCATGTGTAAATACATAAATAGTACAATGCTAACAAGAATCAGATGAGGTATGTAAATACCCTATTTTGTAGGAGAGGAAAATAAGCCAAAAAATTTTAAGCAACTTGACTAAGATCCTGTGAGGCATATTTTCTGCTTGTATTAAAATGTTTGCCTATTTGCTGTTTGTCAATTTAGATGTAACTCCTCTAGGTCTCTTGCCTATAGCTCTCAAAGCTAATTTCTTTCTGGTCTAGCCCTCATGTTTGAAGGACAGTGATATTATCTTTTGAAAGAGAAGTCATCCCTAGGTCAGGTTCTCAGCCAAGATTGCCTTAAGAGGTGGTCATGGCAAGCCCCCTTCCTCAATTTTGGTCTCATTTTCTTCCTGTATAAAATAAGGCTGGTAATAATTACTTCAGAATTACTGTGATGATCAGGTTTAGGTAACAGCACATCAGAGAGCTTTAGATCCTATAAGGTGAAGGTGAAGTCGCTCAGTCGTGTTCGACTCTTTGCGACCCTATGGACTGTAACCTACTAGGCTTCTCTGTCCGTGGGATTCTCCAGGCAAGAATACTGGGGTGGGTTGCCATTTCCTTCTCCAGGGGCTCTTCCCGACCCAGGGATCGAACCCGGGTCTCCCTCATTGGAGGCAGACGCTTTAACCGCTGAGCCACCAGGGAAGCCCCTAGATCCTATAAAGCTAGGATAAATTCACTCTTCTCTATTCAGACTTAAAAAAAAAAAAGTTTTGAGACATATAAAGGACATAGAAAAGTACAAAAAGCAATACAACAGACCCTCAATTTCCCACTATCAGAATACTTAACATTTTGTTGTCTTGTGCTTCTTGTCTATTTTCTTAAAAGTATGAAGCACTTCACATATACGTCTTCTCTAACTACCATGCTGATGTATCCCCCAAGTCCCTGAGCACTCAGTACTTATCCCACTCCCAGTCTTGTTTACACTTCCAATTCCTTTTATATTTTTGTAAAGGTACATACACATCCATAAATAATGCATACTGTTTCTTTGTATATGTTCTTTTACTCAGCAAGTATTTATTTGTCCCCCAGTTCTGTGCACGATAGAGCTGTAAGTCTGTAGCTGTGTCCACAGCAAGGAAACAAGTCAGACAAGGCCCCTGGTCCTACAGAGTTCATATTCTATTGCAGGGAGACAAGCAACTTGAAAATCAATCAATTCATTAATCAATCAACTGAAAAGGAAAAATATCAGATGGTTATAAGTGATAAAAAATAAAATAGACAAGTGTGCCAAGGTTGATTATGTTAGACTGAATAACCTGTGAAAGTGTGACAATAAAGCTGAGTTTTTAACTACTTGAACATGATATTCTATATAAATTGCTCCATGGTTACTCCTTTCTCCATACAGGATTCCAGCTTGTTTTTACAACAGTTTTCAAAGGCGTTTTTGCTATACTATTTTATCTCTATTAGGAAGTATTACATTAAGTATTCCCTACAAGGAGTGGTTAACTTAGCTTTGATAATTTATTTTTTTGGTGTGTATAGTCTCCTTAACCTGTCAGTTTAATTCTTAATTAAGAAAGTTATGTGTTCTCTGAATTTTCACTGATAATTCATGCTATACATGACATTATTCTGAGGACCCTCAGATAAAAGCAAACATAGATAAAACACATTTTCTCCCACCTTGTAGCTTATAATATAGTAGCAGAGATAATATATGCAAATTATAAAGCAATAATAGTGAGCAAGTCCTGTATATTATACATCTTTGTTAGTCTCCCATTTCTGAAGTTTTATATATTATATTATTAGATATATTTCTTTTTATTTCTTATATAATAGTATTATATATTTGCATATTTTGAGATTTTTATATATTTGCATATAAAAAAGAACATACACATATGCCTAAAATGTATAATTTTAATATTTTGTAAGGAATAAAAACTCAATACTTGTAAAGGTAAGTGAATGAATTTTGGGAACTACTCTTGAAAAGGTCTGTAGGGTACATAGGGTGGGGAACTTGGAATGGCAGCCAACAAGTCTTAAAAATGTATTTGATAGACTGTGGGGAGTTTTTGAAGATTTCTGAGCAGATTGTATGGATTTACAAAGTAGATTCAGAGGACCTCATGACCCCTTGAAATGTGCATGACTGTTGTGGTTATGGACACACCTCAGGGGAGA
Source organism: Aepyceros melampus (assembly GCA_006408695.1). Taxonomy (NCBI): domain Eukaryota; kingdom Metazoa; phylum Chordata; class Mammalia; order Artiodactyla; family Bovidae; genus Aepyceros; species Aepyceros melampus. Next base: position 65,664 of record SJXQ01012947.1, on the reverse strand, counting down.
TCACCTAGAATTTTGCTGAGCTTCTACAAGGTTTCCATGAGCCAAAAAGGCTAACAGTGGAGCTGGTCAGGTGGAATGGAGAGAAAGCATGGAGGCCAGAAGAGCTGGAAGAAAACCTGGAAATCATGTTCACAAACCTCTTCCGAGTAAATCTCAGGAAAGTCAAGTTTCCATTTCAAGACAGAGGAGGAGTTTTAAATATACAGCAGTGGGTCCTCTTCACCTTGTCTAATATTCACTTTCAGGAGCTGGCAATGGTGAAATGGGTGAGTAATCATACCTTAAGCAAAGGAATGGACTTTCCTGTAATACGAGTTTTCCAAAGCCAGGCCCTAGTTATCCACCCACGTTTCCGGGAGAGAGCTCAGATTTTCATTTTATTGCCATGCTCCCTCTGTTTTTGTTTCATTCCTCGTCCTTTCCTCCAAAAGAAACAACCAGTGACCCATCTCTGGGTGTGGACTTGGGTTAATGTTTCTCAAGGAAATGGTCACAATTTCCTCTTGTCTACCAGCTAAGGGAGACATGCCTATTTATGTTCAATATCCCAAGAATAAGAGTTTCCAGTACATACCTCTTTATGTCACGGTTCCAGTAATCAAGGGAACCTGCATCCTGCCTAAACTCCAGACAAGAAATAGGTAAAAATTTAAATGAATGCACAGATTTTACCTCTTTCGGCTGTTCAAATGAAACACCAGAAGGATGTCTCCATCAAGGGCCCTGGGATCCGTTGGATTTCGTAATCTTTGAACATTAAAAAAAATAATGTCCTGGAGCTTCTCAGGACCATGAGAACACAGGGTGAAACTATCACTGAAGGGGCCTCCTCCATGTGCAGAGATTGAAAAAAAAGGTTTTATGCCCCTCATTCCCCTGTGCTATGGCCGTGGCTGTGCTAAGTCGCTTCAGTCATGTCCAACTCTGTGCAACGCTATGGACTGTAGCCCATCAGGCTCCTCTGTCCAAGGGATTCTCCAGGCAAGAATACTGGAATGGGTTACCATGCTCTCCACATGGGGATCTTCCTGACCTGGGGACTGAACCCATTTCTCTTATGTGTCCTACACTGGCAGGCGAGTCCTTTACCACTAGTGCCACCTGGGAAGCCTCCTAATTCCCCTGGCCATCTGCAAAGGTGACTATGAGTCCAGGCATAGCTCTAAGGAAAGTAATTCAAAGCAGGTGGAATTTTCTTTGGTGCTACTTTTCCTCCTTTCTGCTTCACCCTTGAGCTCCCTTCCCTCTCTCACCTTGATTCTAGGATATTCAAATTGTCTACAGTTGCCCAGGGCTCCTAATTCATGTGCATTCATCTGTGTCGCTCATCCAGTTAACATCTATTCAGAATGAATTAAACATCAGGCACTGAGCTGACCCGCTGGGGTACCAAGATGGCTATGACAGCTTCCTGCCCTTGAGGATACAGAATTTACCAACTAGAGAGTTCAGGTTTCATGGACAGGTAACTACTCCTTCACCTTGGCTGTGTGTTAGAATGGTCCATGGGCATTTAAAATACAGAAGTTCTGTTTCAATAATTAGAGGTAGGTGTTAGGGACATCGTCAATATAGGCAGGCAATTGTCAATATATTTTTAAAGCTCTGCTGGTGATCTTTCCACCACGGCAGATTATGAGTAGGTGGGAGCTACTGCAGAATTCTGGTCACAGAACTCTGAACACTTGCTCAGGTTTCTTCTTGAATTAGAACATCATGCTGTTCTCTCAGTCCTTCTTGAATTAGAACATCATGCTGTTCTCTCAGTCCTTCTTGATCCTCCAGTTTTGTTGTTCTCCAAAACTCTAAGTTCCTCAAATTTCATTTTCAGGCAGCTTATGAATAGCGGTATCCTTGCTCAGTTTTTGCCCAGAGGAAATAGAGGTGGTCAATTGAAATTTTTTTTCCCCCAAATCATTACCTCTTTTTCTTATATTCCTATTACACGTACTCCTCTATTAGCATTTAGCCCTATAATTCATTAACTCTCATATTTTAGCATGCCTCAAACTTACTTCAGGTGCTCACAAGCAAGGCTTTTTTGGGGCTTCATACCCAACGCATCTGATTCACTGGGTTTGAGGTATGTTCTGGCATCTAAATTTTTTCTACTTCTTTATCATGAAGATTCTTCAAATATACAAAATAGTTGAAAAAAATTATATCCCAGAAGACTTCCCCAGCCTCCACTTCAGTTGAAGCGACTGTTGTTTGCCATAGTGACTTATCTTTCCGTTTGTGTGAATGTGTGTAGATGTGCATTCACTACATATTTTTATACTGTAGGCCCATTCGAAAGTAAATTGTAGATATCATGCCGTTTCACCTTTAATTCTCTAATATGCATCACCAAAGAGTGAGGTTATTTTCCTATGCAATTAAGGATGAGACTATCATTATCACCCCTAAGAAAATTAACAATATTTCCAAAACGTCATTGAGTTATTTGTAGTTTAACAGTCACCGTCTGGAACTTGCTCTCTCTCTCTCTCTCTCTCTCAAGTACAGAGCTGGAAATTTCTGACTTTATGATAGGCTCCGGGAGGAGATCTCAGGGGAGCAAGCAGGACTTATGAGACAGACCCAATAAGTCTTGAGTTTGCTCTGAGTAGATTTCACAAATCAGGACAGAGATCCCCTGGAGTAGGAAATGGAAACCCACTCCAGTGTCCTTGCCTGGAAAATTCCATGGTCAGAGGAGCCTGATGAGCTACAGTCCCTGGGGTTGCAAAAGGTCAGATACAACTGAGCACATACAAACATAATGTCTGGCCAGAAGGCCCATTCCACTTGACGCAAGGCCTAAGAGAAGCCAGACAGTCATACAACTCCTAGGGTACACTCCCACATACTGGCTTGAGCTAGAAGGAAGGAGAAATGTTCTCTCTGGCCCTGGGAAACTTCAAAGAAAATCCTCCTGCCTTCATGTTTACAGTAGAAGTCAGGTGATGAGTGTAGAGAAAGGCATCTACAATCATTAACTACATACCTAGTTTAAGGAATAAGATCAGCTTCTGTGGAAATGATCAATTGAATGATTCTTTGCTGTGATTAAAGCTGCTTGACATTGTGGCCCCACATCAGGCTTCAGGAGAGCTGTAAGAAACAGAGATGGTGGGAGTTGGAGTTTGATACTTCTGCACACCCTCTAATATTGCCTCCATAAAAATAGCATCAGCTGTTGCTGCACATGATATAATATTAACATGCTCCTTTAATATCTACAGCATGCCCATAAAAGACTTTGTGATGACAGTTGGCGATTTCCATGGCAGTTAATGAATGGCAGCACAACGGTGATCAGATTGCTTCAGGAAGGAGTCTCTCAGAATGCTGGTATTCACAGATCCAGACCACAAGATGAATCCTGGGTGCAGGACTTTCTAAACCGAAGGCTGACCCATTTCGTTGTTGCCTACATGATTCTATAGGGTCATATCTCTAGGTTCTCCCCAAACAGCAGAAGTGGACTGGGAAGAGGTGAAGGGAATAAGGGAGTCGCTTGCTAGAATAGGTATGAACTTAGGGCAGACTTTTTGTTTTTGTGATGCAGTTACAGTGAAAGTATTTTTTTCTTGTTATTGTCTAGTTGCTAAGTTGTGTTTGACTCTTTTGGGACCCTGTGGACTGTAGCCTGCCAGGCTCCTATGCCCATGGAATTTTCCAGGCAAGAGTATTGGAGTGGGCTGCCATTTCCTTCTCCAGGGGATCTTCCTGACCCAGGGATCAAATCCTCATCTACATTGACGGGCAGCTCCTTTACCACTGAGCCACCAGGGAAACCCACATGAAAGTTACTGCTTGATTAAGAGAGCAAAGAACAACGACGTGTGTGCATATGGTGTACATGTCTATCAGTTTGGCAGGCGTTGCTATCCAAAGCGGCCCAGGTATTTAATAAACTGAAGACATGGTCAGTGTGTTCTAGCTGTTCATTAATCTTTCACCATCTCTTGCACCGAATTCCTCAATTATGCATTTGCTTGCTTCATGCTCTTCTCCACTGTACACTCTAAACCCGCATTGCCTATGGAATTTTCCCTGGCATCTCTGCTATTCTGCCCATGTCAACTATATTTTTACCACTGAAGGCTGTGGCTCCCTGCTGTGGCAGTGCAGGTGTCAAGAGGTGAAATATCAGGTGTCCTTTTTTTTTTTTTTTTTTAATCTATTAGATGTGGATTCCACGAACCTAAAGCAGGTCCGTTGAGTTAGTAGGCTTGGAAACCAACAAAAGTTAAGTCTCTAAAGTGTTTTACAGCCATAAATCGATTATGCACAACAGCCAGAAGTACTATTTTCATTACTTCTGGCACCTAGGTTTTCTTTGCAGGACTCAGAAATGATGTTCTTCTCCTAGTCAGCATTCTCTCCACATGAGCCACATGGGCCATCCCTTTCAGCCGCCTCCTCACCGTTCCTGGTGCTAAACAGTCTCATGTTTTCTCTTCCTTTCAGAGAGCCCAGTATCTCCTGGGTTTCCCTTGTGGCTCAGCTGGTAAAGAATCGCCTGCCATGTGGGAGACCTGGGTTTGATCCCTGGGTTGGGAAGATCCCCTGGAGAAGGGAAAGGGTACCCACTCCAGTATTCTGGCTTGGAGAATACCATGGACTGTGTAGTCCATGGGGTTGCAAAGAGATGGACACAACTAAGTGACTTCACTTTCAGCACCTTTCTACACAAAGATGGAAGCCATTCCGTTTTAAGCTTTTGTTTTCCTCCTGTCCCCGTCAAAATTTCCCACTTGTTCATCCTTTGGCTCTTCTTTGCTTCTGACTGAGAATTAAGCAACTGTTTCTTTTCTAGCAAAAATAGCCCTCCTATTTGGACTCTTGATTTTCCTGGTGCTCTTGCCCTTCAATTTGTTCAAGTTTCCAACTCTGACTTGTATTCTGCTTCTCTGTTTTTATGATCTTGTCAGTTTTCTCCATCTCTTTTGCTACTTTCTTCACAATAACATCTCTCAAAGAACATCTCACTCAGTCTTTCACCATCATGCAAAGAGGTCAGCATCATCAAAATTGCCCTATTTTTAATATGCTCTTTGCATTGAGTCAGGGCAGAACTTGCCATCATCTTCCTAGGCCCATTTTATTTCTGTCTTGGAACACTGTTAATTCTGTTTACTTAGAATAAGCTGTTTTCTGAAATACCGCTCACAAAAATAGTTTTTTAAAAGCAATAAAAAGACTTCCACTTCAATCCATGTTTCTCCAAAGGCTCAGGCCAGGCTCTGCCCAAAGCATCACTTCCTCCCATGTTGGAAGAATCCACGTGGGAAACTGCTGAGCTCCCTGCTGAGGATAGCAGCTATTTCGCTGTGCCTGACACAAAAAGGGAGACCTCTTTCCTGAAGAATCTTGACTGTTGAGTTCTGACAACATGTGGCTTTCATTATCAAACAGGCTCTTAAAACTTACTCAGCTCAGAACTACCAAGAACAAGTCTGCAGTATAACAAAGGCAGATTTATTGCCTTGGAAAAAGGGAGGACACATCAGGGGAGTGCCTGCCACCAGGCTGGTGGGTGGAAGTAAGCATCTTTGTGAACTGGGCTTTTACTGAAGGACTCTGAAGATGGTCTGAGGGAAGCGGGGTCAGTTTCCCACTGGTTGTTGTTCTGCGGTGCGATTTGAAAAAGAGGGAATTTACTAGGAATTGGGTGTTGTCAGCAAGTGAAGGTGTCAAGAAGACTGAGCAATTGGGTATCCCTGGTAAGAAATGAAAAGAGCACGTGGCATTATTGTAATTTCTAACTGCTGCATGACCTTGGCAGAAATAGTGTTTTCTATTAACGTTGCAGCTGCCTTCATCTGTGTCTGTCCTCCCAGCCTGATTAGTGGTAGAGCTTTTTTTTTTTTCCTCTCTTTTCAGTCCAAGTTAATTTTCGCTCTTTCAATTACAAATAGATTTTAACTCTTTCAGCATCGTAGACTCTAAACTCACCTGATCATTCACTGGGACACATTTCCCCACCTAAACAGTTGTAAGTATTTTAGTTTATCTTGGTTTAAATTAGTAAGAACTTCTAGAACAAACACCAAGCAACTTAAGAGCTTGAAGCAGAGTCATGTGGCTTCACTCATAGGTTCCATTTTAGGATATTTAGAGCTTTTCCAAATGCCCCACACCTCCCCACAACTTTTGATAATGCTACTGCCCTCGCAAAAAGTCATTCCAGAGGACAGCAGGTCTATTGTTGTTGTTCAGTTGCTCAACTGTGTCCAGCTCTTTGTAACCTCATGGACTGCAGCATGCCAGGCTTCCCTGCCCTTCACCATCTCCTGGAGTTTTCCCAAACACATGTCCATTGGTTGGTGATGCCATTCAACCATCTCACCCTCTGTCGTTCCCTTCTCTTCCTGCCTTCTGTCTTCCCCAGCATTAGGGTCTTTTCCAATGAGTCGGCTCTTCGCATCAGGTAGCTAAAGGATTGGAGCTTCAGCTTCAGCATCAGTCCTTCTAATGAATATTCAGGGTTGATTTCCTTTAGGATTGACTAGTTTGATCTCTTTGCAGTCCAAGGGACTCTCAAGAGTGTTCTCCAACACCACAGTTCAAAAACATCAAGTCTTTGGTGCCAAGCCTTCTTTATGGTCCAACTCTCACATCCATACACGACTACTGGAAAAATCATAGCTTTGATTATATGGACCCTTGTTGGCAGGTCTATTACTCTACTCTGAAAGCTTAATGACTCACTGGAAATCTCATTGCCTTTGAAGCTCACCATAATTGGGCTTTTTTCTACCTTTCCATTCTCCTCTCTGTTTTTCTCTGTGTTTTACATTTGAGCCACACCAGAGAAGGCAATGGCAACCCACTCCAGTACTCTTGCCTGGAAAATGCCATGGACAGAGGAGCTTGGAAGGCTGGAGTCCATGGGGTCGCTAAGAGTTGGACACGACTGAGCAACTTCGCTTTCACTTTTCACTTTCATGCATTGGAGAAGGAAATGGCAACCCACTCCAGTATTCTTGCCTGGAGAATCCCAGGGACAGTGGAGCCTGGTGGGCTACCATCTATGGTGTCGCACAGAGTTGGACACGACTGAAGTGACTTAGCAGAGGGACCCTTGCACTTCCACACCTCCATGCCTTTGCTTACACTTTTCCACATCCTGGAGGGATCCTCTGTCTAATCAAAATCTTACTCTCACTTATCTGATGGAAGAACTTTCTCTGTGAACCCACCCGAATCATCTTGTTGACACTGTTAACTGCTTCTTTAGCACTTCCGGTAGTAACTTGCCCATACCTCTGGTTAGCATTGCTTTTCTTCTGTCTCCTAAGAATGCAGTGTTTTTTAGAGTTATCATTAATATTTGGGGGGGGGGAGAGTTATTTTACCTACTCTCTATTTCCTAGGGTAAGTTCTTAATGTGAAACTTATTAATTCATTGTGGTTCTCTGGGAACATGGAAAGGTAGAGCATTTTGTGAAACTCTAGGTATAAATCTAAAGGTATAAAACATGTATGTACATGTTTATATACTTGTGTATTTTGTTAGGAAGAAAGTCTATGACTTTCTGCAGATGCTCAAAGAGATGCATAACCCCAAAGAGGTTAAGAACAACTAATCAAATATGAGACTGTTGTGGAATGGGCACTCTGCCACTCAGACAGATGGGGGAGAGGACTATAAGCAACCAAGAAATCATGAATGTGCATCAAATGTGGGTGCTTAGGGCATGGTACCCAGCTGGGCAGGTGGAGAACGCTATCCATCCCAAGCTGCCAAGGGCTATTAGCCAGTACTGATTAAACTCTGGACTGCACTTGTTCTGACTTTGGGAAATTGCAGTAAAATTCTGTCCTTCCCAGTCAAGGCACAGAAGCACAGTCATTGGCTGAGTTTATCCACATAAATGCCCTGACTGTGCCTTTGTTGAGAAGCCAAATTGGCAGTGGCAGCAGTGCTACTTGTCCTTTCTACTTTTTTCTATTCCCAGATAAATATTAGTTTGATTAATAATCATGGTTCAGTCAGTCACAGGCACCATGAAAACAAGAATTCTGGAGGGAAAAAAAAAATAGTGCATGGCATATGTCTTCTCTAAGAGTAAGTTGAAAAGCTCCTCAAAAGATTACATGATGCCATATCTTCCTATTCTCTCTATATAACATGGTTTCTAAGTATATATGTTACAGCATAATAAAGTCAATGTTTAGCATGAATGATAAAATTATGACTTGACCTTCACTGTAAGGGGTAGGTCCTTGATGATACTTCTTAACTGCCCATGCAAAAAAAAAAAAAAGAAAAGGTTCATGATTTTGAGAATGTTTTTCCTGCCCCTTACCTCCTTCCTTGCCTTCCTTAGAAAATTCTCTGTGGAACTGATTTGACTAATAATTTTCAAAGATGCATGAATAGCAATACACTCCAATAGTCATGTGCATTCACATGCTCATCAACTAAGTCTCATTTTGGCACCTGTTGAGATCATTTGCCACAAATTATTCTCTTTCACAAGGGTATACTAAGAGACAGCCAAATAATATGCACTTCAGTACCAGGGTTTAAGGGGGGTAAAACTTCACATGTTTCCTCTTCCTCAAAGTGACTATCACTATGCCTCTTTCTTTTCAAACAAATCCAGTTATAAAAATCCTACTACATCAAAAGCATTATGATAAACAATGATAATTCTTCCAAAAGCTTAAGTGTGACAACCTTCAAACCTAGCTATTTGTGAATGAAGGAGCTTAGTTCTCCATCTGAAAAGGAAAAAACCTTGCATATAGCCAAATCAATCCCTATCAATGAGTTCCTTTGGGATTAACAGGTAATATTCCAACTCAGTAATTTTCTATTTAGTTACTTATTTATTTTTGGTTGTGCTGAGTCTTCATTTCTGCATGGGCTTTTCTCCAGTTGTGGCAAGCAGGGGCTACTCTCTAGTTGTGGTGTGCAGGCCTCTCATTGTGGTGGCTTCTCTTGTCACACAGCATGGTCTCTAGGGCATGTGGGCTTCAGTAGCTGTGGCTCTTGGCTCTAGAGCACAGGCTCAACAGTTGTGGCATACCGGCTTATTTGCTCCTCAGCATGTGCGATCTTCCAGATGAGGGATTGAACCCACGTCTCCTGCACTGGCAGGCAGATTCTTTACCACTGAGCCACCAGGGTGGCACTCCAACTTAGTCCTTTTAAAATGAGCATTCAGTTCAGTTCAGTTCAGTTCCATCACTCAGTTGTGTCTGATTCTTTGCCACCCCACAAATCGAGGAACGCCAGGCCTCCCTGTCCATCACAACTCCCAGAGTTTACTCAAACTCAAGTCCATCACGTCAGCGATGCCATCCGGCCATCTCAACCTCTGTCGTCCCCTTCTCCTCCTGCCCTCAATCCCTCCCAGCATCAGGGTCTTTTCCAATGGTCAACTCTTCACTTGAGGTGGCCAAAGTACTGGAGTTTCAGCTTCAGCATCAGTCCTTCCAATGAACACCCAGGACTGATCTCCTTTAGAATGGACTGGTTGGTTCTCCTTGAGTTCAAGGGACTCTCAAGAGTCTTCTCCAACACCACAGTTCAAAAGCATCAATTCTTCGGCGCTCAGCCTTCTTCACAGTCCAACTCTCATATCCATACAGGACCACTGGGAAAACCATAACCTTGACTAGACGGCCCTTTGTTGGCAAAATAATGTCTGTGCTTTTCAATATGCTATCTAGGTAGGTCATAACTTTCCTTCCAAGGAGTAAGCGTCTTTTAATTTCATGGCTGTAGTCACCATCTGCAGTGATTTTGGAGCCCCCAAAATAAAGTCTGACACTGTTTCTACTGTTTCCCCATCTATTTTCCATGAAGTGATGGGACCAGATGCCATGATCTTCATTTTCTCAATGTTCAGTTTTAAGCCAACTTTTTCACTCTCCTCTTTCACTTTCATCAAGAGGCTTTTTAGTTCCTCTTCACTTTCTGCCATAAAGGCGGTGTCATCTGCATATCTGAGGTTATTGATATTTCTCCCGGCAATCTTGATTCCAGCTTCTGCTTCTTCCAGCCCAGCATTTCTCATGATGTACTCTGCATATAAGTTAAATAAGCAGGGTGACAATATACAGCCTTGACGTACTCCTTTCCTGTATGGAACCAGTCTGTTGTTCCATGTCCAGTTCTGTTGCTTTCTGACCTGCATATAGGTTTCTCAAGAGGCAGGTCAGGTGGTCTGGTATCCCCATCTCTTTCAGAATTTTCCACAGTTTATTGTGGTCCACACAGTCAAAGGCTTTGGCATAGTCAATAAAGCAGAAATAGATGTTTTTCTGGAACTCTCTTGCTTTTTCCATGATCCAGCGGATGTTGGCAATTTGATCTCTGGTTCCTCTGCCTTTTCTAAAACCAGCTTGAACATCAGGAAGTTCATGGTTCACGTATTGCTGAAGCCTGGCTTGGAGATTTTGAGCATTACTTTACTAGCGTGTCAGATGAGTGCAATTGTGCGGTAGTTTGAGCATTCTTTGGCACTGCCTTTCTTTGGGATTGGAATGAAAACTGACCTTTTCCAGTCCTGTGGCCACTGCTGAGTTTTCCAGATTTGCTGGCATATTGAGTGCAGCACTTTCACAGCATCATCTTTCAAGATTTGAAAGAGCTCTACTGGAATTCCATCACCTCCACTAGCTTTGTTCGTAGTGATGCTTTCTAAGGCGCACTTGATTTCACATTCCAGGATGTCTGGCTCTAGGTGAGTGCTCACACCATCGTGATTATCTGGGTCATGAAGATATTTTTTGTACAGTTCTGTGTATTCTTGCCACCTCTTCTTAATATCTTCTTCTTTTGTTAGGTCCATACCCTTTCTATCCTTTATCGAGCCCATCTTTGCATGAAATGTTCCCTTGGTATCTCTAATTTTCTTGAAGAAATCTCTAGTCTTTCCCAGGTCTGTTAAAACACCGATTGTTGGGCTTCTCCCCCAAAGTTTCTATGTCAGTAGGTCTGGGTACAGCTGGAGAACATGAATTTCTCATAAGTTCCTAGGTGATTCTGATGCTGCTGGTGTGGGAACCACACTTCATTAACCACCAATGTAAGACTTTAAGATTGCAAGGTCTTATATTTGTAACTAATTCAGAAAGCAGAACATAACACGTTTGAAAATACCTGGCAATACAAGGTAACATAAGGGTCCAAACTAAACTACAGTGTGTGATATTGAGAGAGAGGAACTCTGGGCTGGCAGGATTTGAGCTGGATAGAATTAAGATCATGAAGATGGAGGGCCTTTTAGGAAGGGTAGATTCAGAAGTAAGATAGGTAGAGATAAGACTAGGGATAGGTAGGGACCAGTTTGTGAAGAGGGTTCAATGCCATTTTGTAGAGCTCAGATTTTAGAGTTCAGCAAGCAGAATCTTCCTCCCCCCCAACCCCGCCGCCCGCCCCGCCCCCCAATCCACACATTATTCCTCCTGTGGCAACAGGCAGAAGGATCCAGCATACTGAAAACTTTTTAACCTTCTCAAAGACCTGTTCAGCAGAGGTGAGGGAGAGAGTAAAGGTTTTAATTTATCTTTGGTGTTGGGCGAAGATACGAATTGAGATTGAGAGGTGGATTATTTGCAGTGTTGAGTCAATGTGTTTTTCGTAGGTTGCAGGGATGGGAAAGCCAGTAATTTTTGGATGAGAAACACAAAGTAAAGCTTGTTTCACTACGAATTTTGGTTGCCGACAGAAAAAGAAAAATCTTGGTTGTCTTGGGCAACTTTGGCTCTTGTTACACCGAGGGTCTGAAGTGGGCAAGACCATTCACTAGAGTCCAGTGCTGTTCACTCTTCAAGGTGCACGTGTAGGCATCACTTGTAACACTTCTTAAAATGCAGATACTGATTCAGCAGGCCTGAAATGGCGCGTTTCTGACAAGTTTCCTGAGGATACTGATGCTGGGTACTGTAATTTGAGGCAAGGTACCAGGGGCTATCAGTGTGTTAGGGGTAGAGAGGCCCGCGGGACAGCCCTTTCGAAGGCAAGAGGATAAAGGCGATCTTTAAAGAAAGGCCCCTCTCCAGTCACTCAGGAGAAGGAGGAGGGCCTGGGCAAAGCTGGCAAGGTGGCCGCCAGGGAGGGCGGCGGCGCCGAGGTGCGTCAGGTGCTAGTGTTCGGGTAGCGGCGGTCCGGGGACACGTGGCCGCGGCGAGTTTCCGCCCGCCCCAAGCGCGATCTCTGGTCTTTGGGCCCTCGGCGGCTCCCATCGCGGCTCCAGGGCGCGCAGTGGGGACCGCGGCGGCAACCGCAACCGGTCACTCCTCCGCGCGGGCGGGTGCACCTACCCCGCCGGCCCGGGCTCTGGCTCCGGAAGCGGAAGGGGAGCGCAGGCCCGGCTGGGCGGCGGCGGCGGGACTAGAGGAGAAGGAGGAGGCGGAGGTGAAGGGGGAAGAGCCGCCTGCAGCCGCGAGAGCAGTAGCGGGGAGAGCGAGCCCCCGGCGCCGGTGAGTGTGTGCAGCGCGGGAACGCCGCGGCAGCCCGGCGCCCGCCCCTGCCCCGCGCCCTGCCCCGCACGCTGTCCCCTGCCCGCACCTGCCCTCACCCCCGCTCAGAGCCCCGGCTCTTCTCCGTGCCCTGCCCCCCTGGGGTCTGGCCTTCCTCCCAGCATCTTCAGCCAGGGAGCTGCAGGCACCCGCCAGCTGCCCCTCCTATTGCTGGTAGTTTGGTGGTTTCCTGTTTCAGTCTAGATGGTTTGGGGTAGTTTTTTGTTTGTGTGGTGTAAGAAATCTGTGCCCTGAGCTTCTCACGTATGAACTCTAGTTTCTCGTCTCTGTACCCACGCCTGGAGACCTGCTAAGAGATCTGGGATTTGTTCCTGCCATCACAGCTTTTCATTCATTCCCAAATCGCTGGGGTGAGGCTTCAGAGGATTTGCGGGAGGAGAAACAACTTGCTCCTTTGCTGACCTTCTGCCTCCCTCCCCCAGACCCAAGAGTGGTTTTAAGAAAATGGCTTATGGATGGCAGCAGCAGTTTGCACTTGTTACCATTCACTATAATCGGCCACTGAATTTTAACCATTTAATGCTGTGGTCTTTTTCAAGCTGTATTTGGGTCATGTATTAAGATCCTTTGTGAGTCAGTGGAGGATGTCTGTACCTCTAGGGCGAAGGGAACCTGACTGGTTATTATTTGAAAATATTTCAGTATAGCCATCTATAAAAGTACAAGAGGAAAAAAAGTCAAGGTCGTTGTGGGTGGGTCATAAATCATAGTGTAAAGTTACAGTATAAAATAAAGACCAGTAAGTATAATTAAGTACGCAAGTTAAAAATATTTGTCAAATGGATCCAAGAGCTGTTTTGCTAATATGCGTACTTTAAATATTCACTACCTTCCTTGAAGTAAAAAGTAATAATAATTTTCATCTGATGACTGTTCAGTACATGCCATTCCTTGACTAAAGGCTGTTGATGTAATGTTTTGTTAAATCCTTCCAACTCCTCAGATTTTTTTCTTTAAGAATAAAATCCGGAGAGTGCTTTATTTTGCCTTAGGTGTGCTTTGTTGTCATGGAAAAAACTATTTTTGAAAAGATAAGATGAGAAATCAGTTGGAGAGAAAGAACCAAATAATTTGGTGTTGTGGAAAGAAAAGCTCGGTCACTATCCAGCTGTGGTTTCATGGGTAGGTGAGTGACCAATGACATTTCTCATCTATACAGCCAGGTGAAGTGAAGTGAAGTCACTCAGTCGTGTCCGACTCTTTGCTACTCCCATGGACTGTGGCCTGCCAGGCTACTCCATCCATTGGATTTTCCAGGCAAGAATACTGGGGTGGGTTGCCATTTCCTTCTCCAGAGGATCTTCCCTACCCAGGGACTGAACCCCAGGCCTCCCTTGTTACAGGCAGACTCCTTAACATCTGAGCAACCAGGAAGTCGGGCCAAATTCTTTGAGCCTTATTTTAGCTGTCCCATGCTTATTTGGAATATGCTAATGCAGATGGCACTTTCTGCTTATGGCACAAAGTGAAGAGGAACTAAAAAGCCTCTTGATGAAAGTGAAAGAGGAGAGTGAAAAAGTTGGCTTAAAGCTCAATATTCAGAAAACGAAGATCATGGCATCCGGTCCCATCACTTCATGGAAAATAGATGGGGAAACAGTGGAAACAGTGTCAGACTTTATTTTGGGGGGCTCCAGAATCACTGCAGATGGTGATTGCAGCCATGTTAATTAAAAGACACTTACTGCTTGGAAGAAAAGTTATGACCAACCTAGATAGTATATTCAAAAGCAGAGACATTACTTTGCCGACTAAGGTCCGTCTAGTCAAGGCTATGGTTTTTCCTGTGGTCATGCATGGATGTGAGAGTTGGACTGTGAAGAAGGCAGAGCACCGAAGAATTGATGTTTTTGAACTGTGGTGTTGGAGAAGACTCTTGAGAGTCCCTTGGACTGCAAGGAGATCCAACCAGTCCATTCTGAAGGAGATCAGCCCTGGGATTTCTTTGGAAGGAATGATGCTAAAGCTGAAGCTCCAGTACTTTGGCCACCTCATGCAAGAGTTGACTCATTGGAAAAGACCCTGATGCTGGGAGGGATTGGGGGCAGAGGAAGAAGGGCATCACAGAGGATGAGATGGCTGGATGGCATCACTGACTCTATGGGCATGAGTCTGAGTGAACTCCGGGAGTGGTGATGGACAGGGAGGCCTGGTGTGCTGCGATTCATGGGGTCGCAAAGAGTCGGACATGACTGAGCGACTGAACTGAACTGAACTGAAGTTTGTAAATAATTTAAGACCCATTAACATGTTAAAGATACCTGAAAAAGCATTAGTAAAATTATATCAAAATAGAACCAAAAATGTATAATTCCATACTTTTAGCATAATATTTGCTGCTGCTGCTAAGTCTCTTCAGTCGTGTCCGACTCTGTGCGACCCCATAGACGGCAGCCCACCAGGCTCCCCCGTCCCTGGGATTCTCCAGGCAAGAACACTGGAGTGGTTTGCCATTTCCTTCTCCAATGCATGAAAGTGAAAAGTGAAAGAGAAGTCACTCAGTCATGTCTGACTCTTTGCGACCCCCATGGACTGCAGCCTACCAGGCTCCTCCATCCATGGGATTTTCCAGGCAAGAGTACTGAGTGGGGTGCCATTGCCTTCTCCAGCATAATATTTGGTGTAGAACTATTCCAGAATTCCTCATTTGGAGATCAAACAGTAGGATTATATTAAGTCCTTTTAAACTGTTGTGATTTTTTGTTTAATTTAACATACTTTTGAAGCCATAGTTGAAATAAATGAACTAGAGTGTATTTAAAATGAAATGATAACTGTATCACATTGCCTACCTCTGGGGTGTTTTGCTTAATGAAAGAAATTTAAACATTTAAAAATGCAAACATGGAACCATCAGCTTAACAGGTAGGTTCTTAAGAAGCAATCAGTGAATCATAAAATTGTGTGCTTCTTATTTACTCACTGCCTGATTTCTCTAATTCATAGAGATGGATTCAGAGCCCGTGGAAAAGCACATGGGTAAAATAATGTCACGTATTAGTGAAGAAATGAATTGAGAGTCTAGTAATGTCTCCATGGAGCTTTTTTTTTTCAGGAATTGTAATTGAATGTGAGTCAATAAAATCTTTCTCAGTGTAGAAGACTACATAGTGATGTTATCAGTTCTACCAGACATAACAGGGAAGGCAAAGGAAAAGCTGTTTGTATAACCAGGCAGTTGTCCCCTAAGTTCAGTTTTACTGTTGTATTAAGGAATGAAGGCATTTTATTTTACTGTAGTGAAACATTAGGACTCAGTTTCAGTTTCTCAAACATACTAAAAACAAATGGCACTTTAGCATTGAGAAAAATCAGTTCATTAATACATCTTATTAAAGTTGAAAATGTTAAAAAATATAGATTAATGACAAGAAATGGAAAAACATGTCTTTCTTATTATTAGAATGTTGATTTTTTTTGGTTAAGAACCTGGTAAGTTGAGTTTTCTGAATGTTGAGCTTTAAGCCAACTTTTTCACTTTCTTCTTTCACTTTCATCAAGAGGCTCTTTAGTTCTTCACTTTCTGCCACAAGGGTGGTGTAATCTGCATATCTGAGGTTATTGGTATTTCTCCCATTAATCTTGATTCCAGCTTGTGCTTCTTCCAGCCCAGCGTTTCTCACGATATACTCTGCATATAAGTTAAATAAGCAGGGTGACAATATACAGCCTTGATGTACTCCTTTTCCTATTTGGAACCAGAAGTGAAGAAGAACTAAAGAGCTTCTTGATGAAAGTGAAAGAGGAGAGTGAAAAAGTTGGCATAAAGCTCAACATTCAGAAAATTAAGATCTTGGCATCTGGTCCCATCACTTCATGGCAAATAGATGGAGAAACAGTGGAAACAGTGGCAGACTTTATTTTATGGGGCTCCAAAAATCACTGCAGATGGTGACTGCAGCCATGAAATTAAAAGACACTTACCCCTTGGGAGAAAAGTTATGACCAACCTAGACATCATATTGAAAAGCAGAGATATTACTTTGCCAACAGAGGTCTGCCTAGTCAAGGCTATGGTTTTTCCTATAGTCATGCATGGATTGAGAGTTGGACCATAAAGAAAGCTGAGCACTGAAGAATTGATGCTTTTGAGCTGTGGTGTTGGAGAAGACTCTTGAGAGTCCCTTGGACTGCAAGGAGATCCAACCAGTCAATCCTAAAGGAGATCAGTCCTCAGTGTTCACTGGAAGGACTGATGTTGAAGATGAAACTCCAATACTTTGGCCACTTGATGTGAAGAGCTGACTCATTTGAAAAGACCCTGATGCTGGGAAAGACTGAGGGCAGGAGGAAAAGGGAATGACAGGGTCAGATGGTTGGATGGCATCACTGACTCAGTGGACATGAGTTTGAGTAAACTCTGGCAGTCGGTGATGGACAAGGAGGCCTGGTGTGCTGCAGTCCATGGGGTCGCAAAGAGTTGGACGCGACTGAGCAACTGAACTGAACTGAAATTGAGTTAGCCTAGTTTGAAAAGTATATCTTAATAGATATAAAATAGCACTACTTGGATTGGTAGCTACCTGTCCCAAAGTAATGTGATGGTAGTTTATTAACTCATTTCCCTCTTTTGATGTACTCTGGCAAGAAAAATGTGATATTTGCAAAGTTTGTCTTCTGCGTTTTAGACCCGTTCCTGGTGCTTTTTCTCTCAAGTGGGTTAACTTTTGTCCATTTAAGAACTGAGTAAGTTTCTGCTCTCTGTTGTTACCACTTCCACAAAAGGGCAGGTTAGGTAAAAATTAGTATTTTACTACTCACTGATTCATTTAATTTTAATTTTAACTTAACATGCTCCACTGTGGTCTCAACTTGACTTCTGATTTTAAGCCTTTTATCAGTAATTATGGAATAAATAAGTTTTTTTTTTTTTTTTTTACTGTTGTAGGATTTTCAGCTTCAGCAAGCAAGGAGAGAATTTTTTTTTCTTTCAGTATTATTGTTTTTAAATCATGTCTGCTTTGGTAAAGCCTGGTGTGAAGGAAATCTAATTTAGCTCCCCCCACCCCCCCCAATCTGTTCTTGGTGCAGTGGATACTAGATAGGGATAAGTAGCTGACTTGCCTTTCCTCACGGAAGAACATGCCTAATTCACATCCAGGAAATGCCAGAGCCTTATTTCTGGCTTTTCGTGTAGCTGAAGGTTTTTTCCTTGTGCTGTTTTTTGAGCAGAAGTTACCTGTGCTCAAAGGTAAGGAGCTTCTGTCCCTACCCTGCATTTAATACCAGTTTTTTCCTGGCTGCCCTTTCCCTTTCCCTAGATGAAGAATCCCACATAGGCTGTTTGTATTGACTGAAACAATATTAGGTAGTCTTTAATTCATATCATCCCACACCTTTTGAGTTATTTTTGGTTTTTTGTTAGGAGGTTTGTTTTTTGTTAGAAAAAGTCACTGTATTGCAATACTTTTAATAATGGTATTAAGTTACTTTTTTTTTTCCACCTATGAAGTAGATACACAGAAGAGCCATAGCTTATGTTCAGTTCTGCCCAGAATATAGTGACTTAAAGACTTGTTCTAGGAAGTGGAAACCATCTTGGTTCTTAAAACCATCAGCAGTACAGGTTTGACACTTTGTTCACCCACATTTTCACAGGGTCTTGCTGGAGACCTTAGCAGATGGGCCAGAATTCCTAACTGTAATTCTGTATTATTCCTTAGCTTTTGAAATCAGGTCCTGATTTTCTCCCATGCTTCATTCCTTAACTCACCAGGCCTTCTACTTTTACCTGAAAAAGATTTAGCTCAGTCACTCTATTTTTAGATCAAATCTCTGTTTTTGGTTTTTTGCTTGAAGAGACCTCATGCATGCCTGCCTGGTGGAAATACAACCTCCCTGTGTGCTTATAGTATGATGCGAGGGAAAAGGCTGTATACGTCTGAGGTTTCACATCCCTTGACAAGTAGCTCTCAGATTCTGGTGTTAGAAAAAGTAGATAGCTGGGTATAGTTAAATTGTGCATGCCTCTAAGTCACTTCAGTTGTGTCCAACTCTTTGCGATCCAATGGACTGTAGGCCGCCAGACTCCTCTGTCCATGGGATTCTCCAGGCAAGAGAACTGGAGTGGGTTGCCATGCCCTCCTCCAGGGGATCTTCCCGAATCAGGGAATGAACTTGTGTCTCTTGCCTGCCTCCAGCGCCACCTCAAATCACTGCTTAAATGATGGCAACCCAGAAACATTGTTTCATCTTGGAGTTTTTAAGACTAGATGTAAAATTCATCTTTATGTCCTTCTTTCCCCTTACAAACTCCCATTTAAAATTACCATTGTTGGAGGTGTTTCTTATTTGCCAGGCAATTTCTCCTTTAGGTATGATAGTCACCTTGTGTGGTGATATTTTAATCACCATATTAGAGATGGTTAAATTGAAGCTTGAAAAGAAACTGAAGCTTAAAGAGCTAATAAAAGGCTCTGTCATAATTTGAATGTGACTCTCTTAAATGTTTAAGATTAATTTCCTGCTATGTTAAAATAAACTGAATACCTCTGTGATATTTTAAAAATTGCATAACCTATTTGGCTAATTATTAATGACATCTGTATCCTGATATTTTAGGTAGAATTACTTGACTAGTTTCTCAGAGTTGATAAAATTAGAAGTTAAATAGCTGTATAAATATATATGGTTATATATTTATGTTTTTAAGATTTCATTTAAAGCTGCAATTATAAGGTTTAACTTTTATATATTTGTATAATATGTTAACCATTTTATTTTGACACTGTTGTGGGGGGGGATTTTTTTTTCTTTGGTTTGCCCTGTAAATCATCAATTGCAGTCTTTCACACATAGTGATGTTAAAAATAATTAACATTTTGTAGTTATAGAACTTTGAGATATTCTTCGCTGTCACAAAATTTCTTGGGTTTTTAAGACTTGGATTGCTTTTAGATCAATGGGTGAGATTTGATTTTACAGTAATTGCCATGCTGAATAGATAAAATGCTTATCTCATTTTTGGTGCTATGGCTGTAAATACAAAGTAGGATTTTTTTCCCTTGATTTTAAGCTGGTGAATGCCTAGGGTTTGATTCATGGATGGTTGGCTTGTGATGTTACCTAATGTTACTGACAGAAACTACTGTTTTGCTGTAACGTTAAGAAGCCTGGAGTCCTAGCCCTAGCAGAATTACTGACTTTGGCCATGTTTCAGAGCACTTCCTTGTACCACACTTAATTCTGTTTGAGGTCTTTTCTAGAAGATGAGTTCATTGTTGTCAGAGTAGCAGCTCCTTTGCTAAGTCATTCTGTATTTTGTCTCTGAGAAGCAAATGTGCAAGCCATGGAGACCACTTTAAATTAGCTTAGCAAGCTAGAGTAGAAACAAGTTACATTTTGCAATCGAACAGTCATGATCCATAGAAAAAGTGACCTTGGGAGAAAAATACAGTTAAAAAAAAAGAAGTCTATAAAGGGCATGGAAATGCAGTGATAATAATTTTGATATTTTCTTCCACGTCCTCTGTATGTAATAGGTTCCTATTGCTATGGTAAGCAGCATGCATAGCAAACTCACAACTTGTCTTTTATTTCCTTTCTTGGGCAATGGTACCACCATTCACCTAGACCCTAAGCCAAAAACTTGGGAATCATCCTAGGATCTGCCCTATGTGTGATTGATCACCATGTCCTGTTAGTTTTACTCTTAAGTTCTTATTCTGCCCTTTTCCAGCATACCTCCTGTCTTTTAAGTTTTCCATCCTCACCCCTACTCCTTCCTACTTCCTTTAGAAACTACTGCTTTTGGGGTACTTACCATATGCCCTCATCTCTCAACTGAATAACCAGTAAACCTAGCTTATTTCATATAGTCAATCTTGGAGCTTTATCCATCCACCCAAGTTTGTTCTTCAGAGTGTTGTTCTTTCTAAAATGCACATTTCATCATGGCATTCTTTTGCCCATAATCCTTTAGTATTTCTAAACTACTGTCTTCAAGGTGAAGTCCAAACTCATTGGCATGGTTTAACAGTGTTTTTTACTTTATCTACTTGTAGGTCATGAATCAGTCTCGTAGGCTGTGAGCAACATTATATATTTTCATTAAAAGTGAAATACAATAAAATAGTGCAGTATATATCACATATAGTCTGGATAAATATCACTTCATTAAACTTTTTCAGTTATATATTTTATACCTATGAAATATATACTCACATATCTCATGTATTTCTGTATATTTGCTACTAGATGTTCTGAACTGTATTTCTTAAAGATGATTGTTCTCGAAAGGTTTAACATGTTTTATCTGATTCTTGCATATGAAAGGACTCATTTCAGTGTACTTAGATTTTCTTTGCCTCCCTTATACCTTTGCTTACTTTGCTTTCTGATTCAGAAGAGCCTCTGTTTTTCATCATTTCAGGGTTTCACTTGCTCCAGAAATCTTTTCTTGGTGGCAACACCAAAAGAAAATTTTCATTGCAGCCTGGTAGACACATAAATATTCACATGACTGAAAAAAGTCCCATGAACCAGTACCCTTCCTCTATGAGATACATTATTGCCCCATTGCCCTCTATCTTACTTTGTCTTGGTTGGTGTTGATCATGTCTGTTTACTAGTTTGTTGAGAATAGGTCTGCTCTCTCTTTTCTTTTTTAAGTCAATACGCAGTGCTAAGGCTTGATATATAGACAATAAGAAGTGATTGAATTAGTGAAATTCTGGATCAGTATGTTTTCTAGAACTCTTTTCATTAACTCTTAAACTCTTAACTGTTTAAGCCTGAACTGTAGAAATTAACTTTAATGATTGATTCTCTTAATGATTTCATTATAGGAGGATAACTTTTTTCCTTAAAACATTTAAATGAATATGTGCTTCTATTTTTAAACTCTGTTTTACATTTATCAATTGTGATTAGATAGTCTAACATCTTGATAGATATTACATTGCATTTTGTCAGATCAGTGACCTCAGAATCTACTGTTATTTTGTATTTGTGGTCAGGAAGTTTGATGAAGCTAAATACTGGACACACAGCACTTAATTTGATTTTATGGGAACTGGGTAGTTTCAAAAGAGAAAACTTTCATATATAATGGCAGTCAGATAAAGATTTTTGGGGGCTGGTGGGATTAGATATGAAGACAGAATTAAGTGGAGTTGGATCATTTTATTTCTAAATTTAAACTTTTGTAATTGGTGATTTTTCAGTTAGAATATTTAGTTGTTTACAGTTTGTATCATTGTTGTGAGATCATTTTTATTAAACCATTAATAGAGTCTCATGGAGAACTGCTGTTGAAGAGAGATCCATTTGTTGGGATGCAATAAAAAAAAAGAATAATCAAGATAAAACTGCTAAATCTAAGTACCAGAAAAATTACAACACATCTCAGTGAATTTGCAAGTGGTAAGTGCATTTAATTTTAATGGGAATATGTTTCTTAGTTCTGTGGCATAGTATCCTTAAAGTGTTATGTTTAGATGAATTTTAACAATCTTTCAGTTGCAAAAATTATAGTTACTTTATGTTTATGTGAAGTTTTTCATATTAAAGTTTTAACCCCATTTTCTTAAACAAGGCTTTTTCCACAGAGGGAAAAAAATCTGGAAATAATATTGAAACATCTTCCTGAATTATATGTCTTACACGGCTTTATTGCTAATGCTTCTGTGCTGCATTTTTAAAGATACTAATTTGAAAAACATTCCATATAAAGATAATGCATAGTGATAAAGAGAGGCTAAAATGAAAATTTCTGGTGGGCATGGCAACCCGCTCTAGTATTCTTGCCTGAAGCGTCCCATGGACAGAGGAGCCTGGTGAGTGATAGTCCATGGGGTCGCAAAGAGTGGAACACAACTGAAGCGACTGAGCACAAGCACACTTATTTCTTAGTAAGCTTAGACTTCTACATAAATACATGTACAAAATGTGATGGCATTCCTTCTCTCTATCTTTTCCTTCCTCAGCCTCGTGATCACCACTGTTAAAGTTTGGTAGGTGTATTTTCTCCACACATACAGAAATAACTACACATTATTTTTTTTTCTAACAAAAAAAGAATCACGTTGCATAAACTTTTCTGTAACTTTCCCCTCCAGCATTGAATTATGAAAGATTCTAAGCAGAAGAACTGAAAGAATTTCATACTATAATACCTTCATACCCATTACCATAATTCTACAACTAATGTTTTACTGAGCTACATCACATGCTCGTCCATCTCTGAGTCCATCCATTAATCCGTGTTTTTTGGGATCCATTTGAAAGTAAACTGCAGTCATCTGTGCACTTCCTTCCCCCTCTCCCCAGTACTTCAGTGTACATATCATTAACTAGAGTTCAGGGACCTTCCCAACTCAGGGATTGAACCCCTTACTTCTGCTTGGCAAGCGGATTCTTTATCACTAAGATCACCTGGGAAGCCCCTACCTGGGTATTTAGGTTGTGCCATATTTTTGTGATTATAAAAAGTGCTATATAGAACATCCTTATATGTATATATACCTGTACACTCTTGTGAATGATTTTATAGATATGACTAGAAATAAAACTGCTGGATCAGAGTGTTTGACATTTTAATAGATACTGCCAAATTGCCCTTCAAAGATGATTATATCAGTTTACATGCTTATCAGCAATGAATTGAAAGTGTCCTTTTCTCTGTGCCCTTTCAACATTGGGTGTCATCTGTCTTTCTAAAATGTTGTCAATACAAAGGATGAAAAATACAACTAGTGATTTCACATTTTTCTAGTCAGCAGTGATTAACCGTTGGATTTTTTTTGTCCTTTGTGAATTGTCTCTCTATGTATTTACTTTAATGACTCTTACTAGTAGTATAGTATATTCTATTTTCCAAGGATGCTTTGTCTTTTAATTTTGTTTCTGCTGTGTTTTGAGCTTCAGAAATTTTAATCTTTATGTGATCAAACATGGCTTATGGGGTCTTACTAAAAATCTTTCTCATTCTAAGATTATAAAGTCACTTACTATATATGTTCTTCTGTTAGTTTTTCTTTTTATTTGAAATTTGAAGAGAAAGAGAAATTCACTGTGAACTTAGCTGCCAGTAAAAAAAATTCATATGGAGAGTGAGATTCAAATTGACCTTGAAGTATGAGTTGAATTTGAATAGGGCAGACAAAATGGCAGGAACATTTTGGACAGAAGGAATGAGAGAGGTATATACATTCTTATTCATGGAACAATAAGACCACCAGCCGACATGGTGAGTCATATAAAACTGTGAGTTTAGAGATACTCATTTGGCTCAATTTCTTGTTAATTATTTTGGCTCACTTTTATCATTTTCCAAAATCTGTATTCTGGTGTTATAATTTTCCATCATAGTTTTCTGTCACTTTTCATAGTGACTTCAATATTCTTCCTGAGGAAAATACATGGTAAAATTTAGTTGCCTGGAAAAGGCAGAAAAGGAAAGGTGGTTTCCTACCAGAGTAGGTTGAACATTGTAAATATTTACATGGTCTAGTTTATTAGAGTTGAGTTATAATTTATTTGAAAAAAACAGTTGTGCTGTAGTAATTTATATTATTAATGAAGTTGGTCACAGCACCCAAGTATAGTTACCAGATAGCAATCTTCAAAAATGTTGAAGTACTGGTGTGTCCACTAGTTACATCAAAGAGTTATGAGCTCATCACTTAATATACAAATTAATGCATTGAATTCTCTAGCTGATGAAAGTATTTACAGATGCCACCCTTAAAACCATGTAGCAACATAGTGTTCAATTTGGTTGTTGCTCAGGATGTGTAATAGTTTCTGTTCAGCCGTGAGCCACACCTGGTAGGTATTAACTGAGAGGCAGGATACTGCAACCCTACCAGTTACATGCTTCTGGCTGTCATCTGATTTGGAGCTCTTGGAAGGCTACTGCTTTTGTCTCTACAGTCCAGTTGTAAGGATTAAGTGGCACTAATTTTCACTGATCAGGTATTTAAAAAAAAAAAAAATTCAACGTCTTACTTGTTCATTCTTTTATGTTTCTACCCTTAGCTCACTTTTCCTTGGGGATTCTTGTTCTTTTAAGCTTGTTGTCTGTGTATGTTTATATCCAGGAAAAAACAGACGCATTTTAAACTGTGCTTTTCATTAGTAGTTTCTGTTGTAAGGAATGTGTTGCAGTGATAAAAATTTGTTATTCTCTGGTAGAGGAGAATGAAAATAGAGTTTGAAAGTGATAATTTTGCTACATGTTTTGCTGGGTTTTATGCATGCATCTCTGTTTCTGATACTAATATATTTAGAAATAAGTAATGGAATTCCTCTGTTCTATATAATTATTGAAATTCATTGTCTGTTTTTTAGTCCTGAATGGAACTGAAACATTAAAAGAAGATACGTGAAGTTAATGATACTGATCATGTTGAGAGACAGAGCCTTCTGTCATTTCTTTTAGCACTTGATAGTTGGCAAGATTGTAAAAATAAACATTCTTTTTAATGTTTCTCTTTTTTGGGTATGTTGATAGCTTATCATTTGCATCTGAGTTCATTGACTTTTTTAAATGATGCCTAGAAAATTAAATAGCATGCTTTATCCTCTGTGGCTTTCCTTACTTTGATGATACTGATAGATCTTTTAATTTTCTACTTAAAAAGGTTGAAGTTCAACCTTTACTTTTTTAAGGTCTAGATTATTTCAGTTTTAAAATTCATGCATAAATACTAAGAGACCAAATCTGATTTAAAGAGTTGGGTGGTGTTGCATTTGAATTCTTGTCTTTTTTTTTTCCTGCATTTCCAGTGTTTCAAGATTCTAGGGATAATAGGATAAGAGTGTTCTTTTAGAATTAAGTAATCCTTAATCTTTTTTTTTTTCTTTGTCCTAGTAGCTTTGTAACTTTAAAGAACATTGGCAAGGCCCCTAAAGGGTAGTTCTGTGAGGCTCTTCAACTGATGATAAATTATTCCTAGAATGAAGTAGTCTTGATACATGTTAGAAATCTGGGAGATACCCTCCAAAAGCTTACTGGTTTGATTCTACAACTAATTTCTCCAAAACTAATTTTGACTTTTGTCTTCTCTTCGCCCGAATGAATCGTTGTCTTAATTTCATCCTCCACACCAGAGCTTTAATAATTTATTTAAAGTATAAACTTCACTATGTTACTCTGCCCCTCTGCTTTAGTAGCTTTCTGAGAATTTGTCTTTGAATGGCATCCTTGTCATGATATAGCCCCTTATGCATTGGAGAAGGAAATGGCAACCCGCTCCAGTGTTCTTGCCTGGAGAATCCCAGGGATGGAGGAGCCTGGTGGGCTGTCGTCTGTGGGGTCGCACAGAGTCGGACACGACTGAAGCGACTTCACAGCAGCAGCAGCAGCCCCTTATTTCTTACCGCTTGCTCTCCCCTAAAGTTTGTAAGTCTTAAATACCTCCGACACTTGCTTCTGTTTGCAGTTCTGTTGTCACCTTTCTTTGGTTGGATAACTTTTACTCTTCTTTTGAGATTGAACTCTGCTCCAGGGAGTCTTGTCCTGATTCAATTAGTCCCCATTTGTGCCTATAGTAATATATTGTCCACATCCCTGGAATGTATTATATCATATTAAACCCATTTTATGACTTTTTCCTCCATTAGACTGTTAGTTCCTTCAAGCAAAGATCATGTCCTATTCACTGTTGTATTTACAGTGTTTAGCAAGTGACTGGTGTGTGGTGGAGGCTCACTGAATATTTGTTGAACTGAGTTCAACTCGTTGCTCTACATTTGAAGTCATAGTGAAGCTCCTGGATTAGTTGTTCCTGGATACCAGTCAACTGTATCAGAGACATCTGGAGACAGTTTTATCAATAGAACATTTTAGTGGTTTTGGGGCATTACTCTGGGAATAAGTGTTTTTAAAAAGCTCCTCAACTGATTCCCATTTGCTTACAGGTTTGAGAAATATTGAACTAGTTTATTACTATATTATTCCATTGTATTTTACGTAAAAAAGTTGCCGCCTAGACCTTACATGGTCAGTTGCTCAGTTGTGTCTGACTCTTTGCAACCCTATGGACTATAGCATGCCAGGCTCCTCTGTCCATGAAATTTTCCAGGCAAAACTACTGGAGTTGGTTGCCATTTTTACTCCAGGGGATCTTCCTATTTCAGGGGTCAAACCCATGTCTCCTGCATTGCAGGCAGATTCTTTATCACTGTGTCACATGGGAAACCCAAACCTTACATAGTAATTTATTATTGAGAGTTTATAAGTTGTATCTACTAAAGGACATATTTTAAGTCACTTTTTCATACCTGTGTAGAAATATGTTAACTTGAAGCGTCTCATTGTGAGATGTATTAGCATTTTGTTAACACCTAACTGAAAAAACCATTTTAAGTAGGAGTCTGGTAGTATTAATATTAGTTGAGCTTCATTCCATGAACTTAAATATTTCTGGCAATTTGTATTTACTTTTCATTTTTTATTATACTTTTTCAAAATGATTTTTAAGCATTTTATTATGATTTAAGAATTAAACTGAACAAATCTTAAGTGTATTGCTCAGTCAATTTTTACATATATATATACCATAAAGCAACAGGTCAACATACAGAACATTTCTAGCTCCTCAAAGTTTCCCCTGTGTCCCTTTCCAGTCAGTAAATATGCTTCCCACCGTGAGATGGGTACTCTTGACTTGGATGACCATCAGCTAGTCTTATGTGCGAGATTTTTTTTAGTAGTTTTAATAATATTTTTCAGTGAATATATGCACTTATGTCCCTTGAACTTATACATGAAATTGCTGAGCTAAAGACAGACTTGTGTTTAACTTCAGAAGGTAATGCCAGTTTACTCTGTGATCTCAATCCGTAACGAAAATTGAAATTATTTGAAGCTTATGGTGAAATTTGAATAGCCTAAAACTTCCCTTTGTTTTCCAAAGGGTTTTAAATTGTCAGAAATATATGTACAAAGAAAATTCATGTCATCTTATAGTTGCCAATCAGGAAGTTTTGTTTTAGTCAGATAATTTTTCCTATGTGAGTAATTTTTTTCTTTTTCCTTCCCTTAGGTTCATCTTCGCTTGTGGATTGGTAGGCAGTCATAGGGCTGCAGAATGGGTCTCCGGATTCACTTTGTTGTTGACCCACATGGTTGGGCTGCATGGGTTTGATTGTCTTTGTCTGGTTATACAACTTTTTTTTAATTCCCAAAATTGTCCTCTTTCCTCACTATGAAGAAGGACATATTCCAGGCATATTAATAATAAGTAAGTTTCTAAATCTTTACTTTCTTGTATAATTAAAGATTTTTTCTCATTGTGAATATTTTTGGAGTGTAATACCATTATATAACCTTCCTTTTAATATTATTGAGTGCTATTAATATGAAATTATTTACTCATTTTAAAAGAATGACCTCTATATATAATTTTGCAGGGTAAGGTAATTGGTATATCTTCATATCTAACTCTACAAAATCTACAAATACCATTTTGTTTAAAGCTACACTGGCACAATAGTTCTATTTATGTAGGTGTGTGTGTATTTTTAATGTTTCTGTTATACAATTTAAATTTAGATAATTAAAGTACATGTATAAATGTATATAGTTTAAGGTATTATTCATTGTGAAATTCAAAAGTTTCTAGATTCTTTATTTTCAAATTAAGAATCTCAAGATCTATTGAAAAGAGCAATTGAATATCACTAATCGAATGTAATTTTGAAGCTAGCCAGTTAGAGTTAATGAGAAAGTTTAATTGTAGAATAGGTTTAAAAATGCTGCTTTGATTCTATCAAATATAGTATATGTAGTAATTAAAAGGAATTAATTTCTGTTAATATACCATTAATTTCTGTTAATAAAGAATCTGATTTATTATACATTTATCAATTGTTAGGCAAAATAACTATTTAAAATTAGTATATTTTAGAAAGTCCTCTTGGCAATATTATTTGATGAATGAAATGAGTTAATCATTTTTCCATCTTATCTCTCAGAATTTAGGCTAATGCTGTTAATTAAAATATACTTTTAGCCTTTAAATATGCTTGTCAGAAAACATGTTGAAGGGTAGATACTGATTTTAC
Organism: Aepyceros melampus; assembly: GCA_006408695.1. NCBI lineage: Eukaryota > Metazoa > Chordata > Mammalia > Artiodactyla > Bovidae > Aepyceros > Aepyceros melampus. Next base: position 37,161 of record SJXQ01012947.1, on the reverse strand, counting down.
TTATTTGTTTATTTTCAAGTATTCTATGGCATTGCCATGTTCTGTTTGGTTGCTTTAGTGAGGGCCTCAATAACTGACCCAGGAAGACCCCTGAGAACCCAAAGATCCCACATGGAGGTAGGGTGCTCTTCAGATTCCTCAGTTTTACTATGTCAGAATTATCGTCTTTATTAATGTATATTATTGCCTTTAGTATATTAATTACATATGTTATCTAAGCCACTTTCACATCTCTTCTCAAGTGTTTCTTTCCAGATTTCTGAGTTTAAAACCACAGATCCCAGCTTACTCCTCGTATCTGCCATCTCTGGCTCTCCTTTTCAGTTGAGTTGTTCATTTGTCCCTCACTCCTCCCACTCTACATCTGTATAACCTCTGTGAGGGTGTGGATTTTTTGTTTTCTTATTTGTTCAGTACTATAGGGCTTAAACAATCTCTGTCATTTAGTAATAATTGCTGGGTAAATATTTGTTGAATGATATTATCTGAAAAATTACATTTTTATTTAGTGGAGGAGTTTTTGCCACTTATCTCATGATATAAGTATAATATTGCTTAGAATGTATTTACAATATTTACAAAATAAATTATCTGTTGTATTATAATGCTGTTGCTTGTATTTCTCCAAGTTGGAGCAGTTCAGTGAAAAATTTGAAAGCCTTTTGTTCTAGTGTCAATGGAAGTAATTTTTGGTCACCTTATTGCATAGTAATCATTTAGATCACAGAAGTAAATTAAAAATGTATTGCTTGCCAGATACAGTAAACCTCCCTTATCCTCTTTCCTGAGTTTTGCTTTTGAACATTTGCTATGTAATCTTTGAGAACCCTGTACTTTCTTCTAGGAAGAAATTTATATGTCTTTTTTATACATTATAGAACCAGAGAATTTTTATAGTAATTCAGTAGTTTCTGAACTTGCTGTACGTTAGAATCACCTAGGGAGCTTTAAAAAACCTCAATGTCCAAATCACATCCCATATTAATTAAATCAGAATGTCTGGGGGTAAGAGCCAGGTATCCATGCTTTTGAAAGATCCCAGGTGAATCTAATGTGTAGAAGTTTGAAAAGCAATGCAGTCATTCTTTCCAAAATCAGATATAAGTGGCAGTCACTTAGCCTCCTTTGAGCTTGTGATTGTTTTTAGAGATCCATGATTTTGGGGCTTAATGGGCCTTGCGCATTTAATGATTAAGTGGGAATGACACTGATATTTCTGTAGCTGTAGAAGTTTCTGAAAGTAATCTTGAGTATTTAGTTTTTATTAATTTGTAGAACAGTATCGCTGTCACTTAACAGTTATTGTGTGTGTGTACGACTGGGTTTGGGGCAGGGAAGATGGGAGTAACTTGGGGCTGCTGCTGCTGCTGCTAAGTTGCTTCAGTCGTTTCCGACACTGCGAGACCCCACAGTCGGCAGCCCACTGGGCTCCGTCATCCCTGGGATTCTTCAGGCAAGAACACTGCAGTGGGTTGCCATTTCCTTCTCCAAATTTGGGCAGGGAGTAATTTGTATAGAATCTCTCTTCTCAACTAACCTAAAACAAAAGACTGTCTAAAATATTGATACATGTATTTTTCTATTTCAACTCTAAAACCTGATGTTCCCAGAAAATCAAGGAAGCAGGGTTTTCCTAACTCAGGACTCATTTCTGATGAAAACTTCATTTTGCTGTGGTCAGATATTCAAATGCCTACGTCTGTCAGATAGTACAAATCAGAGAAAGGGCCAGGGAGGAATTATTTCATCTTGAAAATCTATCTTATCTGAAGGAAGTGGCACTAATCAGCTACACTGAAATTGTCATGCAGGACAGGTATTTTTAGATCTTGGAATTTTTGAAGAGAAAACACAGAATCTCAATTTTTATGAGACATTTTATGATTTTAAAAAGTATTAGCAACAAATTAAAAAAATTTTAAAGCATTGTTTTTAAATGAATACCAAACAGATTATACCTGAGGGCCAGATTGAATCCACTGGAAGCTGCTGTGTTGCCTTTAATTTATAGGCTCCGGTGATGAGGACACCATGGCATCTTGCCAGCCTTTTGGTTATCTGCATTATATCTGCTCTCATTGACATTTGGGCTGTTTTTCTTCAGTGGAGAGAGTTCCCCTTTGCCCAGCCAAAAAAAAAAAAAACCAACAAAAAAAACCCACGCGTTTATTTATCACATTTTAATGTTTCCGAAGTCTTTTGGTGTTTCCTGTTGTGTGGTCCTCATGGTGGCTGTAGGAGGTGGGTAGACTGGGTACATCAGGAGCATAGATGGTCCTTCACCGGTCATACAGTAGGTTGTTACAGAGTTACTGTGAAGCCCAGATCCTTGTCTCCATCATCTTTTTTACCATGAATCCTCTTACAGATGAGTTATCTTACCTCTTTATTCATCTTTGCTTTGGTTTGAAGGAAATGAGCCTCTTGAGAAATCTGTATGCAGGTCAGGAAGCAACAGTTAGAACTGGACATGGAACAACAGACTGGTTCCAAATAGGAAAAGGAGTACGTCAAGGCTGTATATTGTCACCCTGCTTATTTAACTTATATGCAGAGTACATCATGAGAAATGCTGGACTGGAAGAAACACAAGCTGGAATCAAGATTGCTGGGAGAAATATCAATAATCTCAGATATGCAGATGACACCACCCTTATGGCAGAAAGTGAGGAGGAGCTAAAAAGCCTCTTGTTGAAAGTGAAAGAGGAGAGTGAAAAAGTTGGCTTAAAGCTCAACATTCAGAAAACGAAGATCATGGCATCTGGCCCCATCACTTCATGGGAAATAGATGGGGAAACAGTAGAAACAGTGTCAGACTTTGTTTTTTTGGGCTCCAAAATCACTGCAGATGGTGACTGCAGCCATGAAATTAAAAGGCGCTTACTCCTTGGAAGAAAAGTTATGACCAACCTAGATAGCATATTCAAAAGCAGAGACATTACTTTGCCGACTAAGGTCCGTCTAGTCAAGGCTATGGTTTTTCCTGTGGTCATGTATGGATGTGAGAGTTGGACTGTGAAGAAGGCTGAGCGCAGAAGAATTGATACTTTTGAACTGTGGTATTGGAGAAGACTCTTGAGAGTCCCTTGGACTGCAAGGAGATCCAACCAGTCCATTCTGAGGGAGATCAACCCTGGGATTTCTTTGGAAGGAAGATGCTAAAGCTGAAGCTCCAGTACTTTGGCCACCTTATGCGAAGAGTTGACTCATTGGAAAAGACTCTGATGCTGGGAGGGATTCGGGGCAGGAGGAGAAAGGGATGACCGAGGATGAGATGGCTGGATGGCATCATGGACTCAATGGATGTGAGTCTGGGTGAACTCCGGGAGTTGGTGATGGACAGGGAGGCCTGGCGTGCTGCGATTCATGGAGTCACAAAGAGTCGAACACGACTGAACTGAACTGATCGTGTGCTTTTTGCTCAGTTACTTGATGATTGTGTAGATAATAGTTTTAACTTAGTTAAAAAAATAAAAATTTAATAGTGAAAAATAATGACTAAAGTGTTGGGGTCTACAAAATAGTGACCTTTATTCAGCATTGTTTTCAGGGCAAGCAGTTTTATATAATTGAACTCCTTAGAAAAGGAAACTTAAACCCTAAGGCTTTTATTATTTTAGCTACTTAAAAAATTTTTTCTACATGCCCTTCTGAAATATTTTACATGCCTTTCTGCTTTTTTAAACATAATAACTTTAGTTTCTATATGACCCACCAAGTATGAGGCAGTTTGAATATAGGAGAATGCTTCCATGTGAAGATCCCAAGAATTTGATTTTATAAACTTTGGGACATGTAGATGGAATAGTCAAATGAAACTGTTAAATGTCTATTTAAATTACATGCATGTTTGAAATACAGAAATATTTCGTTTTGTCATTTTTGAATTTTAAGAAATGATTCTATTTAGTCCCAACTTTTAAAAAACAACTTTGAGTGTAATTCACACATCACCTATTTGAAGTGTACAATTTAGTGTCTTTTATATATACACAGATTTGTACAACCATTAGCACAGTCAGTCTTAGAGCATTTTCATCATTAAGCTCTTAACTTGCATGTTCTGTTTTTGTCATCACTAGTGCCACTTTTTTTTTTTTTATTGTTGTACATACCCCCTGTTGTACCTTGCATCCCTGTGGCCTGTTTATTTTATGGCTGAAAATTTGTACTTAGCCCCTTCTCATATTTTGCCCCACTTCCACCCCTCTCCTCTGGCAGCCACTAGTTTGCTTTTTTTGTTTCTTGAGTCTGTTTCTGTTTTGTTTGTTCATTTATTTCTTGCATTGCCAAACAGTTCTGCCAGAAAACCTCTATTAAGACCCAATCCTTGTATTGATTTTTGTTAGTTTCAAGTTATATTTTTCTCCCCAAAACATTACTTTGTGATCTGAAATATAGTCATTGAAAAACGTCCCCCTGATATGTGAATCTTTCAAAAGACTCAAATAGAAATGTGATTTGTTCCTTTTTGAGGGATAAACCAAACCAAACCATATCTGTCTTTATAGTCTTTCAGCAATTACAGCATTAATAAGTTTCCCTGTTAAACAATATGATACTGTTTACCTTATATTAAAGAGGATCATTTATAGATTTTACCTTTTTTCTTTTAACTTATGTTTTGATTTTTCTTTCCTTTAAAAAATGTATCTTAATTTTTAACTTTCTATATAGCTGCCATAAATTAGCAGGTGAATTCTGTCTCCCATAGGCTTTTATTTTATTTTGTTAGATGGGTAGTGCAAAAGTCTTATAGGTAGTCATCAGACACCAGAATGTATCAGTCACTAAGATCCTATTGCTGCTGCTGCTGCTAAGTCGCTTCAATCGTGTCCGACTCTGTGCAGCCCCATAGACAGCAGCCCACTAGGCTCTTCTGTCCCTGGGATTCTCCAGGCAAGAATACTGGAGTGGGTTGCCATTTCCTTCAATGCATGAAAGTGAAAAGTGAAAGTGAAGTCTCTCAGTCGTGTCTGACTCTTAGCGACCCCATGGACTGCAGCCTACCAGGCTCCTCTGTCCATGGGATTTTCCAGGCAAGATCCTATTAGGACTTGAATAAATCCTGAAGAAGAAAAAAAGGAGAAGACTAAGAAATGGTTTCTGGATACATAGGATAGGTTAAGATGGATGGCTTTTTTTCTTGCTCTGCAAAGCAAAAACATAGATGATACTTTAAATTTCTGAATTTTAAAGTAGTGATTTTTTTCCTTTCTAAAAACATAAATGTGTGTGTGCTTGTGTGTATAAAATGTGCATCTTTATTTTAGATTTTTGTATCTTAAATCGAGCATTAAGTGACTCAAACTCTTTGTTTGAACAAATTTATGGTCCAGACCATAGGTCAGCAAATTCTACTGTAGTGTTAGTGCCAGATAGATATTTTTAGCTTTATGAACCATATAGTCTCTGTCACAAGTCCTCCTCTCTGTCATGGCAGCCCCAAAGCTGACATACACAGTATGTAAATGAATGGGCATGGCTGTGTTTAAATAAAGCTTTCTTTATGGACATGGAATTTAAATTCCAAGATTTTTACATGTCACAAATTGTTATTGTTGTTATTATTCTTTTCAATCATTTAAAATTGTTAAAAATACTCTTAGCTCACGCATGCATGCTAAGTTGCTTCAGTTGTATACGACTCTTTGTAGACTGTAGGCCTCCAGGCTGCCCTGTCCATGGGATTCTTGAGGCAAGAATGCTGGAGTGGGTTGTCATACCCTTCTCCAGGGGATCTTTCTGACCCAGTCATCTCTTACATCTCTTACATTAGGCAGGTGAGTTCTTTACTACAAATACCACCTGGGAGGCTCATGGATCACCCCAAAACAAGTGATGGCCTGGGTTTGCCTGTGGACTGTAGTTTGCCAACCGTAGTTTACACCACAGAATGAATTATAGTCTTTCTCTGACTACAGCCAAATTCTCTCTTTTTTCCTGAGAGTACAGCATTTTAAGTATGAAATAAATGATTTATTCTTTGGAATATTTTATGCTGAAATTGCCAATAGTGAATACCCCATATTTATTTTTTTAGGGAGCTGGTTTAAGAACATAGTTTTCATGTTGTCTTTCAATGATAATGGGCTCACCTTCACATATTCCTTGAAATATATGAATTTAGAATTTTAATATTGGAATATTTGGGAACATCTAGTTAAGTGGGGGAAAAAAGTGATATGTATGTGACATTGTATTATGCTACATATGAAATAGTTTCTATTTCACCAACAGTTAAATAACAGTTTAATTGTACCTAAATTAAGCTTCAATATTGTTGCTCTCTCATGTCATATGTTTTCATTAAAATAAGAATTGTAAGTAAGAAATAGAAGAGAATTTTATTTTAAAATGAAATATTTTAAATGTAAAAGATAATTTCTTAACTTTCATCGAGAGCAGTTAATTTGTTATAGCTGTTATTCATGCTTTATTGATTTCTCCAGAGACGTTTGTGGCAGAATGTTTTTCCAACACTTTACTATAAAATTCCAGTATATTGATCTTACTTCTGGTCATTAAACTAGAAATAATGGAATTAAAGTAGGGTATCTTTTTAAAAAATTGAGAACTACCTACTCTTCTCTTTTCTTACTTATGTTTAGAATCTTTCATTAAAAAAAAAATTAAACTTGTCATGTTTTAGCAAGGATTTAGTGACCATCTTTGGTGTGCTTGGTCACACTTTGCATATACTAATATTCACTTGGAGTATTGAAGTTAGGTTAATTTTACTATACTCATAATTTCAGTGAGGTTAGGGTATAGTTTTCTATAAGTGATTCAAAGTTTAAAAATTGTTATAAAGGTAAAATTCCATGTCAAGAAATATTAAGACTATATATTCTGTATAACAGTTGTCTTGGTAGATAACAGTCCCGTAGAGTTTTTAATGGCTCTAGCTAGAGCAGTTCTTAATGGAAATAAATTACTTTTCCCTTTATTCCTGTAAAGTTCGTGTTTTTGCACAAAGCCTAGTTGTGTGCTCGTTCACAGCAGACTAGAGGAAACTTACTTGGTGGTAGGATAGTTTTGTAAAGGACTCCTTTGTTTCTGTTGAAGAGTAATTTTCTTGCAATCCTCTTCACTTCTGAAGCTATTTTAGTACCTCTTAAATGTATTTGAACTGTTTTTCCATCCCTTTGTCATAAATATTCCCAAATAAATCCATTCAAAAAATGGTTTTGTGTGGGAAGTTTGGGGGAATGCCATCTCTGTTTATGCAGTTGATTTTGATTACTAATCTATGAAACCAGTACTCAGCATTATCTCTTCTATAGAACCATTAGATAATAAATTTCTAGAAATTAACTTGTTTCAATAAAATTCTGTTTTAATGTAATAATTTGATTAAAAATAAGAGTTTTGTCATTAAATTTTGCTTACAGCAATATACTTAAACCCAAATAAGCTGTTTTTTTTTATCCCTTAGTTTGACTGTTAACAGTCTTATTTTATAGTGTTTAAAATTAGAAATGTACAAAATAAAACATGCAGAGAATAGAGAAGCAACGTTTACGGCAAACATTTACAACAGAGACTTAGGCACATATCTCAAAGAATTCCTATAACTCTTCTAAACACTTGTTGCTAAATTTTAACATTACTCATGTTCCTTTACTAAATGAATTTTAATTTCCTTCTCTAGAAAGAGAGTTCTGGGAATTGTGTAACAAGTGTAATTTGATGAGACCGAAGCGTTCCCATCACTGCAGCCGCTGCGGCCACTGTGTTAGGAGAATGGATCATCACTGTCCATGGTAAGAAATGAATAATTCACTTTTGAAAAAAAATGTAGTAAAAAATAGATCTTGGTACTTAGCAGATTTAAATAAAGGTTATATCAGAGTTATACAGTTTAAGAAAGCCTTTTTTTAAAGGAGACCTTTAATTGATCATATGCTTCTATCAACTCCCAGGGTCATTTTTTCAGAGATCGTAGATTTTTCTAACAAGGAGATATTTGAGCAGAAAAATAAAAATTAACATGCACTCAAATATACAAAAGAACTACAGTGGTTTTATTAAATGAAGCAGTGTAGGTAAAGCATTTAGTGTAGTATAAGACATATAGAGAGTACTTAAATTTAAATATAGCAGCTGTTACTGTTTCTAACTGTAATGTAAACCATATACATCTCATTGTTTGTATTTCCCTTCCAGTTTAATTAAAGAGTAACATTTCATATACCTTATACCTCATTTCACTTCCTTTCAGCCTTTTTTTCAGTGTTATGCATTGGATATAGAGATTAATAAACATGCTAGCTAGAAGCGGAAAAGTGATAGTTGATTCTGCTGACTGCCAACATTTTTGGTCAGTAGGGGGCTCTCTTGTAATATTTAAAGAAAATGTTCAGTTGAGAAACAATTTTTGAAAACAAATGCTGTGAGAGTTCTGCATTGTATCTCATTTCAAAGCTGTCACAAAAATCTGTGAAAAGATATTGTATTTAATTCTGTTTTTCTAGCATGGGATCTCTGCATAAATATTTAAACTGGTATGGTGTAGCACTTTATAAATATATCTATATACATGTATATTTATGTTTATACACATATGTGTACAGAGTTAGCTACATAATAATCTTCTTAAATTTATAACTGCATTTATCCAAGGTTGTCTCAAGGGTAGATTTTAGTTTTGTCTAGTAATGCTAATCATTTAGAGCTTCCTTTATTTTTGATAGCACAAGTTATCAGCAAGCTTCTAGTGGGAATTTGGTTTTCACTATAAAATGATTATTTGACTAGAAGATAATTGCCTGAGATTCAGAAAAAATAAGAGTACTATGTTACTATGTTAAAAGGTTTAAAATTCTATCACAGGATAGTTTAGTATATAACATACAGTTGGTGTTTTAAAAATGTGCCTGAAATTTATTTAGATTCTCAAATGATTTTATAAACCTCAGTGATCTGTTTACAGTTACAATAGTAATAGGGTTTGCTTTTTAAAGCTGTGTGAAGCATGTATTCAGGTAAGTGATCATCACACTGAAAAACTCAATTTTATATAATTTTTTGAGTAATATTCTGATTAAAAATATAATAAATGTTCATGATGGTTGGATATCAATATTTCCTTTTAAGTGAATGCAGTAATTTAAGCTTAAAAAAATCAACTATTTTATGACTTTTATATAGATTATATATAGATTAGTATATATAGATTATATAGATTAATGATATTATTTATTTATTTTCAAGGAATTAAGACTGACTTGGTGACCAAATAAAGTTCTTTTTAACCAAAATTCTAGGTTTGGGGTGAGCTCTCGTTCCTAGGCCTTCTGTTTCCACAGTTTTAGTCACCTTCTCAGAGCCCTGGTGAGAAGAAGAGTGGAAGTACAAAGAGCTGTAGATAGGAAAAGAGGGTAGGTCAGGGGCACGAATAGATACAGGGACCTATGTGTTTGAATTCCCTAATAAAGCATTGCTGAGCTCTTCAGAGAGTGAGGGAAATGTACAGTGTGAAGCAGAAGCAAGGAGAATTTTTGGTATTTTCAGAAGTTGCATTATCTTAACTGCTTAACAGCTTTAGATTTAGAGGTCAGTTCTCTTGATGACCTCAAGATTTACTCTATTTTTGACTCTGATCACTCTTTCTAAGAAATGTATTAGCAAAACAGTTTTTACATGTAGATGATAGTAGTGTTTCTTACAGTTCTATTCTTAAGAAGAATGCAGTGTTCATAGCAGTTATATCTCAGATTTTGGGGGGACAGAAAGGGTGGGGCAAGGATAAAGCATCTTTTAAGCAGTAGCTATTGGAGAGTATTTTTGAGTGCACACAGAAGTACTCTTCTCTGGTAGCCCCGCTTACAGATAACAAAACACAGGAAGTTTTCTTGTTTATTCAGCATGAATTCTTCAGTCTAAGAAATGCCTCTTTCAGGTTTTCTGTTCAGTTACATATCTGCTTTTAAAAAATAGACAGCACATCTTTAATACAATTTAAGTTAGGAATTTGGCCCTATTTATTATTTTTTCAAACAGTGTCAGTATAATGCTATAATATGTTGAAAATAAAACATTGTGAAAGGTAATTTGTAGTTTTGAACTAGGATTTTCTGCTGGAATTGTATTTAGAAAATTTAGATACAATAACTTTGGAACAATAAAATATTCAGCTTGCATTAGTCTTGAATTTTTGGAATTCTAACATTTATCCTTTCTCCTAGTTTTGGTTCATTGTTGTATTGGTGGAAATGTAGCTCTAAGAGTTTATACATACTTTTGAATATATGTTTATTTTCAGCCACCAAGGGTTAGACTGTAAAAGTAAGAAAAATTGTGAATCTTAGCAGTGTGTCAGAATGGCAGGTTTAAGTTACTTTGCTTCATATCATTCAACTTGATCTCCACAGCTTGAATGCTGCAGTGAAAGAGCAGTGTACAGAAGAGGGTTCTTGTTCTCTTGACCACGGTCTCTCCTAACTGTACATCCTCTGGCAATTGTCCTAACTCCTCTGTTCCTCTTTTGTATCAGTGAAGCAAGGAGATTGCCATCTGTTCTTCCTGCCTCACTGGCTTGTTGTTGAGTTGAATGGGGAATCATATACAGGACTTCTTTGACAAGTAGAATGTGCTTTACAAATGTGAGGTGGCGTGTTTATGTCATATCTTTTCTTATATACTCTTTGCTTTTAGGTTTGAGTGGGTTGGGCTTATCTCTATGAACTTAAACACTTAAGTTGTTTGTGCTTATTTCTAGTTTTACCATCCTAAAATTAACATCTTATTAAAGTTTGAAATATTTTTTCTTTTTCCTTTTTTTTTTCCTTCAGGATTAACAATTGTGTTGGTGAAGATAACCATTGGCTTTTTCTGCAGTTGTGTTTCTACACTGAACTTCTTACTTGCTACGCACTGATGTTTTCTTTCTGCCACTATTATTACTTTCTTCCGCTAAAAAAGCGTAATTTGGTAAGAAATGTTTATATCCACTAATGTTAGAACAGCTGTAGTATATAGTTATTAACATGTGGTGCTTTTAAAAGTGTAGAAAATTGAAAACAAAAGTAATGAACATGAACTCTCAAATTGGTGCATTTTAAAATATTGGAATTGAAAAAATGGACCTATTCCGATATTGCCTTTTAACCACATCTATTTATGATCACTTGTTAGTGTCGAGTTCTTTAAAAAGTGACCTATCGCTCAATGTATACATATTTTCATTTTAAACCTACAGTAATGAAAAGCAAAGTGAAAAAGATTAGCTTCTTATTTCTTTTCAGGAGTGAAAATAGACTTGTTTAATTCTTAAAAGTTCTCAAAGGAACGTTAAGTTCTTGAGAAAAGGTTTCGTTCCCCAGCACCCAACTCCAACTTTTAACATTGGTGATAAGATGAATTTGCAGATGCTTTAAAAAGTTGTTGTTAAATATCCATTTGAGGCAATGCTTTTCCCACTCTGTAGAGGAACTACAATATATGTTAATAAGATTTGCCCAGAACGGTGGTGTTAAAGGTAGTAGTAGTAATAACATCAACCAGGAGTTTTAAGTCTTGACTATATTATCAGCACTGTGCTGTGGACATGTGATTTTAATTCTCACTTAAATGCACACCACAATCACATGAGGTGGGTATGATTTTTCCTCCATTTTTTATAAATGAGGAAATAGACTAATAGAGGTTAAATAAATAGTTACTGAAGGCACAAAGCTAGGAAGTGAATATTCAACTGGTTTTAGTTGTAGACTGGGATTTGAATCTGGGTTTGTGTTTTGTGAATCGTATCTTTTTTGCTTTGTTTGTAGAACTTGTATTTCAGCCTGATCCTGTGTGCCATTTTGACTTAGATTGTTTTTAGAATGCTCTGTGTATGTGTGTGTGTGTGTGTGTGTGTGTGTGTGTGTGTGAGTGAGAGAGAGAGAGAGTATGTGTACTTATAGGAAGCAAGACAGGGAAGGAGACAGGGAAGAGGAATAGAATTTCTGATGAAGGGTGTTTTTTTATTTCCTATTTAAGTCATTTTGTACTCTTTAAATCTTTTCTATTAAAAATAACAAGCTCTGGTCATAGCCGTGCTGTGGTCCACAGCGTGTGTCCCCTTAGTCGGGTTTGTGCTTTGTCTTCATGTCTCATTAAATGGTGTTTTTCCCCCATAGCAGTAAGTTGAATTGGTATATCACTGTGCAGTTACAGGAGAAGGCAATGGCAACCCACTCCAGTACTCTTGCCTGGAAAATCCCATGGATGGAGGGGCCTGGTAGGCTGCAGTCCATGGGGTTACACAGAGTCGGACACGACTGAAGTGACTTAGCAGTAGCAGTAGCAGCAGTGATGGCACATACAACTAAATTTTGTAATAATGAACAGTTGAGAGAAGGTCTTTAGTTCTCTGAATTTAGATCTTTTTTGTACACATGATCATTTTGTATAATTAAAAGAGGATATTTACTGTTGTTTGTTGGTTGCATATATTTGTGGGCCTTGTCAAGGTAATTCTATGTATTAAATGCGGAATGAGCAATTGAAATTAGATGCAAATAACTCAAAAAAGTTCAAGGGGGAGAACTGTAAATATGAGTGTTTGACATTTATCACACTGAGAATTTAGTTCATCCTAATACTATAGTCTTAGAAATATTTTATCTTACAGATGAATTTCTTTTTTATGCTTTCTTATATTTTGATTTTACTTTCTGATAAAACCAGGTACAAAAGAATGGTCACCCAAAGCATCCAGATCAGAAGCCCTAAAACAGCAGCAATTAATGTTTAAAGAGTCATTTAGGGTCAGCAAAGTACTTTCTGCACATGTCATTTCTTTTAATTCCCACACCATGTGAGGTGGCCTAGATGTGAGTGTGACTTTTAAGCTAGACTCCTTGGGTTTGAATCTCAATGACAGATTAATTTCTAATATATTTGGTATTGTAGTTAGAACATGTAAAAGGTTATATGTATTTTCCAAGTAACCTGTTTCAAATATTCAATAGATTGAGCCTAATTAGAAGAGCTTTAAAATAAAAATGTACCTGTAAGATTAAGATCAGAATGTTTTAAGAATGGAGAGAGAGGTAGAATCTAGTGGTATTAATGAAAGGCTAGTAGAGTTTCTCTAGGAGGGAATGCACTGTGGCACTGTGGAGGGATTGGCACACTATGGGTGTTGGGATAAATTTGACCTGCTACCTGTTTTTATTAATAAAGTTTTGTTTGAAACACAGCTACTCTCTGCCGGCGTCCAGCCCCAGTGGGTCCAGGGAAAACGCAGGCTCCCGACAACTCATTTGTTAATGTTTTGTTCACAATTGCCTTTGTAATACAACAGCAGAGTTAAGTAGCTGTGACAGAGGCATATGTCCTGAAAAGCCTAAAATATTAGGTATTGGATTCTTTATCTTGCATTCACAGCTACTGGTAGTGGAAAGATCTTGATTTTATAAGTAGACACACCTAGAATTAAGCCTGGCTTTTCTTATTGTGAGTATAAGCTTTGACACATCCTTTAACCTTTCTGAATTGTAATATCCACTTGAAAAATGTGAATAGTAATGAGATTTTGATGAGATTTAACACATGTAAAAGTTCTTGGTAGATAAGAGATTTTCAATTTATGTTATATTTGATTTTGGTGAAAGCTCTCAGAAGAAGGGAACAGTTTTCCTTTGCCCCTTTAATTTTTATGAACATTTAACACTGTTTAACAATATTACTAGGAGATCAATGACAGAATAAAAAAGTTACAACACTCAAATAAGAATATAATGGTAATATTTAAGTGAAGGAATAAGACATTACAAATTACAAACTGATTTATCTCTCCAAATGGAAAGTAGAAACTCTGGAAAAATTACTATCACTTGAAGGAAAGAGCACTTTTTTAAATGGAAAAACTGATTACAGATGATACTAATATACTTAGAAACATACACATAGACATGTATTTACATGCATACTAACAAAAGACTAGCAGCGTAGTAAAGATTTACTAAGAAATGTGAAGTCCAGGATGAAAATATAAAAAGACAGTACAGTTGGGTTTTAAAAATTCAAACCTGAGTTTCTTTAGAGCAATCACTTGTAGAAACAATACAGGTAATTTTAAAATTCTTAAAAATCATAATTATTGTTAGTAGGATTACCAGATGAAAATCAAATAATTAGCTCTATCATATTGGTTGTGATAAAGCTACTGTGGTAATAGCAGTAAATTACAGACAGTTCTAGGGACCTGACAGAGTTTTAGCTAGTAGTGCTGAGCAGGAATTGTTCAAGGTTTATAGTATCCTTGCTGTATTAAGTAGGGTGTTTTTATAATTACCTTTATCTTAGAGATAATGAAATTGAAACCCATAGGGTTTATGTTATGGTATTTCTGAGAGCATTTGGCATCCTATTGAAAAATTCTTTGTGTTTTAACCCTGTTTATGTGTATTTTCTGAATGAAGTGATTCATAATATTTTTAAGTTAGGTATATGGACAGGAGAATTTTACCATAGTTATGCAGTATAAGAAAAGACTGTTATGTTTGACTAATATTGTTTTTATATAGTACGTTTATTATTGGTGTCTTTAACCTACTTAAACTTACTGGTGTGTTGGTCGCTCAGTTGTCTCCGACTCTTTGCGACCCCATGGACTGTAGCCCACCAGGCTCCTCTGTCCATGGGATTTCCTAGGCAAGGATAATGGAGTGAGTTGCCATTTCTTTCTCCAGGATATCTTCCTGACCCAGGGACTGAACTTTTCCTTCAGATCCTTGGAATATATAGCCCTAAATATTCCAAGGATCTGAAGGAAAATGAATGTTCAGTAGTACTTAGCATTCACTGAAACGAATTCTAATCATTTCATTGATTAAGATGTTGATAATTTAAAGCTATGTTTCCAGGTACATAGGGCTTCCCAGGTGGCACTAGTGGTAAAGAACCCACCTGCAGGAGACCTAAAAGACTCAGGTTCGATCCCTGGGTCAGGAAGATCCCCTGGAGAAGGGTGCGGCAACCCACTCCAGTATTCTTGCCTGGAGAATCCCATGGGCAGAGGAAGCTGGTGGGCTACAGTCTTTTGGGTCGCGACATGACTGAAGTGACACACCAGGTACATACAATCTTAGAACTGTTCTAATGAGATTACTCTGGTGTCATTATAAATTATACCTTTTTATCTGCAGTAATTATCTTGCCTTGTAGTGTTTGCTGTTATTAATTTGGCTATATTATTCTTTTGGTTAGTATTTTCAACTTTTTACTTACAACCTTTATCAGTTGTCTTTGTGTCTTGTAGACACCAAATATTTCTCTTGTTTTTGAAGTCTAGTTTGATAATCTTTGTCTTCTAATTGAAATGGTCTATTTCATTTATTTTGACTGATATTAATCCTGTCATCCTACTATTTATTTTTTACTTCACCCCTCTGTACTTTGTTTCCATTTTTCTCCTTTTCTTATCGCTTCGAAATTTTCAGTTGAAAGAAATTTCCAACATATCCCTTCTGAGGCTTTTTCTTTTTTACTCTTTTAAAAATGGTTTTCCCAGAGATCAAAACATTCTTCCTTGTTTTTCTGAAGTTTAATATAAATTGATTTAAACATTACCAAGATAATAAATGGAGAAGCCTTAGAACCCCTCTTATCAACATCATTTTTGGTATTGTAGGGGCATAAAATAGATGCAGAAATAAAACTCATAATGATAAGATTTAATTTTCATTTATAAATTATGTGTTATAATGCATATGTTATATAAAGTCAGTATTTGTTTAGAGTTACCCACATATTGATGCTTTATTGATCCTTCATGACTTCATAAGTTTCTAAGCTGCTTTCTGAGAATATTTTTTCCTGCCTTTTGGTGGAAGTCTACTGAAACAAATTTTGCCAGTTTTTGGTTCACCTGAAAATGTCTTTATTTCTCTTTCATTTTTGAATGATTTATTTGCTTGGCATAGAATTATAGGTTTAGAGTTATTTTCAGATTTTTAAAGATATTATTTCCTTGTCTCCTGGTTTCCATCATCTCTGCTGTAAAGTCAGTTGTTAGTTTTATAGTTCATTCATTGAAGTAATGTGTCTTTCCCTCTAACTGCTTTTATGATTTAGTTATTTATATTATTTTGGCTTTGTTGAGGCATAATTAATGTATAAATTTATAAGATACTTAAATTGTGCATTATGATAATTTGATGTATGTATACACTTTGAGGGCGTCCCTGGTGGTGCAGAGGTTAAAGTGTCTGCCTGCAATGTGGGAGACCTGGGTTCGATCCCTGGGTCAGGAAGATTCCCCTGGAGAAGGAACTGGCAACCCACTCCAATATTCTTGCCTGGAGAACCCCATGGACAGAGGAGCTTGGTGGGCTATAGTCCATGGGTCGCAAAGAGTCGGACACGACTGAGCGACTTCACTCACTCACTCACTCATACACTTTGAAGGGCTTCCCTGGTGGCTCAGCTGGTAAAGAATCTGCCTGCATGCAGGAGACTTGGGTTTGACCCCTGGGTCTAGAAGATCCCCTGGAGGAGGGCATGGCAACCGATTCCAGTACTCTTGCCTGGAGAATCCCATGGACAGAGGAGCCTGGCAGGCTACAGTCCATGGGGTCACCAAGAGTTGGACACGACTGAAGCAGCTTAGCACAGCACATATACTTTAAAAGGATTCCCACGTCTAGTTAACACAAATGTCACCTTACATATTAATCTTTTTTATGAGAACATTTTAAGTCTTCTCTCTCAGTGAATTTCAGTTGTGTAATATGGTGATAAAATAGTAGTTACCATGTTTTATATTAGGTCCTTTAGACCTTATTCATCTTACACCTAAAATTTGTACCCTTTTACCTATCTCTCCCTTTTACCCCAACTCCAGCCCCTGGGAACTCTTCTACTTTCAATTTCTAGAGTTAACTTAAAAAATTCCACAGGTAAGTGATACCATTTGGCTTATTTCACTTAGTGTAATGCCACCAAGATATATCCATGTTATCAGAAAATAGCAGGATCTCCTCCTTTCTCATGGCTGAGTAGTATTCCATCGTGTGTGTGTGTGTGTGTGTGTGTAAAACATCTTTTTTATTCATTTGTCCATTAATGGATGCCTCCGTTGCTTCCATATCTTGGCTATTATGAATAATGCTACAGTGAACATGGGAGTGTAGATATCTCTTTGATATCCTGTTTTTATTTCCTTTGCATATATACCCAGAAGTAAAGTTGCACGGTCATATGGTAGTTCTATTTTTAATTTTTTGAGAGGTCTGCATACTGCTTTCCATAGTGGCTATAGCAATTTACATTCCCACCAACAGTGCAAAAGGGTTTCCCTTTCTCCACATCCTTGTTGCTGTAACTTTTATTTTTTGGTGATAGCTATTCTAATCTAACAGGTGTGAGGTGATATCTCATGGTTTTGATTTGAATTTCCCAGATGATTAGTGATATTGAGTACCTTTTCAATTCCCTGTTGGCTATCAGTAT
This sequence comes from Aepyceros melampus, assembly GCA_006408695.1. Classification (NCBI taxonomy): domain Eukaryota; kingdom Metazoa; phylum Chordata; class Mammalia; order Artiodactyla; family Bovidae; genus Aepyceros; species Aepyceros melampus. Next base: position 19,716 of record SJXQ01012947.1, on the reverse strand, counting down.
ATTTTTGGAAAAGTGTCATTCAAGTACTCTGCCATTTTTTAATCATTTTTTTCTGTTGAGTTATATGAACTCTTTATGTATTTTGAATATTAACCCCATATTAGAGAGATAATTTGCAAATATTTTTACACATCACATAGGTTGCCTTTTCATTTTGTTGGTGGTTTCCTATGCTGTGCAAAAGGTTTTTAGTTTGATGTAGCCACACTAGTTTATTTTGCTTTGGTAACTTTGTTTTTGGTATCAAATCCAAAAAATCATTGCCAAGACCTAATGAAGCCTGCCCAAAACCCTTTCTTCCATGGGTTTTATGGTTTCAGGTTTTACATTCAAGTCTTTGATTCATTTTCACCTGAGTTTTGTGTATAGTGTAAAGTAGGGATCCAGTTTCATTCTTTTGCATGTTACTGTCCAGTTTCCTGAGGGCCGTTTATTGAAGGGACTGTCCTTTCCCCATTAACTCTTCCTGGCTTCTTCGTCATAAGTTAATTGACCATGTAAGAGTGTTTTTGTTTTCTTTTTCTGAGCTGTCTTTTCAGTTCTATTGATCTCAGTGTCTTTTTATGTCAATATCATACCATTTTGATTGCCATAGCTTTGTAATATATTTTCAAATCAGGAAATGAGATGCCTCCAGTTTGGATTTTCTTAAGATCACTTTGGTCATTTGAGATATTTTGTGGTTCTGTACACGAATTATTTGTTCTATTTCTGTGAAAAAAATGAAGTCAAAATTGTGATAGGGATTGCATTGAATCTAAAGACTGCTTGAGTACTATGGCCATTTTAAGAATATTTAATTTTTCCCACCTGTGAGCCTTGAAGAGCTTTCCATTTATTAGTTGTCTTCAATTTCTTTTCTAAGTTTCTTCACTGAACAGACCTTTCACCCTGTTGTTTAAATTTATTCCTAGGTATTTTATTCTTTTTGATAGTTATCAATAGGATTATTTTCTTAACTTTCTGACAGTTTATTATTAGTTTATGGAAATGTGAATGATACTTGTATATTAATTTTGTATTCTGCAAGTTTATGGATTATTAGTTCTAACACTTTTTTGGTGGTTTCTAGGTTTTCTATATGTAATACTCTGTAATCTGCCAATAATGTCAATTTTACTTCTTCCTTTCTAATTGAATATCTTATTTCTTTTGCTTGCCTGATTGTTTTGATATCCAGTGTTGAATATTCGTGATGAGAATGGTTGTTCTTGTCTCATTCTTGATCTTAGAGGAAAACCTTTCAGCTTTTTATTGAGCATGATGTTTCTGTGGGCTTGTCATATATGGCCTTTATTATATTGAAATATGTCCCCTCCTATACCTGGTTTGTTGAGTTTTTATCATGAATGGATATTGAATTTTGTCAAGTGCTTTTCTGTGTCCTTGGATAAAATCATATATTTATCCTTCAGTTTATTAATGTAATATATTGATACAGTCAATCACTGATTGATTTGCAGATGTTGAAGCATTTTGCATCCCTGGAATTAAATCCCACTTGATCATGGTGTGTGATCCTATTAACGTATTGTTGAATTTGGCTTGCTAATATTTTGTTGAGGAATTTTACATCTTTGTTCATCAGATATATGGGTCTATACTTTTAGTGTTATTTGGTTTTTATATCTGGTTAATACTGGCTTTGTACAATATTTCTCACTGTTAGAGTTTCTATTTTTTCATAGATCACTTCTCTGGTGAAATTCTTAATTTGTCATTAAATTTTGAACATTTTAATGCAAGGTCTTTTAATGTTTATGTCTGATATCTTCAATGTTGAGATGCACTTGTGAATCTGTTTCTGTTGACTTTTTTCTTCTCTCTTTTAGTTTCAGATATTTGTTCTTTCTTCTGATACATCTGATAAGTTTTGTTAGATACTAGGCATTTTATATGACAAATTGTGGAAGACCTGGTTGATGCTTTCTTTTTCAAGATACGATTTACTTGTCTTTGTGGACAGTCAGTAAGAGAGGACTCTTATTTATTACAAAAATTTGCATAATAAATATTTCTAAGGCTAAATAACAGAACATTGGTCATAATACAGCAGTTCTTTGAAGATGAAATATACTACGTTTGTTGAGACTTTGTAAGGGCTTACGATTTGGGTTTTGTCTTCGTGAAGAACTAGTTTCCGTTTCTCCTTTCTCTTATGTTGTAGCCCTTCAGGGGTTTTTCGGCTGGAAACTTCAGTGTGTACAGTGGCTTCTGCTGTGGTGTTTCCCCAGCTCTGGGGGAATGTAGAAGGCTCTGAGCCTCCACTTCTACTTGACCTTTCATACAGTACTGTTTATGAGTTGACAATTACCTCCAGGTGAAAAGCAGTGTGGAATGTAGGACTCACCTTCGTGCATTTCTCCCTTTTCTGGGATGTTGGTTGTTTACGTCCTGGCTACTTTGGCTGCTTCTCTGTCTTCACTCAGCTGCTTATTTACCAATTAATTGGGTTTTATCTGATTTTTAGTAGTGTTCTTATTGGTAGGATTATTCCCATACAATCTCCTCTTTCATAAGTATCATTGGAATAATTTTGTTTAAAAATTTCGTACCAAGTGATTTTATCACTGCTTCCTAACTGCACAACTCCAGGAGACGGCACTCGTATCGTAATCTGTATAAACAGTATCCTTTGGAGTTGTACAGAAGAATGCTCCTGTAACTGTAAGGTTTGAGAGCTGTTATTGTGATGTAGAGAATTAAACTAGTGGTGGACTTTATAGTATCAATAGAGTTAAACCAGATGGAGAAACGAAGGAAATTGTTGCTGGACAAGAGAATAACAAAAGGATCAAAGGCTTGAGGCAGTTAATTGGAAATTGGTTTTAAGGTCACATTTGTTCTAAGATATTAATAAACTCTATAGAAAATTTTCTTAAGTTTAAATAATAGAAAACTCTCCTTACTATAGCAGGTTATTATTATTATTTTTTAATAATGACATTTATCATATTTTCTATAAAGGTAGAAAAATTGCCAGTAATTTCAGTACAAAAATCACTATTAGTGTTTTTTATAAAGTAGTGTTTTGTAGTGGAATATTCTTCAAACAATCCTACCCCATCCATTTTTTCCTAAGCCTTGCCTGTCTCTCATTTTTCTCTAAAACAAACAAAAAAAGTATATCCAGGTCTTTGTTTTGTATGTAAAGTTGTTTTGATAGTATCAGAAACCTTCATAAAACTTGCTGTTCTTTCTGTTATTTGGGCTATGGTATAAAGATCCCCAGATATCCCTAATCATCTTTGGAGATTGTGTTACTGGTTACTGTGCTTCTTTCTTGTGGAGAAAAAGTACAATCAAAGTATGCTGTGTTCTTTGACCCTGTATTCTGTCAGCCAGAGGAAGTGAAAGCTTTAGTCTGTATTTTCTTTATGCCCCTTCGGTAGATAGATGGCAGCATATATCTTTTCTAGACCATCTTCAGTTCTAAAGCTGAGTGCTTATTCTCTAGGTGGGAAAAGAAAGTGTTAACAACTCTTGCTTAGGTTTTTCTTTTTTTCTTTTTCTTAAATGTGAAAATATTCATTAAACAAGAGAAAAAGACTTTTAAACTTGTGGTTATGTTACTTAACCTGTATTTAGGAGAAAACTGGTAGATTATTGCTTAAGTGCACAAGAAACAAAGAATGAGAGAAAGCAGGCCAGTTCACAAACTCTGGGAAGTAAAGGGTTTGGAATCTGATTTTCTTCCATTTCTCTCTTCTCTTGGCTTTGCCTTTTCAGGAAAGTGCATTCTCTGCTGGATTGTTTTAATAGCTTTGCAATAACCCCTTTGTTTTTGAGAGTAACTTAATGCTTTTTAGATTTCTTCTTAATCTTTACTTTTAAAATATCCACCTATCATGGGCTTCCAAAGATTTATGTGTTTTTACTATGTGAAGTTTTAAGGAAATGCTTTAATATATCCCTTAGTTAGAGAAAGCGGTAATAAGAAAAAAGGAAGACAAGGAATTTATTCACCATGAATCAGTGCCCCAAATCAGGATTTATTTTTGTGTTGTAAATATTGATTTATAGCCTAAGTCTTATACTAAAGAAGGCCTACAAACCCAAGAATAATTAATATTACCATCTTCTTTGTGAATAGTAAGTAACTAAAAAAACTCTATAAATTCTCAGGTAATATTGAGACAAAAATTCATATTTAGAAAATTGCAGAAACATAAGTAATAGATGTCTTTCTAAATAAATGGGGATAAAATAAAACATTTTCTGTTAGAATCACAGAATCCAAAATTAATAAAAATTATAAACTTGGAGATATTTGTAGGAGTTTTTCAAATGTTAGATGTCAGATTAATTCAACCATCATTTGTATTTATCATGCCACTATAATGTTATTTTTTATTTAAAATACTCTTGAAAATAATGTCTCCCTTTAAGCATGATTGGGATGAAAATCATCTTAAAGATTTCAAAACTTGTAGATTGGGGAGCAATTTGGCATTTTAAATTAATAAAATGGATGGATATGAAAGAAAATAGATTTTCTTTGGTCAGAGTCTCTATTTGACTATTTTTTACATTTTAAATAAATTTTAAATGTTTATAAGCCAATGTCTGGTCATTTGGCATCTTGTTAAATTGTAAAAGTATAGTTTAATAATTTATAGAATAAAATGTAGTTGATCTTATTCTATGCTAATTGTTTACCAAAACCATTATTAGAAAATTATAACATTTTAATTAAATATGAGGGAAGGTATCATTATAATTAGGGAGTATGCTTTCTATAGTTCACTATTTATTGATCCATGAATATTTCCTTCATTTATTTCAGGAATTTTACTTTATATTTTTCTTGATTTGTAACAATTGAATTAGTGGAAAATGTCAACTCTTTTAAAATACCATGAGAGGATAAGTAATGTGGTTCCCGTTGCACAGAAAAGGTATTGAGATTCAGAAAGATCCAGTAACTTGTCTAAGCAGAGAATTATCCCACCTGGCAGAGGTGTGTTTGGGTCCATTTCGGTCTATCCCTGAGTCAGTATGCTTTCTGTACTTATCAAGTTACTCTTTGACTGTTTGCACTTTACCCTGAGGAAGATTTTTCAGCAGTTTAAAAAATAGTCATACATCCACAAAATCTCCAGAGAAATCTTATTGAATCTCCTGATTGTAAATTTATACTTGGCTGTTTTCATTTTTAATTGAATCAGCACATTTTTGGTAGTTAATCTAATGTAAAGATTGTCAGAATACATGTTGTAAAAGCATTATAGAAAGTTAAAAATATTTTAGAAAATATGTACATGCTGACAATCACACATTGTAGGCAGTACTATCTCTACATTCTTTCTTTGTGAGAAAATAAGAGATTATTTTCTTTCTTAATTTGTAACTATTAGCATAGAGTTTATGCAACTAATCATTTGTGGCACAGTTCTGAAGTTACATCTTTTAAATTGTTTTTAGATTAAGTAGATTCAGGTAATTTTTAGTTGATTCTTTTGTATCTCTTTATATGAAGGAGGAAAACTAACATTAACTGCATTTAAGGCTATGGGGTAAGTTACAGAAGTGGGAAAGGATGGGAGAGAATTTCAATAAAGGACATGTTGCTAGTATTCAGGAGAGGAAAATAAATAATGTTTAGCAGTCCAGCCAACTCTTCTGCTAGGAAGATGCATTATTATTATTCCAATTAGCTCCTATCTAATAGTGTTGCTAGGGATTGATGTCAGATAGAACCTTGCCATGGAGTTATTTGCATAGATTTTTGGCTAACAAAGAATAGAAGTAGCTAGAGGACTTGGATGCAGGTAGCTTTGAGTATTAATAAATCTCTCTATAGTTTAGTTTAATCTTATATAATCAATCTTAAAGTATACTGAGTACTTTGATTATTTATTGCTATTTTAAAAAATGATTTAGGCTTACTTTATATTTATATAGAATCATTTATTGTGGACATTTCAGCATGAATAAAATTTCTGGAAATATGTATTTAATTTATTTTTGGCAAAAATAGCCAAAAATAGTGTGAAATTGAGATAAATATGAAATGAAAGTTATTTCATTAACAAGTATAGAGATAATTTGTTTTGTCTCTTTCCTGAAATGCTAGTCGAAGTAGCATCTCTTGGTAAATTTTTCTTTCCTGTTCCTTTTTTTGCTTGAAAAGTATGGTATTAGATGTAAATTAGTTAATAAGTGTAAAAAAAAACTATATAAGAATACCCTACTGTTCTAACAATTGTCAGTTCTATATGTCGTATATCCTTGTGCTTTTACTGAGGTGGAACAAAGAAACCTTATACTAAATCTTGACCTTGCCTTGCAGTACCACATCTCCTGAATGTATATCCTCATTAAATTCTATGTAGCTAATTATTTATGAATATTATTACACTTACTGTGAAAATTTAGCAGTTTTATTTCTCTGTGAGAATCTTTTAGTCACTGTGAGTTTCAGTGGTTAAATGCTGACAGCAATTTTATAATCTCACTCATCTCTCATTTTTTATCAAACGCATATAGCAAGAAAGTATGGTATCCTACTTTCTTACCAATTTGCTCTAACTTTTCTAGAGTTTTTCCTGCTAAAAGATAGGAAAGCAGACAAAATTATTTTTCTGAGATATTTTACCTTCAGCCATGAACCTGGCAGTCAGGTGCCAGGGAAATTTGCTCCCTGAGAAAGCTGCATTTATATCTGTATCCAAATTTAATGTATGATTCTGATCACTCAGCAAGAGCCTTGAGTCAGGTATGAAGAGTGATTTTTTTTTTCCATTCAGATATTAATTTCCACTAGGATTTAACAAAACTGAAAAGTACATTTTACCTGGAGACTGGAGATGAGATTACTATGCAGTATAATCTTGTAACTTCTTTGTCTGTGATTTGAATGTAATGATAAAATTGAAGCTGAAGACCATCCCAGAAAGTGCTGCTAACTGTACATATATGGTAGGATTTTACTTTATGCAAAAGCAACTGCCACATGAACCTAACCTCAGCATGTGAAGTTGGTTATTTAGCCATTTTCAAAATTCAAATCTGTATATTTTAGATATCTTAATTGTGATCTTAGCTATTTTCATTTTTGAAAAACAGAAAACAAACCCCTGCCAGGAGTACAGTGGAGGAAGAAGGGAGAGTTTGATAAGGATATCTGGAGATACTTGTGATTGTCACAACTGGTAGAGTGCTACGGGCATTAGCAGGGATGCTGCTAAATGTCCTGCAGTGCATAGTGCCATCCCTTACAAAAGAGGATGATTTGGCACAAAGCGTAGTAATGTGGAGGCTGACAGACCCCTTCACAGTAGCAGAAAGATCACAAATACCTCTTACGTTAATTTTCAGGCTAGTCTCATAAAAACACAGAAAGTGGGGACTTCTGTGCCGGTCCAGTGGTTAAGACTACGTGCTTCCACTGTAGGGGGCACAGGTTTGATCCTTGGCTGGGGAACTAAGATCCCACATGCTGGGCCAGCAAAAAAAAAAAAAAGCCAGAAAGTAACTTACAAATAATAGTTATAAATAAAATTGCTTTCTACTGATTAAGACTATTACAACTTTGGATATAAAATTTTCTTTGTAAAAGAGTTGTTTATTTTCAAAAATTTTGAAGAACACTCATGAATCATTTAAAAAATATTTGTCAAACATCTTCTCTGTGCACACAAGGTGCCTCTTCTAGGCTCTGAAGATGCAACAGAGACCACAGTAAAGTTCTTGAATTAAGGAGCCTACATCCTAATTGGAGGAGCCAACTGATAAGCAAATATATGGTATGCAAGGTTAGTATTATGAAGTGTATAATAAAGGTGATAGAAAGTAATGCTGATACAGTCAGGGGAGGCCTTTTACATATTGACACTAGAGCAGAGATCTGAAACTCAAGCATGTCACTGATACTGGGAGGAAGAGCATTCCAGAGAGAGGAAAGAACCCATGCCAAGAATGTGAGGTGGTAGCATGCTTGATAAGGTACGGTAAGGAGGCCAGTGTATCTTGAGTGGAGAGAGGCAGGGCAACAGTAGTAGGAGATAACTGAGAGCAGTGAGAGCTGGGATTGGAGGCGAGACTTTGTTTCGTCAGGAGGTTTAATTTAAAGATTGGGACTTTGGAATCTATTGAAGGATTTTTAGCAAAATTACACAAACTCATTTACATTTTAGAAGGAAAACTGATGGCTAGGAAGAATAAATTTAGGGACAGTGATGGCAGCAAAAAATCAGTTACTAGACTATTAAAATACAGTCCCAACAAGATGACAGTGGATAGGGGAATAGTGGAAGTGTTGAAAAGTGGTGCCTTATAGTTTAAGAGCTAACGGGATTTGGAGAAGATTTGGATGTGGGATATGAGATAGAAAGTGACAAGCTAAGTATGATTGCAAGGTTTTATGTTCTGAACTAGAAGAATAGAGATACCATTTACTGAGAGGGAGGAGCCTGGAGGAAGAGTAAATTTTAGGAAAAAGTTTAAAAATTTTGTATCTGTTGAGGTACCAATTCAGTATCCAAGAACAGATGTTAAGTAGACGGATATAGAAGTCTGGATTTCAGTAGAGTGGTGTGAGCTAGATATATAAGTTTGGGGCCTTTAGGTATAAAGATGGCATTTAAAGCCATGGAACCTGATAGGAGATTTTCTAGGGAGTGAGTACAGATAGACAAGAAAAGAGATCTTAAGACAAAGCCCTGTATGTGTTGGTTGCTCAGTCATGTCTGACTCTTTGCAGACCCATGGACTGCAGCACTCCAGGCTTCCCCATCTTATGCTATCTCCTGGAGTTTGCTCAGATTCATGTCCATTAAGTCTGTGATCCCATCCAACCATCTCATCCTCTGTCATCCTTTTCTCTTCCTACCTTCAATCTTTACCAGCATCAGGATCTTTTTCAATGAGGCGGCTCTTCACATCAGGTGGCCATAGTATTGGAGCTTCAGCATCAGTCCTTCCAGTGAATATTCAGGGTTGATTTCCTTTAGCATTGACTGATTTGATCTCCTTGCTGTCCAAGGGACTCTCAGAGAGTGTTTTGCCTATGTTCTCCTCTAGGAGTTTTATAGTTTCTGGTCTTAAACATTTAGATGTTTAATCCATTTTGAGTTTATTTTTGTGTATGGTGCTAGAAAGTGTTCTAGTTTCAGTCTTCTCCAGCACCGTAGTTCGAAAGCATCAATTCTTTAGCACTCAGCCTTCTTTATGGTCCAACTGTCACAGCCATATGTGACTACTGGAAAAACCGTGCTTTGACTATACAGACCTTTGTAGGCCAAGGGATAGCTCTGCTTTTTAATACACTGTCTACTTTTCTTTCAAGGAGTGAGTGTCCTTTAATTTAGTGGTTGTAGTCATCAACAGTGATTTTGGAGCCCAAGAAAATAAAATTTGTCACTATTCCCACTTTTTCCGCTTCTGTTTGCCATGAAGTGATGGGACTGGATGCTGTATCTTGGTTTTTTGAATGTTGAGTTTTAAGCCAGCTTTTTCACTCTCCTCTTTCACCCTCATCAAGAGACTCTTTAGTTCTTTGCTTTCTGCCTTTGGAGTGGTGTCATCTGCATATCTGAGATTGTTGATGGTTCTCCCTGCAATCTTGTTTCTAGTTTGTGAGTCCTCCAGCCCGGTATTTCAAGTGATGTACTCTGCATGTAAGTTAAATAAGCAGGGTGACAATATACAGCCTTGATGTACTCCTTTCCCAGTTTTGACCCAGTCCATTCATTGTTCCACGTCTGGTTCTAACTGTTGCTTCTTGACCGGCATACAGGTTTCTCAGGAGACAGATAAGATGGTCTGGTATTTCCATCTCTTTAAGAATTTTGCACAGTTTGTTGTGATTCCCCCAGTTAAAGGCTTTCACATAGTTAGTGAAGCCAAGCTAGATGTTTTCTTGGAATTGCCTTGCTTTTTTCTGTGATCCAGTAGATGTTGGCAATTTGATCTCTGGTTCCTCTGCCTTTTCAAAATCCAGCTTGTACATCTGGAATTTCTCAGTTCATGTAATATTAAAGCCTAGCTTGAAGGGTTTTGAGCATTCATTACCTTGCTAGCATGTGAAATGAGTACAACAGTATGATAGTTTTAACATGCTTTGGCATTGCCCTTCTTTGGGATTAGAATGAAAACTGACGTTTTCCACAGTGGACACTGCTGAATTTGGTGGCATATTGAGTGCAGCACTTAACAGCATCATCTTTTAGGATTTGCAATAGCTCAGCTGGAATTCCATCACCTCCACTAGCTTTGTTTGTACTGATGCCTCCTAAGCCCACTTAACTTCGCAGTCTAGGATGTTTGGCTCTAGGTGAGTGATCACACCATTGTGGTTATCCAGGTCATTCAGATCTTTTTTGTATAGTTCTTCTGTGTATTCTTGCCCTTTCTTGTTAATATCTTCTGCTTCTGTTAGGTCCATACTGTTTGTGTCCTTTATTGTGCCCATCCTTGAATGAAATGTTCCCTTGGTATCTACAATTTTCTGGAAGAGATCTCTAGTCTTTCCCATTCTGTAGTTTTCCTCTATTTCTTTGCATTGTTCACTTAAGGAGGCTTTCTTTTCTCTCCTTGATATTCTCTAGAGTTCTTCATTCAGGTGGGTATATCTTTCCCTTTCTCCTTTGCCTTTTACTTCTCTTCTTTTCTCAGCTATTTGTAAGGCCTCCTCAGAGAACCCCTTTGCCTTCTTGCATTTCTTTTTCTTGGGGATGGTTTTGGTCACCACTTCATATACAATGTCATGTGTTACAGCTTTTTTTTTTTAGGGCTTTTTAAAATACAAAATATTTATTTATTTTGGGCTACACTGGGTCTCTGTTGGTGTGCACAGGCTTTCTCTAGTTGTGGTGAGTAGGGGCCACTCTCTAGCTACTGGGTGTGGGCTTTTCATTGCGGTGGCTTATCTCGTTGCAGAGCACAGGCTGTAAGAGTGTGGGCTGCAGTAGTACTGGCTTGTGGACCCCGAGCAAGGGCTTGTGGTTGTGGCACATTGGGTAGGTGCTCCATGGCACATGGAGTCTTCCGGGACCAGGGATGGAATCTGTGTCACCCGCCTTGGCAGGTGGATTCTTATCCACTGCGCTACCAGGAAAGTCCACAACTGTTGTTTTATAAGAAATCTTGTTATATAGTGCAGGAGTGTTTCTCAGCCTTTTTATTTCCATTATTTCTGTTCCCCTCAGGAGCCTTTTTAGACGCTTTCTCCTCTTCTCTCTGTGAAGTTAAATACTAAAGGAATAAGATTTTATCAGGTAGGACTGATTTTGAACAGCCACAAATCACTGTAATAGCAAGATTTTTTATCCCCCAGGAATCAGTTTTCTCTCTCCTGGGGGCAGTACTGCGCCTACTGAGCATGCATGCGGTGGAACAAATCCTCCGCTTTCCCCTTCTCCTGTATATGGGAGTGCTGTGCTGTCCTTTGCCTTTATTTTTCCAGTGAAATTTAGAAACTGCTTACTTGGCAGTTTACAAATCAAAAGAAAGGGAAAAACTCCTACCAGTAGAACTCTACTGGTGGGGGAATTTTATTGGGATTGTATTAATTCTATACATTAGTTTGGAGAATTGACATCCGTACATTACTGAGTTTCCTGATCGTAAACATAGTATAGCAGCAGGAAGAATCTGGAAACATGGATAATCCAATGATGATGAGTGAGTAGTTAAAACTTCTTCTGAAAAGAATATTCACACATTTACCAGTGAGTTCTAACTCTGTCATGTATGAAAGGGAACAATAATTCCAGTCTTATGCAAACTTATTAAACTAATAGGTAAAGAGAAAACTCTCCCCTACTTATTTTATGTGTATAACATAGGTTGGATATATAACCTATCAAAGATAATAAAGAAAGAAAATTAGATTAGTCTGATTATGAGCATAGGTAAACAACCCCTAAACAAAATTTTAGCCAACTGTATCTGGTTATATATAACCAGCCTGGACAAGTTAAGTTTATCTTAGGAATGAAAGGTTATTTTTACACTAGAAAATCAATTAGTATACTTTATCACACTAACAGATTAGGGAAGATCCCCAAGTATATGAAGACTACATGTTATCAGTGTATGAAGACGAAGATACAATTCAGCCTCCATTCATGTATAAACTCTTAGCAAACTAGAACTAGAGAGCTTTTTGAGTGAGATAAATGGTTCCAAAACAAACCAACAACCAAAAACCACACGCAGAACACAACACAGCAGCTGTAGCTTGTTTAATGATAAAATGTTGACCTCCAAATTGCGGGAGAAGGTATTGATGCCTCTGTGCCCCCGTAACCATTGTTATGAAACACAATGGTAGGAATCTAGTCTGTACAGTGAGGCAAGAAGAAGAAGGAAACAGTAAAACTGCTGAAATAAATAAGCCCATCGTTACTCTTGTGTAAATATGATGTAAAAGTCATGATGGCATGATTGTGTAAATAATTTATTCATAGATTCTTTGGGATTTTTAAAGAAAGTTTAAGAAGTGTGACTTTAATAAAATACTTTTAAAAATCAGTTTTACTTCTAAGTGCCAGCTAGCAGTGCTTTAGACAGTGAAATTAATAGCAGAACTATTTATAATTGAATCAAGAAATAGGAAGTTCCTGAATTAAATTTGACTAGAAGAAGCACAAGACCTCTAGGGGAAAATTGTGACTCTTAGTGGAGAGAATATGGCAGGTGTGTGTATGTCTGAGTGTGTATGTCATAATTTGAAATCTGATTTAAAAGTTATTATGGAAATATAAATTATAGTTGACCGTTGAACAACACAGATTGGAACTATGCAGGACTGCTTACCTGTGTGTATTTTCAGTAGTAACTACTCCAGCGGTTGGTTGAATCTCCTGATGCTGAGGAACTGTGGGTATTGATTGCCTACTATGAATTATATACAGATTAACTCCTGTGTTGTTCAATGGTCAGCGGTATTTAGAATAACCAGTAATTCCTTTTTTAATTGAAGTATACTTGATTTACCATATCATCTTATTTTCAGATGTAACACACTTAGTGATTCAATATTTTATAGATTGTACTCCATTTAAATTTATAACAATACAAAGGCTGAATTTCCCTGTCCTGAACAATATATCCTTGTTGCTTGTCTATTTAGCACTTAGTAGTTTGTGTCTCTTAACCCCATAACAAGATATTCTTGAAAAAGAACAAGTTGGGATAATTTGGCTACCTAGGTATCGAGAGTTAGTACAAAGCCATGGTAACAAAGATGTGCTCACTAGTATTGGGATAAACATATAAACCAAGAAAACTCAATAGAAGAGCCCACATCAGACTCATTCATGTATGGAGACTTGACCTCTGATCACTGAGGAAAGGCAGCTTTTTAAATAAACCATCCTGGGACTATTGAATATCCATACAATAAAAGTAAATTCAGAACCGTGTATTTCTCTGTGTACAAAAATGAGTTCCAAGTGGATTAGTGACCCAACTTTGAAAGGCAAAATTATAAAGCTTTTAAAAGCTTTAGAAGATGATATAGGAGAATGTCATTACTACCTCAGGATTGGGCAAGATTTCCTAAATACAAAACAAAAAGCACTAAAAGAAAAGATTGATGAATTGGACTACATTAAGAATGTGAGGTTATCAAAAGTTGCCATAAAGAGAATGAAAAAGTAGACTCAGAGTATGAAAAGATATTATAATAAGCAACAGACACGTAGCATCGAAAATGTCTGAAGAGCCAATCAGTAACCTTTCCCTTAAGTTAGGGATGAGGGATTGGATGTGACGGGGAAGAGACGCAGTGAGGACGCCTGTGTATGTTCTCAGATGTCCACGTTCTTTTCTCTGAACTTGTTTTTTTCTGTGTTCATCTCTGTATAAACACATTTCTTAACAAAAATGGGAAGAGATGAAAACGATAAACACAGTTACTGTATTATTAGTTTTCTAGGGCTGATACAGTTTACCACAGACTGGGGCACACAAACAACAGAAAGACGTTTTCTCATAATTCCGGAGCCTGGGAGTCCAGGATCGGGACGTCGGCAGTTCTGGCTCCGCTGAAGGCCTTTCTGCGGGTGGCCCCTTGTCGCCGTGCCCTCGCGTGGTCTCGCCTCTGTGCTTCAACATGCGTGGTGTCTCCCTGTGTTTCTCAGGTCCCTCTTCTTAATGAGGATACTCACCGGATTGGATTAGTGCCCGCCCTAAGTGTCCCGTTTTAACTTCATCTGCTCTCTAAAGGCCTTTTCTCCAAATACAGTCACATTCTGAAGTACTGAAGATGAGGTGGGATGAGGACTTCAACATAGAAGTTTTTGGAGAGCCATAATTCAGCCTTAACAGTGATTATGTAGTAAAGCTTTAAATAGCAAATGGGTACTTGTGATTTAGTAAAATTTCCCAAGCCAATTTTTGGATTCAAAAGTACTGTATCTAAAAAAAAAAAAGAAAGAAAAATCAAAGTTAGAAGTAAAGATGTTGTGCTCTGGAGATGTGTGTTACATGCCTCAAAATATGGATTTAGTTCTAATGTTAATTATGTGTGTATAAAATTGAAATATATTTTTTGAAAAAGTGATAAAAAGCAACTTCTGAATTATTTTACTATTTTACACAAATACTCTTAATAATAAATGTATATCTAAGTGGATAAGTGTAATTTTAAATAGATCTTTTATAGTCTCATCTTCATCCCTAAGAGGTATAAATTCTAGTTGGCAGAGAATTTTTTAATCTTTTCACTGGGGAAAAATTTTTGGATGAATTTTATTTGGTCACATGTGTCACAGATTTTCCTTGACTTACAGTGGGATACATCATGATAAACCCATCCTAAATTGAAAATATCTGAAGTTGCACTATCTTAAAGTCAAAAAGTCATAAGGTGAACCATTGTAAATTGGGGACTGTATGTTTTTTTATTAGGGTAAGCTCTACATAGTACAATGTGTGAATTCCTAAAATTTGCCCCACTATGCAAAATCATTCAAAGAAAACCATAGGGGTTATGTAGAGAAATGAAAATATTCAAAAACTTTGTCAGTGACACTTAAAAAGGACCTAATAAAAATAGCAGCATGGGAGAAGGAAATGGCAACCCACTCCAGTACTCTTGCCTGGAAAATTCCATGGACTAAGGAGCCTGGTAGGCTACAGTCCATGGGAGTCTCAAAGAGTTGGAAACGACTGAGTGACTTCACTTCACTTCAACAATAAGAATAATAAAATAATTAAAAAAAAATAGCAGCATAGTCTTACATGTTAACTAGTTAAGATATGCTATAAGGAACATTGTGTTTTACCTTAGAAGAGACCTAAAATTTTCTCGTGGAAGTGGGTATCCAGAAGGGTTGCTTATGTGAGTTATTAAAAGTGATGGGAGGAGAGTCGTGTGAAATTGGAGGGAAAATTTATACCAGGTGTGGATGAATGTGACTTATAACACTTATGACAAGTTGAGGTAGCTGGTAGATGTTTGACAGTATGTATTTTGTGTATTCCAGTATGGCTTGGGGGAAGATTTTATTGTTCATCTTGGGTTTCTTGCAGATAAAATCACATATAAACAAACACAAGAGCCTTGCTATGGTCAAATTGTTGCTTAATGTATCAGTCATACTGGAACATATTTGTGCTCTGGAAAAGCATTGTAGAAGAGCTTACTGTACTGAATTTGTGGTGTCATTTATAGCCCCATATTTTCCTCTTTACATGTTTTGTAGGGATTCTCTGTTCTCTTTTTACTCAAGTTTTGAAATGACTGCCTAATATGTGACTATTACGTAACATCATAAGTGTCTTGGTGAATTTTAATTTCTTCCTGGCTATTTATGAACTGGGTGGTTTGAGTGTGGACTCAGAGTTGTGCTTGAGCCTGGCGGGTCATCCCTGTGGTACACAGAAGAGCATCAGTTCCTTTGTTTCAAATAAGATCATTATGTTCAGTGACCTCCCTGTTTCTGGTATTGCCACCAGAGTACTGTTAAGCCCTAACCTGAATCAGTATTAAAAAAGCATGTGGATGGTTATATTTTGGGGTCCTTCCCATTCCTTTGTTGTTTTTTATCCAACGTGACTTTTTTATTCCAAAGCTTCGCAGCAACAGGCTTCGAGAAGTCTTTGTTCTTTCATCTCCCTTGACTGGACTAGTCTATCCAGAGGAGAGAGAGAGAATGAAAGAACTGTGAACATAAATGAAATGGCTTCTCCTTGTTTTCCTGACCTCCTGCCACAGTTTCTTTGGATCACTTTCAAGACTCTTTTCTTCATGCCCTGGGCTGGAAAATGAGTTTTCTCTCACAGCTTTTCTCTTTCTAACCTTCCAGTCTAGGCATTCCTCTTTGTTTCTCTTGTCCTCTGTGCACACATTCCTGTTAAAACATATATCTCATTGTTCTGGGGTTTTGCAGAGTTGGCTTCTCTCTGTGAATAAATTCATACCTCTTGAGGGCAAAGACCATACCTTTATCATTTTTACATTTCTCCTACATAGCTTAGTGCTTGGCGGTGGTAGTTGGATGAGTCAATGAATGAATGAATGAGGGGAGATTGAGGAGAGTTGTTCATGTGATCCTATTGTTTGTGTGTTCCTCTCATTTTGACTAAAATACATAATCTCTAGGTATCTTGGCCACTTGAACTTTAATATTATGAATCAGACTCATGCATTCAAGCTTTTTACCAGTGCCATAATAAAATTTTTGTTTGTTGAACCAGAGATTGTGCACCATTTATTTTTATTTTTATTTTTGACAAATGTTTTGTTTTTTGCTCCAAATGAGCATGGGTAATTTGCAACTTTAGGTTTGAGTTTTTATCTGATAATAGAGTAGTAAAATCCTGTTTTTCAGCTTGCTACTGTGAACTACAATTAGTTTTGATAATTTCAGATATTTATATATTCATAAAGTAGAATAAACTCATAAAAGGCGAGTGTAGTTCTTTTAAGATAATAAGGGAAATTGTTATGGCTCAGTTCTTGATTATTATTGCAATTGTAAGTAATTTTTGAATTGTTTTTAAGACTTTCTTTTTCTTACAGGACCTCTTTGTTGTTAGACATGAGCTGGCCATAATGAGACTAGCTGCCTTTATGGGAATTACAATGTTAGTTGGAATAACTGGACTGTTTTATACTCAACTAATTGGCATCATCACAGTAAGTATGTTTTTAATGTAATGTATTTATGAACATATGTCCTAATTATGAACTTAATTCTAAAACATTACAAAAAGTTTAGAAATTAAAGAGAAACTTACCCATAGTCATTTATACAGTACCATATTTGTATGCCTGTGTAATTATAAAGTAGTTATAATCACTGTACAGAATGTACATATAATTTTGTATCCTGCTTTTAAAAATTAGCTTAAAGTAGTTTTATATGGCTACAAACTTCATGTTTATAGTGTTTAGTAGTTTGATATACTGTTTAGTGACTACATCATATTTTAATTATCATTTTTCTGTTGATCAGTATCTACTATGCAGTTTTTTTTTCTATATTACAAATAGCTCTTTGAACATCTCTATTTTTCTCTTTTAACTACTAATCTAAGGTAAATTCCATAAAATAGAGTTGCAGGTATAAACATTTTATTAGTAAGTAAAGGGCTTTTTTTTTTTTTTTTTTGCATGTGTTTATCAGCCAAAGTCGACTTGTCACAACAGAAAAGATTTTAAAAATGTTAAAAAAAAAACACTGAGAAAAACAAAACAACAAAAAAACCAAACTTCCAAAAGCGTTTGGAAATACACTGCATTTCAGATGTAAATAGGCTTTCTCCTTTGTTATTGGTGGGGGTATCAATTAGTATAAAGTTTTTGAAGGTCAGATTGTCAGTGTCTATCAGAATTTAAAATGTACAACCCTTTTGGCCAACCTATAGATAGTATTTTTTTCACAAGTGTGTATATTACATGTGTGTATATTAAAAAAGATTCTCTATATTATATATAACAGCTTCAGTGTTTACCAGAATATATTCAGTGAAGAAAATGCATCAGAACTTAACATAAAGCAGCAGTAATCAAGAAAGTGTAGTGCTGGTAGAAGAATAGATGAAGCAGAACCGAGAGTCCAGACCTATAAACATATATCTATATGGTCAATCAATTTTCAACAAGAGTAGCAAGATTATTCAATGGTGGAAAGAAAAAAGTCTTTTCAACAAATGCTGCTGTAACAAATCGGTATCCACATGCTAAAGAATGAAGTTGGGCCCTTATTTCCTTTATATGTAATTACCGTATATGTAAATTAACTCAAAATGGATCAGAGACCTAAATGGAAGGTCTAACATTATGTAACTCTTAGAAGAAAATGTAAGATTAAGCAGTGGTAAATCTTAGAGTAGGAAATAATATCATAGATATGACACCCAAAGTACAAACAGAAAAATAAGACTAATTTGGACTTTAAACTTTTGCACTTCAAAGGGCTCTATCAAGAAAATGAAAGGACAGCTCGCATAATGGGAGAAAGTATTTGCCCGTCACATATCTGATAAGGGACTTGTATCTAGAATAGGTTAAAAAAACTCAACTCAGTAATCAAAAGATAACCTAATTAAAGCATGGAGAAGGGACGTGAATGGCATTTCTTCAGAGAAGGTACAAATGGAAAATAAATACATGAAAAGATGTTCAATATCGTAAGTCATCAGGGAAATGAAAATGAAAAGCGTAATTAGGTTATCACTTCTCATGCATCCTTGGTATTCTTTAGTTGCTAAGTCTTATTCGACTCTGCAATCCCATGGGCTATAGCCTGCCAGGGCCCTCTGTTCATGGAATTTTCCAGGCAAGAATACTGGAGTGGGTTCCTATTTCCTTCCCCAGGGGATCTTCCTGACCCAGGGATTAAACCTGCATCTCCTATATTGGCAGGTGGATTCTTTACCACTGAGCCACCAGGGAAGCTCTCTCACACCCACTAGGAGGGTATAATAAAGATAATATCAGAGGTGAGATGCAGAGGCATCAGAACCCTCATACACTGCTAGTGGGAATGTAAAATGGTGTGTATACTTTAGAAAATAGTCTAACACTTCTTTAAAAAGTTAAACATAAATTATCTTTTATTCAGCAATTCCACTCCTAGGTATACCCAAGAAAATTGAAACATATGTTCACACAAAAATTTGTATATGAATATTTATAGCAGCATTAGTCATAATAGGCCAAAACTGAAAGCAGCCCACATAGGATACATGAAATGTGGTGTGTCCATAAAATGGAATATTATTTGGCTTTGAAAAGAAGTGAAGTCTGATGCATGCAACAACATGGATGAACCCAGAGAGCCTTATGCTAAGTGAAAGAAACCAGTTACAAAAGGTTACAGATTTGTATGATTCCATTTATATGAGTACCGATACAAGACTTGTATCTAGAACAGAAATTCAATGGGGGAAGGAAAAGTCAACAAATGCTGCTGAGACAACTAGGTATTCACATGCAAAAGAATGAAGTTGAGCCCTTAACTCATACCATTTATGTAAATTTACTCAAAATGTATCATAGACAAGATTTACATACAATGGCATAAATGCATACATGTGCATGCCAAACCTCTTTCATAATAGAGCTGCTCCTGTTACCCTAGAATGTTCTCTCATGCCTTTTATCAGTAGATTTATGTGCTGTGAAGAAGCAGCATTGATCTGGTTATTTTTCCATCATAGATCAGAATTGGTTATAGAACTTGACACGTATCCATTTATCTAGGTCTTCTTTCTTTCAGCATAATTTTTTTTGATTCATCCATGAAAGGGTGAACA
>SJXQ01012946.1:643197-827839 GCA_006408695.1 Aepyceros melampus | reverse complement strand
TGTACGGATGTGAGAGTTGGACTGTGAAGAAGGCTGAGCGCCGAAGAATTGATGCTTTTGAACTGTGGTGTTGGAGAAGACTCTTGAGAGTCCCTTGGACGTCAAGGAGATCCAACCAGTCCATTCTGAAGGAGATCAACCCTGGGATTTCTTTGGAAGGAATGATGCTAAAACTGAAACTCCAGTACTTTGGCCACCTCATGCGAAGAGGTGACTCATTGGAAAAGACCCTGATGCTGGGAGGGATTGGGGGCAGGAGGAGAAGGGGACGACCGAGGATGAGATGGCTGGATGGCATCACAGACTCAATGGACGTGAGTCTGAGTGAACTCCGGGAGTTGGTGATGGACAGGGAGGCCTGGCGTGCTGCGATTCATGGGGTCGCAAAGAGTCGGACACGACTGAGCGACTGAACGGAACGGAATTCTCAGTGGTCTAGTAGTATAAGCACAGAAGGTGGAAGCAGTTAGATTAAATCACTTTTGAAATTAGTCTTTTGTGTGTGTTGATCTTCTCTCTTCAACTAAATCCTGATCCTGAAAAGTAGAGACTGCATAAAAATAGACCATATTAGGCACACTGCTGGCATATGGTGATTGTTTAGTAAATACTGGCAGGATGAACTAATGATTGAATCATTCAAAGACCAAATGATCACATGGCATAGGTATACCTCTGAATATTAAGCACCCCACATTAATAGATATGTGTATATTTTAGCTGACTGCTTTAGCTTCAGAGAAAAAGTGACCCCAATAATCCATATTGAGCATTTTTAATATCTCAACTCTTGCCTTGTGAGTTTGGGAATTAATGAAGTGTCTATTGTATCTAAAGAAACAATAGAGATTAGCAATGAGAGACATATTTACTCTCTATTAAACCCCAGAATAAGCAGCACTCCCTTGCCTTCATCTTTGTAAATGAAACAACCTGCTCTGATCACAGTTGACTGCTCACAGGGGGAGTATGACGGAGTGTGCTCAGATGTTCTCTTACTGGCTTACCCTCTGATGTACTTGAATGAAACATCCTCCAAGCTTCCAGCATGAAAAATACATGAGAGGCACTGCCTCTACCTATCAAGCAGGCCTGTCTGCATGTTTCTTCCAGGTTAATTCTGGTTGCCAGTTAAAGCAAGGTCATTAGCATTGATTCTGAACACTGTCCAGACTGTTTGGAGGCATCCACATCCCAACACACAAAGTCACCAAAAACCAGCGGACTACTCGAGAGAGAGAACTCATCTACTGAAGCTTGATGGGAATGTCCCAGTTGGTGGGGTTATTGATGGGGAAAGCAGACAAGAAAGTCTGAGGGGTGTCTGGATGGGTTTTGATCAATTTCCATAGACAAAGGCTCTTATCCAGTAACACCTCTTCTGCAAAGCTTTAGTAGCTGCTATAGCATGAACACCAACCAACCAGAATGGACAACTGCCATAAACATACCACCAGTGTGGTGTGCACCGCCTAACTGTCAGCTCTGCTGTAGAAAAGTTTAATTACCACCCCCCATATTGGACAGTAGCATTTCAAAGATAAAGGGAACAGTAACTATTTTTATTTATGTTCCCCGGAAGCATTATGGATAAAGTAGACACCCTAAAAACTAATTTTTAAAATTGATGAATTAAATAAAGATGGCTGAATCCTTTCTCTGTAAGTTTACTTTAATGAACCTTGAAGGAAAGGGCTCAGGCTGCTAAAATAATGTGGTAGTGAGTTACTTCATTCATTCTTTAAAGAACATTTAAGTTCCAGGCTATATCAGTGTTTTAGGGCTGCTGGAATGAAGTGCCACAAACGAGGTGACTTAAACAATAGAAATTTATTGTCTGACAATTCTGGAGGCTGGAAGTCCAGATCAAGGCATCAGCAGGTGTGGTTCCTTCCTAGGGCTTTGAAGGAAAATCTGCTTCATGCCTCACTCCTAGCTTCTGGTGTTGTGCTGACAGTCTTTAGCATTCCTTGGCTTAGAGTGCATCACTCCCATCTCTGCCTTCATCTTCACATGACATTCTCCCTATGTGTATGTCTGTGTTTACTTTCTTCTTTTCATAAGGATACCAATTATATTATTAATAGATTAAGGCCAACCATAATCATCTCATCTTAACCTTGAACATCAGCAAGTTTCCTATTTTCGATTACAGTCACACCCACAGGTCCTGGGAGTTAAGACTTCAACATCTTTTGTGGGGACACAACTCAACTCATGACACTGGCAGGGAAACATACATGTGAATAGGACACATTTGCTGTCCTCGAGGAACTTATAGACCAGGGTGGAAGAAATGAGAAACAGCATGCATAAGCAAGTGCTTTTGAAAAAGGCAGATAGCAGGGTTAGAGAAAACTTCTTGGAGACAATGACAGCTGAGCTGAGCCCTGTTCAATGGCTAGAAGAGAGACAGTGAGGAACTCTAAGCATCTCTGAGAGAATCCAAAAGTTTCAGGCTGAACTGTTGTTACTATGAGGGTGAATGCTGGTTTCAGGCACAGAATATCTCGATTGAGGTCAGGTGGAAAGAGCCGTCTAGTCTACTAGGCAGGACTACACCTACAGGAAGCAGTTAGAGAAGAAAGAGACTTCTGCCCTAATTTCCAAGAAGTATCTTGAGGATGAAGTCTCTTAGGAGAAATTGTTAGGGAACGCATGGACTGAAACCACCTGCTCTGGCCAGCCACTTGCATGAGTTATCTTAAACAGGAAGTCCTGGTAAAGAATCAAACTAATACACTAACACCAACTGGAAGAATCCAAAAAGATCAAAAGGAAAGAGAAAACTCCAGCCCATACACTCTATCAACATCCCAGAATCATTTTCACTGGAATCTTGGAGTGAGGGAGTAGTTTGTAGAAAGGTGATAAAGCCTTGATCATTATGGTCAAAGGAATGAATGGGGTTAGGAGGAAATACTGAGAACTGAAGGGGAAAAACAGAGACTGTGAAGGTCCAGTGGTGATATGTTACAGAATTTGGACCCTGTATTAGTGACAATGGGAAGCTTCTGAAGAGTCTTAGGCAAGGAATTAACGTGATATGATTTGACGACTCCCAATTTTCTCATTAGTGTTTGTGTTGTTTAAAAAATACATTAAATTATATTCTACTGGGAGTGATAGTCTATCTTTTCTTTCCCACATTTTTTGTCTTTCTTCACTATATTCAGTTATCACTTATAAAAACTCACTTGGGGAAACTTTTTAATCTCTCAATTCCATGTTCATGATTTTGTTAGAAATATTAGCTTTTCCTGGTTCCTCCCCCTTCTCTATTCTCTGTTTATCATAGCTTATTCATAAAAACCAAACTTTGAAATATAAAATATAACATCAAGAGACATTTTCAATCTGCTAAGAATCTAAGAGCTAACCCTAAATTCATAAATTCATTTATAAGCATAATGTAATTCACCAAAGAGTTCAAGCGGGCATTTTCAGCAGATGTCTGACTTCATTGCTTCCTGATGGGGAAGCAATCATCACTTAATCATCCTTATGGGGCTCTTTGTGAAAGAGATAATTGGAAAGTCTGGATTTATCTTGGGTACTGGGAAAGAGAGTTATGTAATTGAAATAATTATACAAGTACCTCTTTTTGCAAGGACATTTTGCTCTCTATGAAACAATGGAAGACTTACTCATTATGGCTCAGATTTATGAAGTCACTAACCTGTATTTCCAGTATTTATCTTCTGATTTCAGACATTCTAAAGAAGAGATGTTTGAAATCATTGAGTACGAGAAACTCCCTTACTGCATTACTGTATGAGGAGTGCTAGTATCTTCAATTATACAACAGCATCTTTGCTTTGACATAAAATGTATTTCAATGGGGCTAAAATTATTTCATATAAATTCTTAAAATTTTTACAACATGTTCTATGTTGCATATCTAGTGGCATAAGACATGCGTCATGTGCCTTTGGCTTTAGTCTTATACTTTCACCTAAATAGATTTAATTTTCACAAAGAGATCCTGGTATTTGAATCTCCTTAAGGATTACTTAACAAATTTGAGAAGGAACAACAAAGCGGTAAACATCACATCTTGATTTCAAACTATACCATAAAGATACAATATTAAAACAGTATGGTACTGGCATAAAAAGAGACAGATCAGTGGAACAGAACTGAGAGCACAGAAATAAACACAAGCATATGTAGTCAACTAATGTGACAAGGAATCCAAGAGTACTCAATGGACAAAAGTCAGTCTCTTTAATAAAGAATGCTGGCAAAATAGGATGGCCACATGTAAAAGAGTAAAAGCAGATTCCTATTTCATACCACTCACAAAAATTAATTTGAAATGGGTTAAGTATCATAGGACCTGAAATAATGAAACTCCCAAGAGAAAATTTAGGAAAAAACTTCCTTGATATGAGTCTTGGCAATACATTTTTGGATATGACATTTAAAGCTTTAGGAACAAAATAAAAAATAAACAAGTGGGATTATATCAAACTAAAAACTTCTGTACAGCAAAAGAAATGAACAATGAAGTGAAAAGATAATCTACAGAATAGGAAAAATATTTACAAGCCATATATTTGATAAGGAGTTACTATATATTCTGTATAGTATACAAAGAACTCATATAAAGAACTCATACAACTCAATAGTTAAAAATAAAAACAAAACAAAAAACAAACTATAAAATACAATTCAATTAAAAACTGGACAAAAGATCAGAATAGAGAGTTCCCAAGCAGTTAGATGAATAGCCAATAGGCACATGAAAAGACGCTCACATTACTAGTCATTAAGGAAATGCTAGTGAAAACCACAATGAGATATATGAGACATCATCTCACACTTGTTAGAAAAGCCACCATCAAAAAGATAAGAGAAAAATGCCAGCAAGGATGTGAAAAAAAAAAAAAAAGGGAACTCTGCACTCTTGGTGGAACTGAAAAATGTATAAAGGTTACAGTTATCTGTAAATTTATTTAGTCACTATGAAACAAAGCACAAAGAATTCTCAAAATATTAAAAATAGAACTATCACATGGGAAATTCCATAGTAGTCTAGTGGTTAGGACTCCACGCTTCCACTGCCGGGACCCCAGATATATCCAAAGAAAACAAAAACACTAACTGGAAAGATACATGCACCCCCATGTTCATAGCAGCATCATTTACAACAGCCAAGAAACAAACTAAATATTCATGACAGAAAAATAGATAAAGAAGTTGTGGTATATATGTACACAATGGAATATTTTTCAGCCATATGAAATTAAGTTCTGCCATTTGTGATAACATGGATAAATATTGATAGAATTATGCCAAGTAAGAGAGAGAAAGACAGATACTCTATGATCTTACTTATATGTAGAAACTAAGAACAACAAAATCAATAACAAACTCACAGAAAAACAGATCAGATTTGTGGTTACCAGGGGTGGGGAGCAGGGGGAGGAGGAATTGGAAGAAGGTGGTCAAAAGGTACAAATTTCCAGTTAGATAAGTAACCACTGGAGATGTAATGTACAGCGCAATAACTATAGCTAACATTGCTCCATGATATACGTGAAAGTGGCTAACAGAGTAAATCCTAAGAGTTCTCTTCATAAGGAAAATTTTTTCTTCTTTTTATTGTGTCTATTTGAAATGATGGATAGTAACTAAATTTACTGAGATAATCATTTCACAATTTATGTAAATCAAACTATTATTGTTATACACCTAAATTTGTATAGTTGATATATGTCAACTATATCTCAATAAAACAGGGGAAAAAAAGATATGCCATAACTTACATGTTAAATGGGGCTTCCCAGGTGGTTCGGTGGTAAAGAATCTGCCTGCCAATGCAGGAGATACAAGAGATGCTGGTTTGATCCCTGAGCTGGGAAGATCTGGAAGAGGAAAGGGCAATCCACTCCAGTATTCTTGCCTGGAAAATCCCATGGACAGAGGATCCTGGTGTGCTATAGTCCATGGGGTCACAAAGGTCAGACATGACTGAGCAGGCACACATAATAAAATAATATATGGACTTTTGGAGTAAATTGCTCCAAATAATGGACCTTTGGAGTAACACCTCTCAATAGGTCTATTTCCTAATGTGTAGTTGACTCATTGGAAAAGACTCTGATGCTGGGAGGGATTGGGGGCAGGAGAGAAGGGGATGACAGAGGATGAGATGGCTGGATGGCATCACTGACTCGATGGACGTGAGTCTGAGTGAACTCCGGGAGTTGGTGATGGACAGGGAGGCCTGGCGTGCTGCGATTCATGGGGTCACAAAGAGTCGGATACAACTGAGCGACTGAACTGAACTGAAGATGGATATTACAATATATGCTAGCTCACTGTGTGATGCAGTAAAAAACTTACTGCCACAATCTTGGTTCTATTGCTTAAAATCTGTGTGACTTTGTAAAAAGTTGTTTAGCTTTTCTCAGCATTAGTTTTATCAGGAGGATAAAGCTACCTTACAACAACATAGTAATAATTGATTATGATAATATACGAGAAGGAACAACAGTGTATTGAGAACTCGTATTCAAAGAATATCTATTCCCTTTGCCTTCGTTCCCAAGATTGCAATGAGAGTCAAAAATGATGATAATTCTTTATAAACTTCAAATTACTTATATTTATATAAACTTTAGGTAAGATTAATGTATAATACATTATTAAATACTAGAATATAAAGTGAGTTATCAGATACACGACTGTGAGATCACTGTCACTCACATGATCTTATATTTCCCAAACTCTCCTGCTGCTGCTGCTAAGTCACTTCAGTCGTGTCCGACTCTCTGCAACCCCACAGATGGCAGCCCACTAGGCTCCTCTGTCCCTGGGATTCTCCAGGCAAGAATACTGGAGTGGATTGCCATTTCCTTCTCCAATGCATGAAAGTGAAGAGTGAAAGTGAAGATGCTCAGTCGTGTCCGACTCTTTGTGACCCCATGGACTGCAGCCCACCAGGCTCCTCCGTCCATGGGATTTTCCAGGCAGGAGTGCTGGAGTGGGGTGCCATTGCCTTCTCCTCAAACTCTCTTAGAATATTGTTATTCATCATTACAATTGGGTTTATTGCATGGAAGACAGATTAATTACAGATCTGGGTTCAGTCTTTTCCTCATGTCACCTTCATAATGAATCCTTTCCACTTACTCACTTTGCCTAAGCGCGAATTCCTTAATGTGAGCATGTTCTACACATACATGATATAAAATGTAATTAATAATGTTTACATATTTGCAGTTGTGCTGGCATTAGCAACACAATTCCAAATGTTTAGAAACTATGAATGTGCCAATAACTGACATGACTAACTTACATTTTTTTGAGATATACGTTCAGTAATTTGGGGATATGAGATGGCTGTGGGCAGATGGAGATTTAATGAGGATTTGGTTGAATCACTGCTCATTCATACCTCATTCTCCAAAGGGAAAGTGAAAATGTAAGTCACTCAGTTGTGTCTGACTCTTTGCGACCCCACGGACTGCAGCCCGCCAGGATCCCCTGTCCATGGAATTCTCCAGGCAACAATACTGGAGTGGGTAGCCATACCCTTTCTCCAGGGGATCTTCCTGATCCAGGGAGCGAACTCAAGTCTCCTGCAATGCAGGCAGATTCTTTACCAGCTGAGTCACCAGGAAAGCCCTCCAAAGGATCATCAAATGCTTTTTGTAAGTATACTGGAAAAGATCAAAGCAGCAGCTACACAATAATATGTATGACACTACAGGTAATGCCATAAGATCTTTGCTTTAACAGAAATAGAAAAAGAAATATTCCTGACAAACGAAGTCAAGTAAATTGATACCATACTATCTAAATTAAGTCTGATGCTGGTTCTGTCTTCCAGTGTGAAGTTTATACTCTGGGTAGGACAAAACAAGGGATAAAACAGATCGAAGAAGAATGGAGATCTATTCAAATAAGAGGTCATGGATGGACAAGTTGTTACTAAGGTGTATCACAGTTTCTCTTTTTTTGTGCAGCCATATTTAGAGTTTTTCTGCCTAAAGTGGGAATCTGTCAGGCACTTTCCAATTTAACTCTTTT
The DNA here is from genome assembly GCA_006408695.1 of Aepyceros melampus. NCBI lineage: Eukaryota > Metazoa > Chordata > Mammalia > Artiodactyla > Bovidae > Aepyceros > Aepyceros melampus. Next base: position 819,799 of record SJXQ01012946.1, on the reverse strand, counting down.
TTTGTTGCTCTGTGCCCCCAAAACACTAGAAACTCAATAAATATTTGTTGATTGAATAAACAGAACAAATTGTAATTGTTAATTTCTTATTAAACAAGGTGTCTTAAAAGATTCCCAAAACTTTTGCTCCTTAAATGACTTTTTTATATCTTAATTCATGCTAATAGGAAACATGCCGTATCCTATTAGCCCTGATTTGGGAATTTTGTGAAAGAATAAGTTCAGACTAACAGAAATGTTAAGATAGAAGCATAGCTGATTAAGATCCTGATAAGTAGGCCCATTTAACCATGGTGATCTTTCCATTTTATTTCAGTCTCTCTTTCTATATTTGTCATCATATTTTGGCATTACAGAGGCAAAAAAATACAAAAAGCCATAATTCTAGAGGTGAAATTCTATCCATAAAAATGTTAACTCAAGCTACCAAATCTCTTAAAATGAGCATACTGAGTACTTCTTATTCTGCCATTTACACAGTACATTTTTCTTGCTAATCTATTCTTGTTTTGGGGTTACATAAATTGAAGGACTACTTTAGCAATGAAATCTAAGCTGCCTATTCGTTTCACCAAGGACGCATCTTCACGTGACCCATAGAGAGGTCAGCAGGCAGCAGTTAAGGTGGAGGCTCTTTGGGTGGGTGACTTAGTCACCTGTGCTCTCCAGCTGGACAATAAATAGTGCAGAGTTTTTAAAGACTACTCCTTTCAGAAAATGAATGTTAAATAAGGCAAATTCATGAGGAATGATAATGGTAGTTGTATTTAACATTTATTATATGACAGACACTATGGTAAGCATATTTTATACGTTATGCATATATTATCTAACCTCATTAAGAAACGAATGAGGGAGGTATTATACTATTTTTCAAGTGAGAATGATGAAAGACGTCAAGTAATTTTCTCAAGGTCTGAAATTTAATAACCAGGGAACCAGGACATAAACACAAGACTGTGGCAGCAAAGCCTTTGCTCTAACTACTGTTCTCTTCTCCAAGCCTGTTCACTGTATTCCAATTTCACAAACTCTAAAAAATTCTACATATATGTACCACTTGTAGCAATATTAGCAATTAAACCCCCACCCTTCAAAATCTAAATTTATGAAAATACTGATCTTTCCCACACTGAACATTAGTTGAACCTGTTTTAACATAAACTGTGCTGTTAAAATTTTAATTTATTTAAAGAGTTCAGGCAATGACAGCAATGACTATGACTGCTGATATTTATCTGATATGAAGCAATTGGTGATATGTGCATTTCAATACAACTAAAATTTGATGTGCTTAGGAAAAGTTCTAATTCCTTTCTTAAATATTGCACCAAGTGAAATATGCCAACATAAATTTGAAAATAATCTATTTTTCATTTGACAAACACACTAAAATGAGAGAAATCAAAACACTTACTGGCTCAGTGTAAACACTTCAATGCTATTATTATTAATTATAATTATGTCTGTATTCAATACTTAGGGGTTGCTGAAGTCTTGATTCAATCAATTAACTTTAATGGGTAACTGGGTACACAGTTCATACATTATCAAGTCTCACACTTGATCAAATTAAAAACTGACTTAAATTCCAAGTAATTACTTTCTTGTATTTCAAATTATTGCTAATCAAAACCTGTGTAATCGTCTTCCTGCTGTCTTGTAAATTATATTCTTTAACTATTTTGTTTACTTTGAAAAGCATGAAGAATATTTATGGCTACTGTAACAAAAAATAAAACAAGTTGAGTGAACCTAAAAATGTTGCTTGATCTTGGAACTATTTATTTCAATATGCATTTAGAGAACATAGGAAACCAATGAAAACAATTTTACTCTTCTCACTCTTTGAGGAGATACTTTACTGTCATTTAGCATTTTCAGTCATTTCAATCTGTTGTATCTCAGGACATTTCCCAGGACTAGGACAAGGCTTTGTATCGAAGAATAAAACTATTTGAATCTACACTTCTGAGAGTGAGAAAAAAACTCAGTCTTTCAATGACAGCATCAGTTCAGTTCAGTCGCTCAGCCGTGTCCAGCTCTTTGCAACCCCATGAATTGCAGCACGCCAGACCTCCCTGTCCATCACCATCTCCCGGAGTTCACTCAGACTCATGTCCATCAAGCCGGTGATGCCATTCAGCCATCTCATCCTCTGTCACTCCCTTCTCCTCCTGCCCCAATCCCTCCCAGCATCAGAGTCTTTTCCAATGAGTCAACTCTTCGCATAAGGTGGCCAGAGTACTGGAGTTTCAGCTTTAGCATCACTTCTTCCTGGGAAAGAACACCCAGGACTGATCTTTAGAATGTACTGGTTGGATCTCCTTGCAGTCCAAGGGACTCTCAAGAGTCAACATCACAGTTCAAAAGCATCAGTTTCTTGGCGCTCAGCTTTCTTCACAGTCCAACTTTCACATCCATACATGACCACTGAAAAAACCATAGCCTTGACTAGATGGACCTTTGTTGGCAAAGTAATGTCTCTGCTTTTCAATATGCTATCTAGGTTGGTCATAACTTTCATTCCAAGGAGTAAGCATCTTTTAATTTCACGGCTGCAGTCACCATCTGCAGTGACAACATAGCCCATTACCAAATGAGGCAATGACTGTGGTCAAACACATTTGGACATGCTCTGTGAATGCAAGAGATAGTCACTAAAACCTTAACATTAAAAAATACTGCCAACCATTAGTGTTAATGTTTTCTGTTCATCAAATAAAGTGCATGTCCATAGCACATATGGCTTAATTGAAAACAAGTAAAATATAACATGGATTGCATTTTCACCAAATGTTTCAATTAATTGGATTTTGGAGCAGTAATTTGCTAGATGGGGCTTATTCCTTATGCTGATTAAAGTCTAAAGACAGGCATTTTCTCTGAGACTTACAAAAAGCAGTAAAAAATATATTGTTGAACTTTTAAGTGGACAGTTTATTTGCTTTGGGGGCTAATAAAATCTACTAAGAGTATCTTTTGAAGGTGATTAACTTGCATCCAAGAATAAAGTATTTTCCTAACATGGTGGTTGCTATCAAACTCAGATGGTTAAGAATTTTCCTGCAATGCAGGAAACCTGGGTCCGATCCCTGGGTTGGGAAGATCCCCTGGAGAAGAGAATGGCAACCCACTCCAGTATTCTTGCCTGGAGAATCCCATGGACAGAAGAGCCTGGTGGGCTACAGTCCATGGGGTCCAAAAGAGTCAGACACAACTGAGCGACTAACAGTTTCATGTTCTCTGTTCTCAGTCATTTGTAAGTATCCTCAGAAGGTCCAGGCCATTGTGCAATAGTTGTAAAAGACCAGAAATACAGACTCTGATTTTTGGCAAGAAATGTACATAAGCAGGGATTCAAGCGGATCTTAGGTTTCCGTTTACTCTGGAAAACTTGGTGAGACTTCCAATCACTGACTCTGACTGCCAATGATTCATTTGGTGGCTACACTTGGTAGTATTTATAAACTGCATGAGCTAAGCAAACAAGTTCCTTCTAATGTTTCATGAGACATGGCTTTTAGACTATAAATTATTCTGGATATCTCCCAGTTCCTATTATGGGCTAGGGACATAAGCTTTATAAAGAATTCAAGTACCTAATATTGAGGAACTGATAATCAAACAATTCTAGAGTGGTAGATAATAAAAAAATTGACTGTGACCCACAGTATGAAGTAATATTTCCAAGGAGTATATCTCAATTTCTATTGGGAACATGGATGTCAGAATGATTGCAGAGTGTTACTGCACCGCAGCAACAGTATTGTAGAACTCAAGTCCTTATTTAGTTAAGGACTTCATGAATTAACCAACACTTATTATGCTATTGCCTGGACCAGGGCATGCTTGTGTTTATGGTTAGAAAACTACTCTTGAAAGTATCTTTACAGTCTTCTTCAAAATGGAGTTGTATACTGACCTAATAGAGATGTGTATTTACCAAGATTCATCTGAGCTTGTTACCAAGCCCATTTACCTCCCTTTTACTTGTTAATTGAGTCACTTGTTGCTGTAATTATGTAATTTGATTAGCCATTCTGTGAACTCATGAAATATTAGTCTGCAAGAGTTATTTCTGTAAAATATAAGATGGTTGTTTAGAAAGATTTATTAAAAATAGGTTTGTTGTTTTTTTTTACAATGCTATCAAATTAATGTGGGCAAGACAGGTGTAAAAGATTGAGGGAAAAAACTCAATGTTTAGAGGTATATTTCCAATTCTTTGATCACTGGTATGTTTTATATATGAAAAATAGTTGTTTCGCTTCTACAAAATTGTTTTGACTATCCTAGGTCCTCAGTCTGGAGAAGGCAATGGCACCCGACTCCAGTACTCTTGCCTGGAGAATCCCATGGACAGAGGAGCCTGGTGGGCTGCAGTCCATGGGGTCGCGAAGAGTCGGATACGACTGAGCGACTTCACTTTCCCTTTTCCCTTTCATGCACTGGAGAAGGAAATGGCAGCCCACTCCAGTGTTCTTGCCTGGAGAATCCCAGGGACAGCAGAGCCTGGTGGGCTGCCGTCTATGGGGTCACACAGAGTCGGTCACGACTGAAGCGACTTAGCAGCAGCAGCAGCAGCAGCAGGTCCTCAGTCATGTAATAAGTGAACTGGTGAGTGAAGCGAACTGAAGTCGCTCAGTCATGTCTGAGTCTTTGTGACCCCATGGACTGTAGCCTATCAGGCTCCTCTGTCCATGGGATTTTCCAGGCAAAAGTGCTGGAGTGGATTGCCATTTCCTTCTCCAGGGGATCTTCCCGAACTGGTGAGAAAAGCTTGTATTTCAGAGAATTATTTTCTTTGATAATTTGTTGGAACATAGTATTGGGCTGGCCAAAAAGTTCGAGTTTTTCTAAAGGCAAAAGCTGAACAAACTTTTTTGGCCAACTCTATACATCTGTTGCATATTTTACATCCTATTTTTTGTCCTTTTATCAGATTTGATTGGCACCAGTGGCACAGAAATTGACCACCACATACAATACAAATGGTGGGGATTTCTAAAAATGGGGACCAATGAAAAGAACAATTGCTAATTTATTTATTTTAAAATTTTTATTGGGGGTATAGTTGATCTACAGTGGTAATTTAATATAAATTTATATTTTAAATGAAAATAAACTGTCTAAAGATTTTTTTCAACAACTGATCAGTCAATGGTTTTGTTCTTATTAAATGAGTTTTTCCTGTGTACCATGTTCTCAGGCACAGTTTTGAAAGCTTTGCATGCGTTATTTTATTAATCTGTAGACCAATTATTACTCTAATTTAACAAATTAGGAGTCTTAGAGCTGTTTTATAAAAGTGCTCATAATCACATAGTTGATAAATGGGAAACATTCTAATCAAGCCTTTCAAAATACATAATTACAAAACACGTTAATTTTTTACCATCCGTATTTTTTGCATATGTGCACACTCATCCTGATACAGTCTTCTTTTCCTTCATTTAATGTTAAGATGGGAAATACCGACATCTTCTGCACCATCCATTTCCATCTTTACAATCTTTATCTTCTATTCTGGAATGACCATCTCCTTACCTATACTTTCAGGTCTAGCTCTTTGTGTGTTTTTTTTTTCCAAGAAGTTGTTACAAAAGAAACCAATTCACATTGATTTCCTTCTACTTTTAACTTTTATAGAACAGTATCCAACATTGAATTTTACTTATTCAATCATTCACCTACCTATTCATCCATTCAACAAATATCTAAGTGGCAAGCCATGCTCTAATACTAATTAGATTATTTTACAAAACAAAAATTCAGAAGCAGAAACTACTATGGTTCTATTCATTCACATTACAATTATTAATGATCACTTAGTATGTGAGGCATGGGCCAAGTGAATGATTAATAAGTGTGAGAGCCCTATTAGTGCCTATTAGAGAATCACAGGGAAGCCTGGCACGCTGCAGTCCACGGGGTGGCAAAGAGTTGGACACAACCTAGTGACTGAACAACAGCAAATCAGTGCTTCCTAATTTAGCATTTACCCTGCGCCAGGCACCATTCTAAGAACTGAGTATGTATTAACCTATTTAAAACTGTCACATCACTCTGAGATAGGTACAATTATTATCCTCATTTTGTTGGGAGAGGAAGCACAAGAGAACAAGTGAAATGTCCCCAAGATTATGTGACAAGAATGTGGAGCCAAGATTCGTATGCATATAGTCTGATTCCAAAGCCTGGAGTCTTAACCATTACATTCTGCCTAAAAAGCAAAGAGATTCACAGAAGTACACTATGCTCAGAAACATTAAGGAGGATAGTCCCCAGTGGAAGTTACTTCCTCTACTGAGTTATGAAGGAAGATTAGAAGTTAAACAGGTAAAGGTACTGTCCCAAGGAGAGAAAAAAAAGAAAGAGAATAGTACTTTGGGGAAACAAGTATGTCAATTCAAAATTGCAAGGCCTTATAATTTCAAACTGGGAGGAGGAGTGAGAATATCCAACCAACAGATTTTAAAGAGAGGCATTTAAAAAATTTTGCAAATAAGCATAGCCTTCTCAAATATTAGTCTATTTGACTAGTTCATTCATTTAATAAAGCATACTCTTAGAAGTTCACACAAGATTATAAACAAAGGAAATGCTGCTGCTGCTAAGTTGCTTCAGTTGTGTCTGACTCTTGTGTGACCCCACAGATGCCAGCCCACCAGGCTCCTCCATCCCTGGGATTCTCCAGGCAAGAACAGTGGAGTGGGTTGCCATTGCCTTCTCCCAAAGGAAATGAGCAAGGATAAACTCACAGGGAATATGAAAGCTATATTACATATAAATGAACCCAGCCACAATTAGAAGGAGGTTCTTTACTACATTTTAAGGTGCAAGTCCATTTATTTTTCTCCTTTTCGAATTATCTCTCTGGGGTCAAATATTTGAACATGTTTTTACATATTATGTATTTAACCAAAGGGGAGAATCTAAATCCAGGCTGTGAATAAAAAGAGCAGTGGTTTTCATGCAGATCTTTTTATTCCACTTATACAACAAGCTATTTTTGAAAAATGTCAGTGGAATAACTACCACGGCTCCAGTTGGTCTAGTAGTTCATACGAAGGATACATTTTCTACCAGGAAGTGATCCTTTTAGTTATTACTTTAGGTGTTGAAAAAAGAATGCCATGTTCATTTAGTAGTTACCACCACCTTAAAGAAGGAAATTGACAATAAAGGTAACAACAAGAGATTTATTTAGTGCTTACTCTGAGCCAGACACTGGCTAAGCACTTTAGCACTTTACATACTATATTTCAGCACTTCAAAATTGTCATTCATTGGCCTCTGATCTCCACTGTTTGTGATGAGAGGTTGTTCATAATTCTTATCAAGATTCTCCTATGTGTCATGTATTTGCTTTCTCTGACTGATTTTATTACTTTATTTATTTATTTATTTATTTATTTTTGGCAGTGTCTTCATTTCTGTGATCTGTTGTTTTAACAGTCTGTTTTATTTATATTTTCTGTTTGGAGTTTACTGAACCCATTGGATCTCTGTACTGATTTTTAAATTAAATCTGCAGAATGTTTCAGCCAATATTTTTCTTTTCTTACTCATTTTTCCTCTTGTTTTATGAAACTCCAGGTGCACATATGTTAAACTGCTTAATACTGCCTTATAGGCCGCTGAGTGCTTCCCAGGCGGCTCAGCAGTAAAGAATCTGCCTGGCAGTGCAGGAGACATAGGAGTTTTGGGCTCAATTCCTGGGTCGGGAAGATCCTCTGGAGGAGGAAATGGCAACCCACTTCAGTATTGTTGCCTGGGAAACTCTAATGGACAGAGGAGCCTGGTGGGCTACAGTCCATGGGGTCATAAAGATTCAGACACAATTGAGCATACACATATACACATGCCCCTGAGCCTCTGTTCACTTTTTTTCAATCTTTTTTCCCTCTCTGTTTCAGTTCTGTTTAAATCCATAAGTTCACAAGAGTAATAATAAACATGACAATAATACAACTAATTGGTCACTTTTGAGGGTGACGGAGAATTCATTACCTTGGGAACTTGGTAAATAATAGGAAAGAATTAATCACTAATCCTGACTATATTAATTCTATAACTGTAATAGATGAGGGGAAGCAACTTAATGAAATAATTCCAATAATAAATAAAGCCATACTGACAGAACTATATTATTACTATTTCTCACCTCTAATGAAATAATTAAGAACTGAACACCAATACCTACTAACAGTAAAAAAGAGTGAAAATTAATATTTCTTGCTTTCTCATAAAAGAACACACCATCACTTACAGTTTTGCCAAAAGGACCACATATGATCCTGCCAATCTTGGGAAGCATAGAGGAGAGAGAGACATGTTGAACTATACCATGAGTTATTCACGATGTGTATGGGAAACTCTAAAGGTCAGATGGCTTGGTCCTTCATCAGATAAACTATTAGGTAAATAAAGTAATGGAGTGGGAATGTATAAATTAAGAGAGACTTAAAAGACACGTGAAGCTAAAAAAAACAAACTGGACAAGACTAAAATAGAGTATCTAGGGATGCATAAAACCAAAGAAATGGATGATATAAAGAAATGTAAGGAAGTGATCATTATAAAAGTCAGGTTAGTGGTGACTTTTGGAAGAAGAAAAGGAGCCATGATTACAATGGGGTCCATAGCAAGGTTTCTGGTGTCTGGCAAAGTCCTTTTCCTATTCCAGGTGGTAGTTACAGGATGTCTGCCTTATAATAACTATAAAGAAATAATTCATCAAGATACACATTTATTTTGTGTGGTTTTCTGTATCCATGTTTTGCTTCAGAGTAATACAGTAAAAAAGACGCACATAATATATTGTTCACTATTCTCTATGAGTGTATGTATTTTAAAGATCTATGCAGGTTATAGAGGAAGAAAAAAATCTTTTAATAGCTGACTTTAGTTTCAACTGGTTGTTTTAGGAGAATACAAATTTCCTATTAGGTAAATATTACCTTTTTTTTTCCTTTTTAATAAACAGATCATCTTTATTTCAAAAAATTGCTTTAAGTGACTGACAGTGTCGAAGAATTTGAAAGTTATGTTTCCCAGAGAGTTTACCATTATTTCTTTAGAACTCAGAAATGGATGAAATAGAAAAGTGAGAGAAGGGACTAAAGCTCTTTAGAATAGTTCAGAGTAATAATAAAACAGGATTCATTTAAAACTTATTACTTGCTAGATTCTATTTTTATATATATATATATATATATATATACACACACAAACTCCATATGTGTGTGTGTGTGTGTGTGTGTGTGTGTGCGTGCTCAGTTGCTTCAGTCATTTCTGACTCTTTGTGACAATATGGGCTGTAGCTCCCCGGCTCCTCTGTTCCTGGGGATTCTCCAGGCAAGAATACTGGAGCGGGTGTTTTTTGGCTGTGTGGATCACAATAAACCATGGAAAATTCTGAAAGAGATAGGAATACCAGACCACCTGATCTGCCTCTTGAGAAACCTGTATGCAGGTCAGGAAGCAACAGTTAGAACTGGACATGAAACAACAGACTGGTTCCAAATAGGAAAAGGAGTACATCAAGGCTGTATATTGTCACTCTGCTTATTTAACTTATATGCAGAGTAAGTACATCATGAGAAACATTGGGCTGGAAGAAGCACAAGCTGGAATCAAGATTGCCAGGAGAAATATCAATAACCTCAGATATGCAGATGACACCACCCTTATGGCAGAAAGTGAAGAACTAAAGAGCCTCTTAATGAAAGTGAAAGAGGAGAGGGAAAAAGTTGGCTTTAAGCTCAACATTCAGAAAACTAAGATCGTGGCATCTGGTCCCATCACTTCATGGGAAATAGATGGGGAAACAGTAGAAACAGTGTCAGACTTCATTTTGGGGGGCTCCAAAATCACTGCAGATGGTGATTGCAGGCATGTAATTAAAAGATGCTTGGTCCCTGGAAGGAAAGTTATGACCAACCTAGATTAGCATATTCAAAAGCAGAGACATTACTTTGCCAGCAAAGGTCCATCTAGTCAAGGCTATGGTTTTTCCAGTGGTCATGTATAGACTATGAAGAAGGCTGAGCACCAAAGAATATATGCTTTTGAACTGTGGTGTTAGAGAAGACTCTTAAGAATCCCTTGGACTGCAAGGAGATCCAACCAGTCCATTCTAAAGGAGATCAGTCCTGGGTATTCATTAGAAGGACTGATACTGAAGCTGAAACTCCAATACTTTGGCCACCTGATGCAAAGAGCTGACTCACTGGAAAAGACCCTGATGCTGGGAAAGATTAAGGGAGGAGGAGAAAGGGGCGACAGAGATTAACCATCCAAGATGGTTGGATGGCATCACCAACTCAATGGCCATGGGTTTGGGTGGACTTGGGAGCTGGTGATGGACAGGGAGGCCTGGTGTGTTGCAGTTCATGGTGTCGCAAAGAGTTGGACATGACTGAGTGACTGAACTGAACTGATATAGCTGTTGTTTAATCACTGAACAACAGTAACTATTTCCTCCTCCAGGGATATATAGCAGTTTTGCTCAGTCACTCAATTGTGTCCAACTTTTTGTGACCCCATGAACTGAAGCATGCCAGGCTTCCCTGTCCATAACAAATTCCTGGAGCTTGCTCAAACTCATGTCCATTAAGTCAGTGACACCATCTCATCCTCTGTCATCCCCTTCTCCTTCTGCCTTTAATCTTTCCCAGCATCAAGGTCTTTACCAGTGAGTCAGTTCTTCGCATCAGGTGGCCAAAGTATTGGAGCTTCAGCATCAGTCCTTCCAATGAATATTCAGGACTGATTTCCTTTAAGATTGACTGGTTTGATCTCCCTGCAGTCCAAGCGACTCTCAAGAGTCTTCTCCAACACCACAGTTCAAAAGCATCAATTCTTCGGTGCTCAGCTTTCTTTATCACATCCATACACAACTACTAGAAAAACCATAGCTTTGACTAGACAGACCTTTGTCAGTTAAGTAATGTCTCTGCTGTCTAGGTTTGTCATAGCTTTTCTTCCAAGGAGCACGCATCTTTTCATTTCATGGCTGCAGTCACCATCTGCAGTGATTTTGGAGCCCAAGAAAACAGAGTCTGTCACTGTTTTCATTATTTCCCCATCTATCTGCCATGACTATAAGCATGGAAATCAAACCAGTCAATCCTAAGGAAATCAACCCTGAATATTCATTGGAAGGACTGATGCTGAAGCTTCAATACTTTGGTCACCTGATGGGAAGGGCTGACTCATTGGAAAAGACCCTAACCCTGGGAAAGACTGAGGGCGGGAGGACAAGGGGATGACAGATGGTTGGATGGCATCACTGATTCAATGGACATGAGTTTGAGCAAGCTCTTGGAGATAGTGAGGGACAGGGAAGCCTGGTATGCTGCAGTTCACAAAAGTCGGACATGACTAAGTGGCAGAACAACTATATATAGTTATTATACATATACATATATATGTATGTATATATAAACTACCTCACTTAGAGAACTAGGCGGTGCCTGAATTACAAATATAGCTTATAAGTGACTTGATATTAAAAGGAAGACTGCTTAAAAAATAAGGCATCTCCACAAACATATTTTCCCATCTACTTTCATCTTTCCTCTCAAACATTATATTGAGTTGGCAATATTAGCTTTTTTGTTAGGGAAAATTTCTGTGTGGACTTTTAACTTTGTAAAAAAATCAAAATGTCTCAAGAATAAACTAATTGAGAGAGGATGAAACAAAATGAGAACTAAATTTTCTACAAAATAAATGATCAGGAATTTTGGAATGTTTCCCTGGCAGATGTAGAGAGAAAGGTAAGGATATTTTTCTTGAGGGAAGGCATGTGTCCCCAAGAAGCTGTTTAAGCTCTAATCCCAGTACCTGTGACCTTGTTTGGAAATAGGAACTTTGTAGGTGCTGGAGAAGACTCGTAAGAGTCCCTGGACAGCAAGGAGATGAAACCAGTTAATCCTAAAGGAAATCAACCCTTGTATTCATTGTAAGGATGATGCTGAAGCTCCAATACTTTGGCCATCTGATGTGAAGAGCTGACTCACTGGAAAAGACCCTGATGCTGGGAAAGATTGAAGGCAGGAGGAGAAGAGGACAGAAAAGGATGAGATGGTCAGATATCATCATCAACTCAGTGGACACGAATCTGGGCAGACTCTGGAAGATAGTGAAAGACAGGGAAGTCTGGCGTGCTGCAGTCCATGGGGTTGCAAAGAATCAGAGATGACTTAGCAAGTGAAAAACAACAGAGGTGACTGGGTTAAGATGGAGTCATTAGAGTGGAGTTTAATCCAATGACTTTATATAAAGAAATAAATTTGAACACAGAATAGACACATACACAGGGAAAAACAGGGTGTGAAGATGAAGGCAGAAATGGGGATGGTATATCTCTGAGCTCAGGAATACCACAGTTGCCAGCAAACTACTGAACCTAAGAGAGGCACGGGCCAGACTGTCTGTCACAGCTCTCAGAAGTTATCAACCCTGCTGACCGACACATTGGTCACGACCTAGCCCCCAGGACTGCCAGACAGTAAATTTCTAAGTCTCCTAGTTTGTGGTACTTTGTTACAACAAACCTGGTAAACAAACACTGGGAAAGAACAAGCGAGGGCAAAGTGATGTCAAATTCTGAACTAAAGGGAAACGGGTGTGTGTGTGCTCACTTGTGTCTGACTCTTTGTGATCCCACGGACTGTACCCTGTCAGGCTCCTCTGTCCATGGAATTTTCCTGTCAATAATATTGGAGTGGGCTGCCATTTCCCCCTTCAAGGTATCTTCCTGACCCAGGGATCGAACCAGCTTCTCCTTCATTGGCAGCCAGATTGATTTCCAACTAAGCTATCTAGGAAACTCCAAAGGGAAATGTACTAGGGGGAAGTTTCCTGTGGTGAGATTGGTGAACTTTAAGGCTACAGGTAGCCAGGAAACGATCTTCCGAAATGATGAGGAGGGTGCTGGGCTTCCTGCAGCAGGCCTGAAGGCTGACTGAGATAACAAAGGAGAGTGCTTCCAGAGGGCAGAGAAGTTTGTGACATAAAGCTTTTAACTCTGGACATATTTTGAGGATAGCATGTGTTTTGGTGCTATATATATTTATTAATATATACATGAGGAACGATTGCATTTATACAGACAAGATATGCATGTGTTACTGAACAGGTGTATATATAAATATATATATAACACATATAATAAACCAACTTTTTATTTGTTAACCCAATTGTATATTAATACATGGGCTTCCTGGTGGCTTATATGGTAAAGAATCTGCCTGTAATGCAGGAGACTCAGGTTCGATCCCTGGGTTGGGAAGATCCCCTGGAGGATGGAATGGCTATCCACTCCAGTATTCTTGCCTGGAGAATTCCATGGACAGAGGAGCCTGGTGGGCTACAGTCCATGGGGTTGCAGAGTCAGACATGACTGAATACTAACACTAACTATATTAATACATACAAGAGAGACTGTGAATCCATACATGTCTCAGTGTGAGAAAAAGTGCTCTTCATTCAGAGACGTCTATCCCTCACAGCCAGAAATAAAGTAAGCTGCTGCTGCTGCTGCTGCTAAGTCGCTTCAGTTGTGTCCAACTCTGTGCAACCCCATAGACGGCAGTCCACTAGGCTCCCCCGTCCCTGGGATTCTCCAGGCAAGAACACTGGAGTGGGTTGCCATTTCCTTCCCCAATGCATGAAAGTAAAAAATGAAAGTGAAGTCGCTCAGTCGTGTTCAACTCTTAGCAACCCCATGGACTGCAGCCTACCGGGCTCCTCCATCCATGGGATTTTCCAGGCAAGAGTACTAGAGTAGGTTGCCATTGCCTTCTCTGAAAGTAAGCTGAAAGGCAACTAAAAAGATGAAATCACTGTCAAGGACAGGCGCACAAGGAAAGTGGTTTTATTTTTAATGTTTTGAAGTCACCAGAGCTATTTCTGCAACTGTACTGCTCGGCTGTTTTTCTTTTTCGTTTCCAATGTTTGTCTTTCAAGCCTTGTGGGCAAGGACGTTAGTATCGCTCTCTACATAGCCTGCCTCCCCTGATCATGTCTTGTATTTCAACCCTCTCTGGGCAGCTTCTCTGCATATAAAGACCATAAATTACAATTGTTAGCATTAAGTGATTGTGTGGGCAGATCTGCTGGTTACATTTTCAAAGCTTTGACGGACTATAGCCAATTCCAGGGGCAATTAGAGGGTGACTTCTCACAGTGGATGCTACCTCGAGGGTCACTAATGCCAAGACTGGAGCCTGCAGACTTTCTCCCCAGATCAGCAGGCTTTGGGTAGCTTGTTGTCCTGAATCAGCAAATGGGGACTGAGTCACTTGACAAACAGGAAAGACCAGAAGAGATGAGAATTAAATAATTCTAGAACACAGATAATAAGAGCTGCCATTTGTGGAATGTTTACTGTGCCTTTACATCTCCTATTCTCTGACTTAAACTGGAAAACACACTCCAACACTGGTGTTATTCATATTATTATCAACTTATAGCAAAAGTGGCTGAGACTCAGAGAGTCACTGTATTTGTGGATATCTACTCACAAGAATCATATACAGGAATTAAACCTAATCTGAGATCAAAGCCTGTACTCTCTCCAACGTGACATGCTGACAAAGCAAAAAGGACTCCAATCTGCTATAAGACAGAATCTTTTCCAACCGAGAGCGTATGTTTCAACTTATTCTTGACATAAGAGCTGATCCTGGTTGTGCTGCTGCTGTTGTTCTCAAGAGAAGGAGATGACAGGTTTAGAACTTTAACCAGGCTGGTCTCTAAGCTGCTGCTCATGGGAGGATATTCTTCCTTCAGTCTGTCAGCTGCAACTGCTTAGTAGGCACGAGTTCCTAACAGTACCTGCCAGTGGAATTCCAGGTAGAGAAATCCCCGCCATGCAGATATCCTGGACCTCAATTTGGGGGAATAAGTTAAGTACCTAGAGAAAAACATTTTTACCCATCAATATGTAATTTCACTTTCTTTTCATTGTCCTTTGCTCTTAGATATGTATACAGCTATTTCCTACCAAACACATCGTAGAGGTAACCTTGAATATAGGGAAAACTGCAAGTGAGATATGCTTTCAGATTGCACCACTGTTATACCCAAGGATGGTCTTCTGTCAGGGTACAGATAGTACCTGAAGAAACAGCAAAACAGCAATGCAATACTCACAGGTGAAGCTTGTTAAAGATATTAAGGGCATTATTTCCTCTCCTCCCAAACCACCAAAATCAAACAAGAGACCAAACTGGCCAACACATTCACTCTTCAGCAATAGGATAAAGTCCCTGTTCATGAAAGATTTGGAGGGAGAATAAGAACATCATAAAATACCCCCAACCTCAACAACCCTTAGTCTTTTTGACATTAACTCCTGCAAAATGTGCTGGGTGAGCAGAAGCACAGGAAGGAATGTTGTATACAAAAGCTTTTGAAAAATAACAGGGCTCTTTAGCAGAGAAACAAAACCCCACTGGACCAGGCAAATGAAAGGACTCAGCTGCTAGCAGGAGAGGAGAAAAATCTTCTTCATCCTCCTTTTCTCCAAAGGAAACCGAAATCACTCTGCATTATATTCTGAGCAAAAGAAGAAGTTTATCTTTTTAATTTGGAAAAGATGGTGCTTGTTGAAATAATATTTTAGAAAGTGAAAAAGTAAAATTATAAGTTGAAGAGGAAACAACATCAGAAATGTGTGCTTTGGGGGGTAGGTGGGTGATGGGAAGTAGGTTGCCCAGCTTGCTTTTAAAGATCACATCTGGGAGTTAAAATAGTTTATTGGACACACAGCTTTCAAAGGTGGTGACCAAAATGTTAAGGCAAGCCCCCAAGGAGCAACAGTAAACAACTCTCTTGTTGCTTTTTGTTGGTGCAATCCAAGATGCAATGAAGGCAGATGATGTAGAAGCAACAGCTGTTATGTGAAATGGAAGTCTCTTCATCCTTAAAACAGAATTGTTTTGGGAATTAAAGGAGTGAATATATGTAAGCAGTGGGCACACAATAAAAATGTTGTTTATCTTTCTCCCTCTTTAAACTACTGCAAATGCAATCTGCAGGTATATATGGTCTTCAAGGGGCAAAAACTAAAAGATTCAATGAGATACTTTGTCACTAGTAAAACTGTCAAGAGTCTGCTGAAAACTAAGCAAAATGCTTCAAAATACTGGACCACCAAGAAAAAGGATTGCTTTCTAATTTGTGGTCAACCAGTTGCTTCCGGGACCTTTTTCTAAAGGAGATTTAACTGTTAATTCTTTCTTAGCCATCATATTCAAAGGTCTCCCCAAATCATCATGCTGTTATTTGGCAATAACAGTAAAAAAGACAAATACTGAGCAACAACTGCTTAATTTGGTCTTCATAACAAACCTCTAAACAAGTAAGATTCTATTTATAAAAGAAAACTGAGGCTTAGGTTGTACTTTCAACTTCTATGTGACGGTGCAACCTTTTCTACAAAGGGGAAAATTCTAGAGATTTTCAGTCAGAGAAAGATTTGGATTTCTAACACAAATACTAAAAATGAACCAGAATCTCTGAACTATAGTTAAAATTTTTAGAAAGGCGCATCTAACTAAAGGTCCTTATTCATCTTTAGCACAGACCGAGGGGCATCAGAAAGATACATCCCTTTCAGCCTAGGAGCATCAGAAGTAAGTCAAGACGATTCAGCTGGCCTGTCATTCACATGAATGTTTCACTGTAGGGTGCTTGGTGGTTGCAAATTAAGCTTCTCTGGGTGAGAACTCTCATTTTGACAGCATGTTTCAAAAGGAAGAGAGGGCTGAATTGGTGAGGAGAAAAACAAAAATTACTTAGTTAAGACCAGAGTATTTTTTTATTTCTTAAGTTTAACCAAAACATTTCCAGGGGAAATTGAAATGGGAGCTGGTTTGAAGAGTGAGCTACATGGATACATGAAGGTGTGCTGGCATGGAGAGATCTAGAAAGAGAAGACACAATTCAGAGGGAGGAAAATGGTAGGGGTAAAAAGCAAGAGTGTCACCAAGTATTGGGTTGGCCAAAAAGTTCTTTCAGGTCATTCGTAAGATGTTATGGGAAACCCTGAATGGACCTTTTGGCCAACCCAATATAAGGGCTATTATATTAAGATTAATGAGCCTTTCTGACATTAATCTTACAACTTCTATTATAGTACAACAAAGGGGAAGGCAGCAAAGGCTTTCAGCTCCCAGGACTCTCACCTAACCCACACTTACTGTTCAGCTATGCCTTATTCAACTTCTCTCATACTCGCTGTGTTCCAGCCAGTAACTTTACTTACTAAGCTACTTTCCACCTTTTGCATCTACCAGTTTTCCTGCCTGGCACGTTCTTTTCTTATACTTCATAAGGAAACTATATATTTAAAGGAACGTTACACTTATTAACTCAGTTTAATGATCAACTCTTGAAAAGGTCTTCTTTGACCTCCCTGTCAATTCCCATCATTGCTCACTGCACTTATCCTTCATAGCCCTTCATAATTTATATGCCTGTATACATGAAATATGTGAATTTATTTCCCTGTATATTATTAGTTTATATTCTGTCTCTCTCAAAGAAATAAGTGTTGTGAGAACAGAGCACTTATACTCACCAATGTTGGTTTTCTGTTCTTGGATAACTAATTTAAACTTAAGATTTAGTTTCTTAAATCATAAAATTTAAGTTTGAAAAGGAGGTGATCCTAAATTGGTTTTGTTAGAATTAGAGATGCTTTCTCTTCAACTTAAGTTTAAAAGACAGCTCTCTCTGAGTTGACTTAGAGCTCTTGACATATGCCTCCTTGTAAGGGTTAGATTGTAAGGGTCAAAAATCTGGATGCTGCCTCCACCAGAAAAATGTAGAGTGAGAGACTTTACATTTACTAGAGTTATTTCAGCTTCCCTCATACCTCAATTGGTAAAGAATCTGTCTGCAATGCAGGAGACTTGGGTTCGATTCCTGGGTTAGGAAGATCCCCCGGAGAAGGAAACAGCAACCCACTCCAGCACTGTTGCCTGGAGAATCCCATGGACAGAGGAGGCTGGCAGGCTACAGTTCATGGGCTTGCAAGAGTTGGACACGACTTAGCAACTAAAGGGAGAGAGTTATTTCAGTTAGGAGCAGAGTGAAGCTTGGGTGCTGCCGTGAGGGACAGCTGAAATCCCTTGGACAAAAGGGAAACGTGCATATTTCCCATGGACTAGATGTGGGTCCAGAGGTGAGAAACTGGTCAAGTTTCCTTATTTAGGGGATTATATTCAAGAGGACTGCCTGCAGCTCAGTAGAGGGGTGGACCACTGGACACTGAGGGCTGAGGAGTCACATATGGCCATCCAAGGAAGTCTTGCTTCCATCCAGAAAACCACAGTCTTAAGATATCAGGAGAAGCTCAAAGGAACCAACAAAAGCCCCAGGAAGGAGAAAGCATCAGAGATTATACATACGCCATCCTAAGAGTACTGAAACCACACTGCAATAAACACACTCTCTAAAACTATGTCCTTTTCCCATGACCACTTGCTTCCCATGTTGAGCAAAAAAGGTCATCATTGCAGATTTTTTTGGGGTCTGAAGCAAGCTGGAGCTGGAGAAGTGAAAGATATTTTAAATCAGATAAGAGCTCAGAGGGTTTTAAATTTAACTATGTTAAAATTATGGGATCATCAGACCGAGGAAAATTTGAATTATTATTCTAAGTGAACTATCTGAGACTGCATTAAAAGTAGGGGTAAATTTTTAGCCTCAGAGGGCTCTGTGGGAGGTCAGAGAGAGAAAAAATAAAGTTGGTTTCTGCCTTTACCTTACTAAATCTAGTTCATTCAACAAACTAGGTATAAATGTGTACAAAATACTTCACCCAGCATTGAAGTTCAAGGAATGGTAAGGATCTAAACATTTGGTACACAGCAGGTGGTTGGTATATTTCTCTGCTCCCACTTTCCAATGCCAGATTCTCCCCAAGATACAGCATTTCTGAATAATTCTGAAGCTGTTCCTTGAATATTTCCCTGTGTATTTCACACCATAATAACTTTCACTAAGTCCTTTATAGAAAAAAAAAGCCTAGATGGGGTGGGGTGGGGTGGTCTGAGTCTTTCCTCAATATGATTTAGGATGAAAGAGCAATGAGGTTCTGGGAAGCAGCCTCATCTAAAGGTTAAAATGCAAGAGCATGTGGGTTTGCACCTGGTGGACTATATTCACAAACCAACAGGAGACAGCAAGTAGCCCGGGAACAGTAACAGGGTTAGAATCACGGGCCTTCCATAAATCAGAAAGGGCATCCTGGAATGAAGTGTGTTTGGGAGGGAGACCACCTCATGCCTTTTCTGGGGGACTTTTTTTTTTTGCGCTGTAGAGTTATCTAAAGTGGCTGTATCTGTGGATTTTGCTTCATGCTCATATTTACCAATTAATCAAATGCAAATTCTTCTTTCTTTGCTTCCCACCTTCAAATGCAGATTCTCATAGGTGAACAGGGCTTAAGAGACAACCCAGTTGAATCTCCCCTGTAAAAGGACCCTTACAGCTTCTTCCTGAATCCTTGCAACAACAAAGAGCTCGCATGCACGTGACAGGCTCTGTGCTTTAGCATCAGGTAGTTCTCATGCCTTTCTTTCCCCAAAGCCAAGGTCTGCCATCCAATTACACCTACCTTTCCTAGTTCTGCCCTCTGTATGAACAAAATTCTTTCGTATGACAACTCTTTACTATTCGCATTTACTCAACAAACATATATTGAACATTTACCCCATGTGAGCTTCTGTTATAGGTACTTGAGGATACATCAGTGAACAAAACAGAATTTTCTGCCCTTGTGGGCTTACTGTTATTGTTGTTAGTCACTAAGTCCTGTCTGACTCTTTGGCTACCCCATGGACTACAGCCAGGGACACTCCTCTGTCCATGGGGATTCTCCAGGCAAGAACACTGGAATGGGTGGCCAGTCTCTTCTCTAGGGGATCTTCCTGACCCAGGGATTGAACCCACGTTTCCTGCTTTACAGTCCAATTCTTTACCTCTGAATCACCTGGGAAGCTCTATGGGCTTATATATGATAATAAACAAAGGAATAAATTCTTAATACAATACCTGCTGGTGATATTGCCATGAGTATAAATAAAGCCATCAATAAAGTGAGGGGAAAACCCTCGTGAATATCAGTGGGGGTCGTGTTCTAGGCAGAAAGAACAGCAGGTACAAAGCCTCAGGCAGAAACACACTTAGAACCTTAGAGTTCTATAGCAAGAGAACTCATCTGACTGAAGCCTCAAGGGCAAAGGGAGATTGACAAGGGATGAAGTCAAAGAGGTAACCAGGGGCTTGCAGACTACGGTGAGGCACTTCATTTTGATTAATGGGGGAAGGAAGCTAGTGAATAGTTTGAAGCAGAAGATTGAGTAAATATGATCTGGTTAATTAAAAAAAAGTCACTCCATCTGTTGGATGGAGAATAGATTGTAGAAGCGGCAAAGCAGAAACAGAGAGGAGTTTAACACGCTTACAGCAATCTATGTTAAGATATGATGGTTTGGATGATAGCAGGAACAGAGTTGGTGAAGGATGACTTGATTTAAGATTTATTTTAGAGTATAATGGACAGGATTTGCTAATGAATTAGATGCAGGATATGAGTAAGAAAGATAAATCAAGGATAGCTCCTACATTTTTGTAGGAAACTGGGTACCATTTCCTGCGTGAGGCAAGACTCTAGGAAGAGCTGGGTTTGGAAACAAAATTAAGTGGTGTGTTTTATAGAAGTCAATCTTGAAATGCCTATTAGATGTACATCATGAGCATCACTATGTTAAATACACAGTATAGGGATAACATTTAAAGTCATAAGACCAGATGAGAAAACCTAGGAGGACAGGTTGCTGAACAACCAAGGAGGTGTTGTAGGGAATTCTAGGCTTTAAGAAACTCTCTATCATTTCCTTTCTTAAACATATTTTTATATATCTTCACAGACAAATTTTGAGAGTTCAGTTCAGTCGCTCAGTCGTATGTGACTCTTTGCAACCCCATGAACCGCAGCACTCCAGGCCTCCCTGTCCATCACTAACTGCCGGAGTTTACCCAAACTCATGTCCATCGAGTCAGTGATGCCATCCAACCATCTCATCCTCTGTGGTCCCCTTCTCCTCCTGCCCTCTATCTTTTCCAACATTAGGGTCTTTTCAAAGGAGCCAGCTCTTCGCATCAGGTGGCCAAAATATTGGAGTTTCAGCTTCAACATCAGTCCTTCCAATGAACACCCAGAACTGATCTCCTTTAGGATGGACTGGTTGGATCTCCTTGCAATTCAAGGGACTCTCAAGAGTCTTCTCCGACACCACAGTTCAAAAGCATCAATTCTTCAGCACTCAGCTTTCTTTATAGTCCAACTCTCACATCCACACATGACTACTGGAAAAACCATAGCCTTGACTAGATGGACCTTTGTTGACAAAGTAATGTCTCTTTTTAATATGCTGTCTAGGTTGGTCATAATTTTGAGAGTATATTATTGGAAAACCACAGTAGCTTTTTCCTGGAAAAATATCTGATATCCTTCATGAAAATGAAATTTTATTGCTAAGAACTGGAGAACCAAGGTAGAAAAAATAGCCAGAAGCTTCAACTTATTTCATTAAAAAACTGCCTAATGGATCAAATGTTTTACTCTAAGAGACGTCCCATCTAATCCTGTTACTGATATTAACTGAAAGCCATTATAAATACAAATGGCAGGAGTAAAGCTGAAGCTTTTCACAATTCACTATTCCATCTTCCTTGATACTAATCTTAACAGTTGTGTTTTATTCCTGAGAAACTGTATTGAATTCAGAACTAATGTCCAGAATAGCTTTGGCTTTTTCTTATGTTTCTTAAATGGCCGAATGTTTTCTTGAGAAAAGTTCCAAGAGAAAGGCCTACCTGAGTTTTAAAAGTTGTGAATTACAACACTGAGGAACTATACCAGCTAAGTTCATGAACAAAATAACCAGGCATGATTGCTCAGTGAGGAGATCACAGCACCTTCTGTGAATGAATAGACACTAATTTCCAAGTGCTGAAGGCAAGATTCAGAAGGGGAGCAATTCAATTTCATCAACTGGTTGGTGAGTTGCCAAACACTCAACTGTCATATTTTGCTTGCTAGCACTCATCCACAGTATAACCCTTCTGAAGCCTGATCTAATGGAGACATCAGGAAGTGATCACTACCAGTCTTTCCTGGACCATCTAGAATGCTTGTTGCCAGTAACAATCTAGGATGGAAATGCATCTGACAGATAATCAAGCAAGTGAATACACTGCTGTTATTTAGAGAAGTGAGGAAATCCATGCAATAGTAGAGCTAAAAGATGTTTTTATCAGTGAATGTCAGCGCAGAGTCTCGAAGGGTTAGTTTCCTCTCAAGCAAAAAAGGATAATGTCAATTTGATTTTAAATTTAGGCACAGAGGAGAGATACTTCTGAAAATTATGCACCTTTTGTTCTAACATTGCTCTCCTTCAACAAAGAGCTGTGCAATGCTTCATCAGAAAATCAAAGTGCAAACACCTGGGGAAAAAAATAGAATATCAAAGAAAGAATAGTTGGAGCTTTTGAAGACAAGTTCCATTAAAAAAAAGCTTACTTTCTTTTATGAGAAAATAATAGATTTGACAGATACAGAAAACAATAATTTTGATCCATCTTGGATCAAGTGAGATGTTCAGATTGTTTTATTTGGCATACTAATTTAAATGTATATAAAAACTTAGTTCAAGACAGTTCTGATTGAAGAATTGTACTTTTAAAGACTCTAATGGTTATATCACGGAAATTGAGGGAGAGAGGAATCTTTTTGTTCTGTGTTTACCTTTCTGTATTCCCTGATACTTGGTCAGAGATTTTAAACCAGATGTTTGTTGAATGAATTGAGCTGAATCTACTTAGCATTTCTCTTCCTAGTCAAACATCTTTCAGGATATATATCAAGTGGTGTTTCTTTCCATTTCTTCATACACTTTAACACTTTTAGACTTAAAAATGTCAATATTAAGTAATTTTTTATGACTGGGTATCATTTTATTGTACACAGTACTATTTACATTTTATTCCAGAAAAATAAATCTGCACTTTCTAAACTGTGAATTCTATTTTGTTGGCAGGCTGGCTACAGTCCTTAGGGTAGCAAAGAGTTGGACATGACTGATGCAAATTAGCATGCAATAGCAAGTTCAACTATTCTGAAAAAGATAAGGCTACCATCTTGGTGTCCTCTTTTCCAAGATTAAGTGGTATCAGTGAGAAAGAAGTTGGAGTCTGTCAATTACCAACAGTTTCCGGAGGGGTATTAGAACCTTGCTAAACCTCTTTGCCACTGCTTCTTTCCTCTATCAAAGGTTCTAAATATATTGCATTGGTTCCTGACTTCTTTCATCACTGTTTGCATACATTTATGATTATTAATTTTCCTTGTGTTTATTTTGTGAGTTATTGAAGGAGAGAATTTCTATAAGCAGGTAAGATTAATCTGCTCTAATAACCTGGAAACCAGTTCTTTAGTAGTGTATACAGTCTGCTTGGTGTAAAACTTTACCTTCAGGCATGATTTTTAGTTTTATCTTTCTATTTGTTCAATATTTAGTCTTTCCTTGAAACTGCGGGATTCATTTTATTCTAGGTATCCTGGGCAACATGCTTCCTTGCCAAGTTCTATTTCTAAGAATTCCATCTGTCTACCTTCAAGTCACCTGTAACTGACATAAGGAAAGGGTGGCTAACATGAGGATCAAATGAGTTATTATTAAAATGACATCAATAGCTCTAGATGCTAACTAAGCCCAGCTTAACCATATTTATAGAGATAAATGCAAATTTGTAAATTTGCATTGAGTCAATTATCCTAAAATAGAACATAATATACCTGATTCATATAGAGTATTTAACTATCTACAATCTTGTTATGAACCAACAAAAAGAGTCTTAAAAACAATGCTTACACAATTTTATATTCTATTAAATAATCAGAAGCTTCCCAGGTGGTGCTAGTGGTAAAGAATCTGCCTGCCAATGCAGGAGATATAAGACACGTGTTCTATCTCTAGGTCAGCAAGATCCCCTGGAGAATGAAATGACAATCCATTCCAGTATTCTGGCCTGGAAAATTCCATGGACAGAGGAGCCTGACAGGCTACAGTCCATGGGGTTGCAAAGAGCTGGATATGACTGATTAAGCACAAGCAGCACAAATAATTAAGAGTGTGGAGTTCACGTAAAGAACTCTATTCGCCATGGTCTGCACTTAGAAGCATATCAAAGGATCTCTCTATGTAATTCTGTGTATTGTTATTTGGGTAGGATGTTGCCAAACTTGAGAAAATTAGTAGGATGAAAACAGTAAAAAAAAAAAAAAAAAAGGTTTGAATTATCACTCTGTATCAAGAATGATTAATAAACAGGATTCCTTAGCCCAAAAGAGAGAGGGGCTCTTCTATGAAAAGTTGTCTTCATAGCTGTAGAGGGCAGAAATAACACTGATGGACAATTAAAAATAAAATGTCCCACTTTCAGCTCAATTATAAGGGGAAACAATCCAGTGATTGGGTCAGTCTCCCAAGGGAATAGCTATAAAGTATTGACAATTTGTTTCCTCCCAAAGTGTTAAAGTAGAAGTTGAAGTCTTGGTCAAGACTTCCTCAAAAAGCCTATGCATACACTTATGTGATGGTATTTACAGTTATCTATGTATGTGTACATTTCATACACTATAATCTCCCTCGAGGGCACACCGGGTCTCTATGTCCAATTTTTAGTCAAACACAGTCAGGAGGTGTTCAATTAATATTTTACTGGGGCGGCCGAGGGCTGAACGGCTCCCCTCGCCAGGCGGCCTGACCGGAGGAACCCCCCGAGTCCCAACCCAGCGGGCGCCATGGAGACGCTGCTGTGGTTGTGCAACTGGAGTACGCTGGGCGTGTGCGCGGCGCTGAAACTGCCGCAGATCTCGGCCGTGCTGTGGGCGCGCAGCTCGCGGGGCATCACCCTCCCGAGCCTGCTGCTGGAGCTGGCGGGAACTTATGCACTTTCATCAGTGCGGCCAGTAAGTTTGCACAGCTCCAGTACCTGTGGAAGAGCAGGGACTCAGGAGCCGCAAGCGCTCTGACGTGGAGCCTCGCTTCTTATACTTGTGCAACAAGAATAATGACAACTTTAATGACCACCAATGATCTTACAATTCTTACACGTTTCGTGATCATGCTGGCCTTAAACATATGGGTAACTGCTACAATACTTCACTACCAGAAGACCGATATAAAGTCTGAATGATGGATTATTCCTATACACAAAGTGGATTCTAAATAACGGAACCAAAGGGAAAAAAAAGCTCACTGCTAAATCATAAGTTTAGTCAACCGTGCCAAAGATACTTTAGACTTGAAAAAGCCCAGTTAAACACTTGTTTAAAAAATGCTGATTTTTAAAAATCCTCTGCCCCTACTTTATTAGGTTAAGGAGGACTTTAGACATCTGCAGTTCTGAGAAAGCTGATATTTTAAGAAATACATCCTCTCCAAAATACAAATGCACATGAATGGAGTGGGATTTTGGAAGTTTTAATAACTTACCAGGGTTCACTTCCTGGGACGAATGTTTAATTGTAATACACACGTAATAGGATGGCCTTATTGTATCATATTATCATAAAATACCTCCTTGGCTAAGCAAAGATATCAAGCATGCAAAAATGTAACTGGTTTGAATGCATATACCAAAGTAGCTCTTTAACTTCATACTGTACCTTTAAGCATTTCATAACAAGATAACAGCAATCTCTACTTATGAAGAGGCAATCCCAATATACTTCGAGATTCAAGCACAGTGCTGCCATTTTTAAAAGGATTATGCCTGCACAACTGTTACTGAAATTTGGTACAAAATACAGCCAACCTCAACCAGGGTTTGCCTACTGAAAATATATGCAGCAAAGGGTATTGCTGGGTTCTGCCAAGCTCTCATGGATTTGATTCTCATTATGGTATCAATTATAAGGGGAAACAATCCAGTGATTGGGTCAGTCTCCCAAGGGAATAGCTATAAAGTATTGACAATTTGTTTCCTCCCAAAGTGTTAAAGTAGAAGTTGAAGTCTTGGTCAAGACTTCCTCATAAAAGCCTATGCATACACTTATGTGATGGTATTTACAGTTATCTATGTATGTGTACATTTCATACACTATAATCTCCCTCGAGGGCACACCGGGTCTCTATGTCCAATTTTTAGTCAAACACAGTCAGGAGGTGTTCAATTAATATTTTACTGGGGCGGCCGAGGGCTGAACGGCTCCCCTCGCCAGGCGGCCTGACCGGAGGAACCCCCCGAGTCCCAACCCAGCGGGCGCCATGGAGACGCTGCTGTGGTTGTGCAACTGGAGTACGCTGGGCGTGTGCGCGGCGCTGAAACTGCCGCAGATCTCGGCCGTGCTGTGGGCGCGCAGCTCGCGGGGCATCACCCTCCCGAGCCTGCTGCTGGAGCTGGCGGGAACTTATGCACTTTCATCAGTGCGGCCAGTAAGTTTGCACAGCTCCAGTACCTGTGGAAGAGCAGGGACTCAGGAGCCGCAAGCGCTCTGACGTGGAGCCTCGCTTCTTATACTTGTGCAACAAGAATAATGACAACTTTAATGACCACCAATGATCTTACAATTCTTACACGTTTCGTGATCATGCTGGCCTTAAACATATGGGTAACTGCTACAATACTTCACTACCAGAAGACCGATATAAAGTCTGAATGATGGATTATTCCTATACACAAAGTGGATTCTAAATAACGGAACCAAAGGGAAAAAAAAGCTCACTGCTAAATCATAAGTTTAGTCAACCGTGCCAAAGATACTTTAGACTTGAAAAAGCCCAGTTAAACACTTGTTTAAAAAATGCTGATTTTTAAAAATCCTCTGCCCCTACTTTATTAGGTTAAGGAGGACTTTAGACATCTGCAGTTCTGAGAAAGCTGATATTTTAAGAAATACATCCTCTCCAAAATACAAATGCACATGAATGAGTGGGATTTTGGAAGTTTTAATAACTTACCAGGGTTCACTTCCTGGGACGAATGTTTAATTGTAATACACACGTAATAGGATGGCCTTATTGTATCATATTATCATAAAATACCTCCTTGGCTATAGCAAAGATATCAAGCATGCAAAAATGTAACTGGTTTGAATGCATATACCAAAGTAGCTCTTTAACTTCATACTGTACCTTTAAGCATTTCATAACAAGATAACAGCAATCTCTACTTATGAAGAGGCAATCCCAATATACTTCGAGATTCAAGCACAGTGCTGCCATTTTTAAAAGGATTGTGCCTGCACAACTGTTACTGAAATTTGGTACAAAATACAGCCAACCTCAACCAGGGTTTGCCTACTGAAAATATATGCAGCAAAGGGTATTGCTGGGTTCTGCCAAGCTCTCATGGATTTGATTCTCATTATGGTATCATACTCTATAAACATGCTGTTGAGATTATCCACTGTATTTTCCTATAAAAGCTTATAAAACCTAACATTTAAAAACAAAACAAAAACAAACAAACAAAAAAAATTTTACTAAATACACGAGTGGATGTGTATACTTTCAGAGATTAGAATTTTTGAAAAATAGGAATTCTTGTACATCAAAATGATCATGATTTTTAAAAACTGGTACCACAGTTTATTCACATGAATGGATCTATGAAGGCTAAATTTTCCCATCTGACTTAACTACTCATGAACATTCGGTGAATAGTTTTAGCTTCCTGGGCAGCAGCTACTGAACTCTTTCTTCCTTAAATTATGTATGTAATGATTCATGACTCTAAGGCTCTGAATCACCTAGAAAAATGTGCCTCACCTGTTTCTTTTGTTATTTTTAGTCTTCCCTTTTCCTAACTGCTCTCTTTTTATTCTCATGATTTCCTAATAGCATCTTTAGTATGACGATTTCCTACTTATGGTACATTTTTGGTGGGATCTCACAATTGGTTAGCCCATAGAAGATTCCATGTTTAAAAATTCCTAAGTTGGCTTTCTTTTGGATATTAAGAGCAGAGATTTTCTCTTTCCTAGCAAGTTTCTGTAAGGGATGATGTGTCAATCTGGCCGCAATTGAATTATGCTCAGAGACAAAGTCTATGTAGTACAAGGCTTTTGACTGACAGCTAACGGCACTCAGAGTCACAGTCCGTGAATAAAAAATACTGCAATCTTTAATTTTATCGGATCTCAATGTTCCAGAGAAGGAGAAGAATTTAATGTACACTGGTTGATGAGTTGGAGAACCAAAATGGATTTAGTTAGGGGACTGTGATGAATTTAGCATGAAGTCAGTGCCAGCCAGCAGAAAAGGACTGCGTTATTTCAGCCTAGGTGAATGCCAGTTTTCTAAGAAGGTACTTGGGGGGAAAGCCAAAAATCTTTGTTTATTGTCATTCTTCTGATTTAATGCTTAGAACTGCCTGGCTTAATGAATGTTTTTGAAATAAAATATTTATTGAGTAAATGGACAACTATTCTGCACATACTTGCTTCTTGAAAACATAAACAAGAAAGGAGAACACTTTAAAATTATTGGGCCCTGAGATGTGCCAAGTATCTCACTAAATGCTCACAGTAACCAAAATGACTTCATATGCCCATTTTACAGTCAGGTAAAGCAAGGGTTTAAACTTAGAGGCTGTCCAAACCCTAAAGTCTTTTCACGAAGTTGCTTTGCTATTGATCATAAATTGGAAAGATTTACAGTCACAGTATTTATCATAGCAACACACTTCCTCTGAAAACTTTAAAAAATACTATACATACAAATGTATCTATATACAAAGCAGAAACGGTCTCACAGACATAGAAAACAAGCTTGTGGTTACTAAAGGGGAGGGTGAAGGGGGATAAATCGGGAGTTTAGGAGTATGGGATATTAACAGATATCATAAAATAGACAAGCAACAAAGATTTATTGTATAGCACAGGAAATTATATTCAATATTTTGTAATAACTTATACTGTAATATAATCATAAAAAATAACTGAATCACTCTGCTGCATATCTGAAACTAACAAATATTGTAAATCAACTATACTTTAATAAAAAAACTGAAAACAATGTTATACAAGTATTCACCCGAGCAAATATTCATAGCTAGGTAAACAGCATTTTCTATGTGAATTATAAAACTTCAGAATGTCAAAAACTGGACTATATCTA
Organism: Aepyceros melampus; assembly: GCA_006408695.1. Taxonomy (NCBI): domain Eukaryota; kingdom Metazoa; phylum Chordata; class Mammalia; order Artiodactyla; family Bovidae; genus Aepyceros; species Aepyceros melampus. Next base: position 790,580 of record SJXQ01012946.1, on the reverse strand, counting down.
GTACAATGCATTTTTTTACATCTGAAGTTTTCATAGTAAAAATAATTTTGACTTTCAAGAAGTCATTGATAATAAATTCTGTTAAAAATCATGAGCCAGCTTTAAACAGCAAAGAAAAGAAACAATGACTACATCTTAACCTCAAGGGGCAAATGAGAGGTGTGATATCATTCCTTAGTTTCCAAAAGGATTTAGCAAATAGAGCTAATTGTTTCACTCTCCTATAATGTTATAATGTACAGAACAGTAGGGACTAAAGCAGAAAAATTGTAGTTTGTTTTTTCATGAATAAATAATTTCTTTAAGGCCTCAGGAGAGAGCTTTTCTACAGATGTCATTATGAAGACTGACCAAATATCAGCTTGGAGAAAGAACCTCCTAACCCATAAGTGATATGCATTTCATTTATCCAGAAATAATGAGAGACTAGAAATGGACATTGGAGAAGGCAATGGCACCCCACTCCAGTTCTCTTGCCTAGAAAATCCCATGGATGGAGAAGCCTGGTAGGCTGCAGTCCATGGGGTCACAACGAGGCGGACACGACTAAGCGACTTCACTTTCATTTTTCACTTTTCACTTTCATGCACTGGAGAAGGAAATGGCAACCCACTCCAGTGTTCTTGCCTGGAGAATCCCAGGGACGGGGGAGCCTGGTGGGCTGCCGTCTATGGGGTCGCACAGAGTCGGACACGACTGAAGTGGCTTAGCAGCTTAGCAGAAACGGACACATTCAAGAAATTCTACAGGAAGTGCCTGGGAACAAAGTGAACTCATCAAGATCTTAGGGAAAAATCCGAATCAACTTTTTGGCCAAACCAATATATTGTCCTTTGTTCAGTTATTAAAAAAAAAAAAAATGTCCTTTGGGAGAACAGAGAGTGGTGATTTAGTCACAATTAATTCCAAGAAGACTATTTTCCTGGCTTAACACAGAGTTAGGCATTTTCTTTTTGACCGTGAACATTGTATCTCAGCAGAAGGTTGCACTGCACGTGCACTCAAGCATATCCTTGTTTCCTCCAAAAGAACAATTTGGGTAGCTAAAAAGGACTGAAAAAAGTTTAGCACAAAAAGGAAAATGTAGTGTTTCGAGACCTCGTGCCAAACAGCTGAGTTTGCCATTTGTGCTTATTAAGAATCATACCATTATTCAGAAAGGCCCTTTACCACAAAAGAGGTCTACCTACCACTTAGAACTCAGGTCCTGGGACGGGGGCCTAAATAAAGAGTAAATGGTGTCTTGCATTGAGAGACACATTTCTATGTACATTAAAAAAAATGAATATACAATACAATTTACCTCGTGGCAAGAAAGGGGGGAATGTACAGTAGATGGTTGGATGCCAGTAATCAAAACTGTTGCATAACCTTTGTGTTCAGTGTTTGCCCAGCAGTCTGGTGATCTGTTTGGGTATGAAGAGCTAAATTCTGGACAACTGAAAACTCTGCTAATCTAAATACTCCCCAGTTATCAAGATCAGGTGGTAGTTGTCCAACTTGCTACAAAATGCCATCAGCAATATTATACATGGACAGATGGAATAAAAAGAAGAATTTCAATGGAAAATATCCTCTATTAGGTTGTAAGAATGGTGCATTCAATTTTGAATTAAAATTTTGGCTCATTCATCCCATTTTTGATTTTTTTTCTCTTTTGGCAGTGCAATGCAGCATATGGGATCTTAATTCCCTGACGAGGGATCAAATCTATGCCCCCCTGCATTGGACACTTGGAGTCTTAACCACTGGACAACCAGAAAAGTCCAAAAATCTTCGCTCATTCAAATGTTCATGGGGCTTGCCTTACGTACTCAATACCTGCAGCTCTAGGTCAGTATCCCAAATGTAAAAAGTTGTGAAATGGTTAATTTACCAAATGACCATCTCTGAAAACGCCAGATGAGTTTCTCATCTTTCAACTTTGAGGAAATTTACTCTGTCCATGTTATTGTCAAGAGAGAAATGACAAAAACAGATGGAGGACCAAAGACAGATGAGAGAAAAGAATTGTGCACGCAGAGACTGAGACAAGCTACAAACTTCATCCCAGTTAGATATTTGAGAAAATGTCTGTAATATCAAGGGCATGCCGAGAGGATATTTAACCAAGCTGGACAATAAATCTGTCATGTTGGCTATTAAGACAAATAAAATTAAAAATCCTCAATAATTTGGAAATTGCTTTTTGATTAATCGGCCTGTTAAGCAAAGTGCTAGATACTTTAAATGCTATTTATTCCAAACTCTTGAACAGATAGTTTCTGTAAGGTATGATAAAAAAAGGGGTCAATGCAAGGATGTTCCTCATAAGCAACTGCTATTGGAAGTAAAATCATTCACCTTCCATCTTGTCCACTCCTTTTCCCTCCGCCTTACTTCAGGGACAGGTATGATCTGTCTTGGACTCGACTCTATCTCTCCATTCCATATTCCTCCCACTTATGACACAGAGTTTGGTCACAGACTAAACTGGGGATTTGCACTTCCCTATTTATTGTTCATTAAATGCTTCAAATTTATCACAGGCTAGGGTAGAGATTAAAAACTCAGTGTCTTAAGTGTTAGGATTTGCGACTTGTTTATCTTCTTTATTTGGGGTATTGATATCTATCTTTTCTGTAGGCTATGAGTTAGTTGGATGGCCTAATAAGAAAAAAATGAGAAAAAGAAGAGAAAAAAAACACAAACAAAGTATTTTAAAATCTCTTAGAAGTGAAAGACTTTCTGAGTGGATTGATTAGTGATAGCTTTGTGGAGGAGACAGAACGTGAGAGTTGGACCATAAACAAAGCTGAGTGCCAAAGAATTGATGCTCTTGAATTGTGGTGCTGGAGAAGACTGTTGAGAGTCTCTGGACTGCGAGGAGATCAAACCAGTCCATCCTGAAGGAAATCAGTCCTGAATATTCATTGGAAGACTGATGCTGAAGCTGAAGCTCCAGTACTTTGGCTGCCTGATGTGAAGAGCTGACTCACTAGAAAAGACCCTGATACTGGGAAAGACTGAGGGCAAGAGGAGAAGAGTTGACAGAGGGTGAGTGGTTGGATGACATCACTGACTCTATGGACATTAATTTGAGCAAATTGTGGGAGAAAATGAAGGACAGGGAAGCCTGGAGTGCTGCAGATCATGGGGTCACAAAGAGCCAGACATGACTTAGCAACTGAACAACAACAACATCAACAAAGAACTGAACTGGCTTGGCTCTTAGAGATGGAGAAGATGTTGACAGGTAGTGGTCACAGTGATAAGGAAAAGCCTTCAATGGGACGAGCAAAGGCTTAGAGGCAGGAGAGTATGGCATACATTTCAGAAATTGTACATAACACAGTTTAGCTGGAGAAGAAGGATGAATACAGAAGAGGGAAGAAAAGACTGAAGTCAAATGTTGTTGCTGGAGAGGAAGGTTACAGAGGATATGAAAAGATATAACAGGAAATGTAGATTTTTATCAAGGGCCAGTGAAGAGCCACTAGACACTTTTGAGCAGCGGAGTCAATTAACAGAGCTGGGATTTTTGGAAGATTGGCCTACAAGTGTATGCAAATGGAAGGGAGGGATTCGAATGGAGTCCATTAGAGTAGATAAGACAAGACATAAAGAAGATATGAACACCACAATAATGGCAATAGAGATTTTACACAAAAGACTTACACTACTTGGAGGTAAGTTCCAAAGGACATAATGCCTGATTTAACAAAGGTGGCCAACAAGGAAGAAGAATCGACAGAAAAGGACTTTGAAATTTTTAGTTTGGAAGAGTGGGCAATCTTTAATAGAACTTTGTCTTCAACTTGCTATATTATCTTAAAGCAACACATACATCTTAGAAGGAAATGCATTTCTTATATAGGTTTAGGGTTTTTTGGCTTAGACCACATAAATCAACGGTTTCCACGTGTTTAAGTATCTAGTTCCTGAGAAATTATGACTTGGAGGTCCTTGGGAAAGTCACTAGAAAGATTTTTATTATGAACCTATTTCCTGGGAAACCGCATGCACACTTCATATTTTCTTCCTTGTATATTTTTGGTTGCTTGGCAAGTCTAAATGGATTCGCCTAATCACAGCTGCCTATACATGATTAGCCTTTTTTTTTTTTTCTCTCAACTGACTGCCCGCACACAGACACCCCAGCTGCTTGCAATGACCAAATCTCTGAGGGTAGGGAAATTTTTATATATTGTTAAGAGGAAGCATTCTAAATCAGTGCTGCATATTACCCAAATATTCCTTACTGAAATACATGGTCATAAATTATCAGCCAGATGATTCTAGTCAAATAATGGGAAGATCAGTACCACCATAAGGCCATAAAGACAAACCACATATGTCAAAGGGCATCTCGGAAATAGTCACTGTACAACAGATGGAATAAACTTAAATAACTAGGAAAACTATAAATTTAATTCTACTACAAATTATTTTTTTAAGGAATCCCTTAATATTTCATCTATATAATGAAAAGAAATACTGTTTACCTTCTGTCTCATGTAAAAAGAAATAAACAAAACCAAAAATAATCCCCCCAAATCATCTGGACATTAAGAATGTCTATAAAATCAATCTATTAAATGTTTATATAATTGTTCAAAGTAGCTGAAGTAGCCATAGTCATAACTTTTATATTAAAAATTATTGGTAAAAGTGAGAAAGTCAGTTGTTCAGATATTTTCCCAACTCCAGATATTTGATAGAAAATGGGGAAAATTCAGAATATTAACAGGGTTTTCAGACAAATGTTTTCCAATTCTGCCTCTTTTTCAGAATCATCCCAGTCTTTTCATTGTGCACAGCATAGTCCCCTAAGGTTTCCTCCAGAGCCTTCCATATCTCACAAATGGCACCTCAATCCATTCAATGGCTCAGTTACAAAACAGTCTCATTCTTGGACAAATGCCACATCTAGATTATCAATAAGCAGCAATGCCAATATAGGCAAATGCCAATATATCTTCACACATACTTGAAAACTTCACCTTTCTCTTCCTTCTCCAAGTGACCCCTAACCGTCTTTGTGTCTATTCTTGGCCCCTTCAATGCAGTTTCTTCACAATAGCTAAGTGATCTCTTAAAAACAGCACATTTGACCATCTCACATATTGAACATTTTAGAAGAACTTCCCATTGCACTTGGAATAAAATAACAAATCTGCAAATGTGGTCAACAAAGATGCACATGATGTGGTCCCTGTTCACCTTGACAGTATCATTTCATGTCATTCAGCATCCTGTCATTCAACTCCAGTCACAACCGATATCTTTTAGTCCTGGAAGGTATGAAGATCCTTCCTACCCTGTGGCCTTCATATACACATGCTCTCACTCTGTCTAGATATTCTCCTCTACTCTTTATCCATCTAGTGTCTGGTTTTATTTGTATCTCAAAGTTTAGCTTAAGTGGCACTTTCTCAGAGAAGTTGTCTTTGACCCATTACCCGACTAGTACCTCCTTACAATCATTCAGGTTCATTGATAGCATGTTTCCCAATTTATATTATCGATGTTTTCTACATTAGACCATAATCTTCTTGAGCAAAAATCTCCATTTTCTTTGTGAATCTTCATTGTCTGGGTCTGTGTCAAGTCCATAATAAATGCTTAATAAATGTTTGTTGAATCACTGAAGAAGGAAATTAATGAACACAGTCAGCTAGCTCTGTATTACATACTCATAATTGAGGCTAGCTAGCCCAGTTGGCTAGAGTGTTGATATTTACTATCGAGAATGCCCACATGCTCAGTGAAGGGAAGATAAAGGTCTGAAAGCACATATTAAATTTTAAATTCTCTGGAGCATTTTGGTTCTTCTGATTAAGATAAATCACATCCTTCTCTCTGCTCGATTCAATTGGAATCATGGCTCAAGTTCAACCACAGAGCTGATTTCATTCTGTCTAGCACTAAAATGAGTTACCTTTATGTTTTTCTCTCCCATTAGAACTTTCTAATTCTCCCATTAGAAATACATCTGATTCATCTCATTGTCTCTACTGCATAAGAGTTTCCATAGTACAAGATTAAATAATGGCAGAAATTAAAAAAAAATAAGATTATCATTCAAAAATAAAGAATTATGAGATGCCAAGGGAGGTTGATACTGGAAGGTATCATCAGATTTAGTGTAGAATCCAACTTAATTATTCAATATACTCTGATTCAGCATTTCCTTCAAGGCACAGGGAAAGGCATCAGGAATTCAAACAGTGATTATAACAGTTTCTTTCTCTGTAAATCAATAAGCTTTATACAGAGAAACAAATCCCCATCGGTGACTTTTGTATGGTGACAGGACACAAAGGTAGGACAGATCCAACAGAATCTCAACAGGAGCGACAGGCCCACAAACCTCTACAGCAATTTGGCAGGAGCCTGCTTTCAGGGATATCAAGTTAGCTCTAACAGTTTCCTGGGTCTCCTCTCTTCAGCAGAATAAGCCTATAACCCATATACTGTGTGTGTTCTTTTATTGGGTTATTGCCTGGGTATTCTTGGTCGATTTAAGCTTACCTGTCTCCCTACCCCTTTCTTTTTGTCCCAGGGCTATTTCACTCCTGGCTCAAAGGAGAAAATAGTTCCGATAGAAATAAACCAGCCAGAGGGGGCTCTAGTACCAAAGATAGAGATCCAAAATAATGTGTTCCTGATCAAATGAAGGAGTTTTGGCTATTGATTCCGTAGAATCTTTAAGTGCTCTGCTCAGCAGCTGAGGTCAGGGAATGACTCAGCTAGCAGGAGGCCTGCTAATGGATGGTAATGCTTTGCTGAGTACTTGAAACTGGGATTTGCCTTAAGGCTGTACTGAACAATTGCTGTTAACTGTTAACTGAAGTATCTACCTGTTATTTTAGCATACATTTTTAATTTAAATAGTGGATGCTTATTAGTTTTAACTTTAAAACACATGGCAAATATGAAAATGTGTAGAACAGAAAGTCTTTTCTTGCATATCATGGGACATTGGTGTGGAAATGCTTTACTTCTCCCCATCCTCAAATTAATTCGTGATTTTAGTGCATTTGGATTTAACTCATCAGGGAATTTGGTTCTTTTATTAGATTACCAAACAATTGTGGCAAAGGCTGAAACCACATGTAGCAAACTACCAATAACATATATGTGGCTTCCCTGGTAGCTCAGTGGGTAAAGAATCTGCCTGCTGTGCAGGAGACCTGGGTTCAATCCCTGGGTTGGGTAGATCTCCTGGAGAAGGAAATGGCTACCTACTCCAGTATTCTTGCCTGGAAAATCCATCCCATGCATAGAGGAGCCTGGTGGGTATACAGTCCATGCAAAGGGTCAGGCAAGACTATGCGACTAATACACACACACACATATACATACATATATATATATAGAATATTTGCTGTCAATTTGTGCCAGGTACTACTCTAAACACTTAATGTATATTGACTCATTTAATCCTCACAATATTTCAAGGGGCAAGTGCTATTATTATCTGCATTTTGTAGATGGGAAAATTAGGCTCAGAGAGGTTAAGAAATTTGACCAAGGTCAAATGGCTAATGAACTGCAGAGCTAGGGTTCCAGCTCAGATACTTTGGAGTTTGCACTCAACCAGCAAGTGTTCCTGCTCTGTACTCTCCAGATATTAAATATTTAATTCTCATAAATCCAATGGGATGCTACCATTGAAAGCACAAGTGTTAGTGGCTTAGTCATGTCCAACTCTTTGCAACCCCATGGACTGTAGCTCGCCAGGATCCTCTGTTTGTGGAATTCTCCAGGCAAGAATATTGCAGTGGGTAGCCATTTCTTTCTGCAGGGGATCTTCCAGACCTAGAGATCAAACCAGGGCCTCCTGCATTGCAAGCAGATTCTTTACTGTCTGAGCCACTAGGGAAGATCTCTTTATGATAGTACCAGGAAGCTACCATTATGGTCCCCATTTAATAATAAGAGGGGCTGGTCTAACCAATGTCACTGTGCTAGTAAGTGGCTGAGCTAGGCTTTTAAACTCCATCCTGCCCAACTCTTAGGTCTGAGATCTTAAATACCACCCACTGTACCTCCCAGAGAAGGTAGTAAGCTTATTTTTTTAAAGTCACATGTTGGTAGCATTAGAGGGCTTCCTTGGTGGCTCACTGGTAGAGAATCAGCTTGCCAATGCAAGAGATGTGGGCTCATTCCCTGGGTCGGGAAGATCCCCTGGTGAAGGAAATAGACACCTACTCCAGTATGCTTGCCTGGGAAATCCCATAAAAAGAGGAACCTGGTGGGCTACTGCGGGATTACAGAAGAGTCAGCACAACTTAAAGACTAAGCAATGACAACAATAATAGCATTAGAGATTACACAGATTTTAAGGGAAAGAGAAATAATTTATTAAAAGAGTATAGTGACTCTCTCGGTCATAACTGAGTGACTTCCCTTTCACTTTTCACTTTCATGCATTGGAGAAGGAAATGGCAACCCACTCCAGTGTTCTTGCCTGGAGAATCCCAGGGACAGCGGACCCTGGCGGGCTGCCGTCTATGGGATTGCACAGAGTTGGACACGGCTGAAGTGACTTAGCAGCAGCAGCAGCAGCATAGTGACTCTCTCGTCATAATTTTTAAAAATATTTAAATACTTTTAAGCTATTAGATTTTTATAAAATATCTGAAATACTATTAATATTAAATGTCATCATTCTGAAGAGCAAAGCTCAAAGTTCTCTTCTTAGAAATTCATATGATTCATTTCACTGTTCATATGATTCCCCAAAGTAACTGCAATTATCTCAAGAGATTTGTGAACATTTCAAAAAATAAATTTTAACTTATTTAGACTATTGCAAGTATAAAATGCTATGTTCAGTTCAGTTCAGTCGCTCAGTTGCGTCCGACTCTTTGTGATCCCATGAATTGCAGCACGCCAGGCCTCCCTGTCCATCACCATCTCCCGGAGTTCACTCAGACTCATGTCCATCAAGTTGGTGATGCCATCCAGCCATCTCATCCTCTGTCGTCCCCTTTTCCTCCTGCCCCCAATCCCTCTCAGCGTCAGAGTCTTTTCCCATGAGTCACCTCTTTGTATAAGGTGGCCAAGTACTGGAGTTTCAGCTTTAGCATCATTCCTTCCAAAGAACACCCAGGGCTGATCTCCTTTAGAAATGCTATGTAGCACTTATTAAATAAAATGGGTAGAAGTATTATGAAATCAAAACTAATCACATGTCATAAAAATATAATAATTATTTTAGGATAGACTATTCAAATGATTCTTCTTCACATTACTATTTTACTAAAGGGGAGAGATTACCATTTACATCTGAAAAGTTAGAAAATATTAACATGCCAGCTAAGTCAGGATGATCTGGTAAAGGTTAAAAATTCATAGAAAAATTTAGATGGTTTTTATTGTTTGTTTATAATAAAATTTCTTTAGAAATCTATTGCTTCCTTCTCTGAGTTCATAGTTACAGTATTGGCTTCTTTTACTTTCTGTAAAATTCTATCATCATAGGATTTCAAATCTCATGGTAAATGCTGAGTGCCAGAGAATAAAAGAACAGGGTACATTGTGGGTGGGTCAAGCTTTAATCAGATAGCTTGTCACTGGTATCCTGTTGTTCTGTTTCTGTTACCTTTAGGCCCTTTGAACAGTTTGATTTCCACAACAGTCTCCAAAATGGGTCGTCTTCTACGCACGTACAGCCGAACGATAGACCCTGCTTCTTTGAGCGCTTCCACCGCTTTACTGTGGGAAACCTCTGACACGTCCACCTCATTCACCCGTAAGATACAGTCATTGACCCTGAAAGAAAGGAAGGCAGGCAAACATCAGGAGTGTCCAAGAGAATTTCTGAAAGAATATTACGACTATCTAACCTGAAGATGTGGGGAAGCAAAGCACATTGGCAAGTTAAACATATTTATATTCGGAAGAAATACCTCATATGAAGGAAATCAAGAAAACCTTGAACCCCTCAGCCTTCCTAGTCTTCCCAACATTGACCACCCTACTGGTCAGGTCCTGTCCTGAACTCCAGTCCACTCTGACGGGGAGTACATCACATATGGGGTAGTTATATATGTCAATCCCATTCTCCCAGTTCATCCCACCCACCCAGCAGTGCATAATTTGCTGATTTATAATATCCTTAACTGCTGGATTTCTTCCATAATCTCATGGAAGATCTACCATCCGCATCACACAAAGGAGAGCTCTTCCAAGTGGTTAACTTCTTTGTCTAAAGTTGTGAGCAACTTGATTAGAGACTGGGTATGATCTTATATCTTTCTATTTAAAAATTTGTTCTTTCCTTTTAGGACACATACACCTAATGTAATGAATAGTTTCATGTATGTTGTGCATATTAATTTAAAATGATAACATGTAGTATAAATATTACGTAAAAAGTATGGGAAGAATTTTCCTATCTTTTTTGTTCATAATTTTTCTATGTCTGTTTGAGGAAGTAAGATCTAGGACTCTTGGTTCAAGAAGAATCTTAATTAGCTTCAAATTCTTAAGGTAGAACAATCTCACTAAGATTCTGGGGTGTCGTTTCATCATAACAGATGCTCTGGCTTTAATAGGTTTACACATACATTTCTTCTATGACTGACTAAAAAAAAATCATGGAAAACTACCCGTTAAAATAGTTTTGAGAATGTAGGCATCACGGGTGCCAGTCACCCTGCAGCAGCTGGTCCTTTGAGAGTGGGTAATTTTGTCATCTCATGATAATGCAAAAACATAATGTTTACCATCACCCTATGCTCAGCATACTAATCATATCCTAAAACATAGCTTTCCATAGAAGGGAGTGACTGACATTTAAAAAAAAAAAATTGGATGCTATAGCTCTTCAAACTCTACTCAATTTTTTCCTTTTGTATACAGTGGAATCCTTAATTGTCAAATGTTGGGGTGAGGAAATCACAGCCTAAATCAGATATTTTTTTCCTAAACACGTGGACAAAGTTGGCAGCTTTAGTGCACTAAAAAAAATACAAAAAACAAAACACACACACACACACACACACACACACAAAATAAACCACTGGACTAGCAGTCAGGAGGTTCAGATTTACAATGCAGCTGTGTATCAGCTGTGTGACCATGGTCGAGTCACTTCAACTTTTTGAATTTTAGTTTCCCACTAAAAGAGAGTAACATGCCTAGAATTAGTGAAGAGAGTAACCAAACATAAATACGTGGACATATGTGTAAACTGTAGCAGATCATACACAGGAGAGTTGCAGCTATTGATAGGCTGGGCTCAAGATGTGCTTCAGGATTTGTTGAACGTAAACAGGTGGAAATTGAAAAATCTAAAGGGTTTACTATGTGCCATATCATATCATTCTTCACTTCACTTATTTGCTTGTATTTAAGTCAAACTCTTTATGAAGCATGGATTCTCATTTTACACCAATGACATTTTACTGGCAAGGTCACAATGCTGGTGACAACAGTGCCAGGATTCCAACCCAGTTAGGTCTTTTTCTGGAGCCTAAGTGGACACAAAGTTACTCAGAGTTAACTAAGGAAAAAAAGGGAATGTGAGGGGAGGTGTTTATATTCAAATTCTTAAAATTAAAAAGAAAGAATATTAAGCCAAACTAGGGCACTCAACTTTCCTTCCTCCCAATCACTTGAAATCGCATCTGGCTAGAGGGTCACGGCTATTTAGAAGATGCTTTCTCTACCAGTAGGTAATCTCTGTGAGTAAAGGCAGCATTTGAATTCATTTTGAAATATATAAATATATCACTAACTTCAAACTCAAATAATACTCTGTTTCAGTAAAATGTGAAGCCTTTTTCATACCACTGAGCCATTGTATTATAAAGTCATTTACACACAAGTTTCCTCCCTCCTTTAGTGGTGTAATTAAGTTGATGGTGAGAAATGGAGTATTCCCGCCAGGTCAGTAAGGAAGTACGTCACAGTCATCAGTGATCTGGGCCTCTCAATGTGCATTTCTGAGCCCTAGGGGCACTCAGGAAGGAAGGGTACCTGTAATCTGGCAGCCATTAGGCTGCAGCCACTCCCTGAGGTGAGCACTGAGGAATTCAGGATGGGAGAAACACACATACTGGCCCCAGATAGCTGAGAAGCATATGAAAGGAGTGATTTCACTGATCCCAGACTCTTGTATCTCCCATATATAGGAAAGCACTAATTCCTTAACTTGAGATATCTGGTTTCCTTTAATTCACAAAAATACTTTTGATGCTCAGGCTACCTGCCTGCTTTTGCAAATTTCTAAAGAACCTGACTCCTCCTCTTGCCTCCTCAGAGCAGTTCACTCAGGGCTATTTGAAATGCTGCTTTTGGGGCTTAAGCTCTGGAAATTTCCATCAAATAAAATATAACTCTCAACATTTTGATCACGACTATTTTTTAAGTAGACAATGGCTTCACTCTTTCAGTGCTTGTTATTTCAAATATAAGTCTACAACATCCTTTTTATAGATGAGTGTTGTTCACAGGATTAAAAAGTGTAAGTGTCAGTCGCTCAGTCATACTCAACTCTGCAACCCCAGGGACTATAGACTGCTGAGCTCCTCTGTCCATGGGATTCTCCAGGCAAGAATACTGGAGTGAGTTGCCATTCCCTTTCTCCAGGGAAACTTCCCAACTCAGGGACTGAACATGGGTTTCCCACATTACAGGCAGATTCTTTACCATCTCAGCCACTAGGGAAGCCCAGGATTAAAACAAATTTAATTTTAATAATTTTCTTTGGACATTCTGGTACATTTCCTTGCTATTAATAAATATTCTTAGAAACAAAAAAGAACATTTCATCACTAACATGTCCACAGAAATCTTATCTAAAATTTGCACTGGACAAATACTCTGGAATATGATATGATGTCACTGAAAATCAAATAATACTTAAAAATTATTTATTCTACTTTGAAGATATTTAAAATAATGTGTAATATCTACCCTCTTTCATAGGTATTAAAGTATGTTCTGTTGTAAATGAGATTTGTGATTTTTATACATTTTTAAAATAATTTTAATTCATTATGAACCTATTTGCAAGGAAAGGACGGAGATATAGATGTAGAGAATGGACATGTGGCACAGATGGGGGAAGGGGAGGATGGAACAAATTGGGATAGTGGCAGTGACACATAGACACCACACGTATACATTACCATGACACATATCACTACACGTGCACATTACCATGACACACATACACCCCACGTGTATATTACCATGACACATATACACCACACGTGTACATTACCATGACACATATACACCACACGTGTACATTACCAATGACACATATACACCACACGTATACATTACCATGACACATATACACTACACGTATACATTACCATGACACATACACACCACACGTGTACATTACCATGTATAAAATAAACAGCTAGAAGGATGGTATGGGGAGGGAGGAGGAAGGGGGGTTCAGGATCGGTAACACGTGTACACCCATGGCGGATTCATGTTGATGTATGGCAAAACCAATACAATATTGTAAAGTAATTAGCCTCCAATTAAAATAAATAAATTTATATTAAAAAAATAAAATAAATAGCTAGAAGGAAACTGCTGGATAGCACGGGGAGCTCCGCACAGTGCTCTGCGATGACCTAAACGGGTGGGATGTGGGCAGGGTGTGAGGGAGGCTCAACAGGGAAGGAACGTGTGTATACATACCGCTGATTCACTTTGTTGAACAGCGGAAACTAACATAACACTGTAAAGCAATTATACACCAATAATAAAATTTGAAAAAATGATCATCAAATGATTGTGTTCAATTTTTTAAAAATCTCTTTATTATGTATTAAAAATTACTGGAAGGAAAGATAACAAACTTTCATCTCTTGTTTTGTTGTGGATTTGGATAGCATGGATGGTTTAAAAGGCATATTTCTATGTTTTGTTTCTTCAAAAAGTTCTATAATGAACATATTTCATCACAGAGAATCTGAGAACTTGGACTGGAAACCTTGGCTATACCTAGAGACAACTGGGATCCTGTCCCTGCTCTAGAACTTAGATGATGTGCGACTTTGGATAAGTCACTTGACATCTCAAAGCCTCAATCTCTTCATGTGAAAATAAGAATATTAAAATCGCTGTAGGGGCTCAACAATATATGTGAAATATTGAGCATGGTGCCTGAAAAATAGTAAGCTGCTACAGTTATGAAAGAACAAGAACCATTTGCATAAGAAGGGATATGAAGAGACTGTACTGGAGGAGAAAAAGACTAAAAGGACAGAAAGGAAGAGAGCTACCATCAGTATGCTGAAAGCAGTTTTAAAATTTTACATGATGGAGACAGGAACAGATGCAAAGATAGGATTTAGGGGAAGAAAAAATGTAAAATAAGGATTTCGGTAAGTTTTATGGAGTGTAAATTAATTCCCCTTTCAACTTCCGTGTCCTCTACCATCAAGGAAACAGTCAGTTGTTCTAATACAAACTTCAGCTTTATGGTAGCCTTGGAGAAAGCTTCTAAAGACCATCACACTTTGCAGAATCCCCACCACGGCTACCTTCCTTGCCCCACCCCTCACGTGTAACCACATTGATTCAAAAGGAGGCTTTAGGTCACAGGTCTGAAACTTAATTTTGAAACTTATTGGTTATTAAGATGACGAGAGGTGCTAACTAACTTATTCTTCAATGTCTCTACTCAGTCCTATTCTCCTTGGTCAAATAGATGAATTAATTACAGACCAAAGGGTCACATCGTGGAGAAAGCTGATCAATGCTTAATGTGCTGAATGAAATGAGGCAATACACTATCAAATGGAAAACACGAGCTGGGAATTATACTCTCTGTACCTAAAGAGATCAATCATTTATAAAAATCAGACTCTGTTTAAAAAGAATAACTGCATAGATTTTTATGTGAACTATAATGATACCAGAAAAGCTTTCAAGGTAAGAAAAATGCCTTACTTTTCTTTTATTCCTAGAGTCACTAAAGGTAGGGTCAGGTAGGCTAAGAACAAAGAATACCCAAAATTCATTTAAGAAAAGACAGATGCATTACAATGACAGAGAAGAGGAAAGATAAGGCAATACAACACAACACACACACACACACACACACACACACACAGAAGTTGACCCAAATGGCTTCAGATTATTATGATCTTTTCTAAATCTACTTAATTGTGTTTGTTTGCTGCCTTCCTTTGGAGAAGGAAGAGATTTTTTAATGGCACCCACTCCAGTATTCTTGCCTAGAGAATCCTGTGGACAGAGGAGCCTGGTGGGCAGCTTGCTGTCCACAGGGTCGCATAGAGTTGGACACGACTGAAGCGACTTAGCATGCACGCATGCTTTGGAGAAGGAAATGGCAACCCACTCCAGTGTTCTTGCCTGGAGAATCCCAGGGACAGAGGAGCCTGGGGGGCAGCCATCTATGGGATCACACAGAGTCAGACTCAACTGAAGCGACTTAGCAGCAGCTGCTGTCTGCCTCTGTCCTCTCATGACATGCATGTGAGTTCAGTGGGTATATTTAAAGTCCCACTATAAGGTTCCTCCTTGTTGAAACGTCTCACCTTAAAAATTCATTTATTTCATTGACTTCCCTAGGTGTTATTAGTCCATTAAAACTAGGAATAAAATACTAAAAATCAGCATAATTTAAGTTTTCCAGGAAAGGAAAAGAACTAATGTTTTGGAAGCATCAGATGTGTGTTAGTACAGGGTTATGTACCAGGCCTTTTCCTCTAACATTCACAGGGCTGCAGGAGGAGTGACGGGTTCATACAGCTTATTATGGATCACTTGTCAAGTCTGACAGTCCCTGCTTTGGGGAATCTGGAATTGAAACTATGAGATTCAGAGCTTCCATCTAAACATGAGAAATAGAAGTTTGAAAGCTACATATTGAGGTCATTTTCTTTCACATTGACTGAAAAGCGGCAAAAGCTTATTTGCAAGAAGTTGGGATTAAAGCAAATTTGTGAAAAGAAGTACAAGGCTTTCCTGGTAGCCCAGCTGGTAAAGATTCTACCTGCAATGCAGGAGACTCCGGTTCGATTTCTGGGTTGGGAATTTCCCTTGGAGAAGGGATAGGCTACCTACTCCAGAGTCCCTGGATAAGGCAATGGCAACTCACTCCAGTATTCTTGCCTGGGAAATCCCATGGACAGAAGGAGCCTGTCAGGCTTCAGTCTGTGGGGTCAGACACGACTTAGTGACTAGGCAACATATATTGGTTAATCTAAACAGAACACTGAAAGGTAGATATTGCTTCCTTCATTTTACAACAGAAACTGAAGCGAAAAGAGATCTGTAATGACAGTAAGTTGTGTAGGTAAACTCAAAACTTACACACTGCACCATCCCTCTCTCTCTAGCTTGTTAAAAATAATCTTGGGCTTATTTAAGGACCAATCTCACCTGCTGACCATCAGTAGGATTAAGGAGTATACTAGAAATTAGTAAAG
This sequence comes from Aepyceros melampus, assembly GCA_006408695.1. Lineage (NCBI taxonomy): Eukaryota > Metazoa > Chordata > Mammalia > Artiodactyla > Bovidae > Aepyceros > Aepyceros melampus. The sequence goes on along the minus strand of SJXQ01012946.1, from coordinate 774,159 downwards.
CCAAGCCAAATAACAAAATCTAGTTCTCAATTTTAGAATTAGATTTCTAAACTTTAGAACTAGATTTAGAAATGGTCCTCGAACTTTAGTGTGCATTAGAGTCACATGGATGGCTTATTAAGTCACAGATTGCTAGGCTCTTCCCCCAGAGAGTCTCTGATTTACTGAGTCTGGAGCAGGAGAGATGATTCACCTCTGTGAAAAGTTTCTAGGTGATTCTGGTATTGTTGCTCTGGGACCATACTCTGATAACCACCACTCAAAATTTTGACTAGTGTGTGGAGGATGAGATGGTTGGATGGCATCACTGACATGAGTTTGAGCAAGCTCCGGGAGTCAGTGATGGACAGGGAGGCCTGGTGTGCTGCAGTCCATGGGGTCGCAAAGAGTTGGACACGACTAAGCTACTGAACTGTAACTGTGTGGTTCATTCTCAAATGAACAGGACTTACTGTGTAGCACAGGAAACTGCTCAATGTTATGTGGCAGCTTGGATGGGAGTGGAGTTTGGGGCAGAATGGATACATGTATATGGATGGCTGAGTCCCCTGGCTGTCTACCTGAAACTATCACAACACTGTTAATTGGCTATACTCCGGTATAAAATAGAAAGTTAAAAAAACACAAAAAATAAAACAAACCAAAAATAAATGAATAAATAAAATGAACAAGACTGCTCAGTCTCATATCGTTTAGGTGACAGTGCTAGAAGTTCTGATTCTGAGCCGCATTCCCTCAATGCTGCAGCTCTGTTATTTGGAATGAAGTCTTTCTAAGGGAATACGGACCAGGAGACCACAGCTGCTCACCATGTGAGACTGCATATGCAAGCCATTTTCCAGCACTTATTTTATATGAGGCCTTTTCCTACTCTTTTCCTATAGCAAAGGCCAACTGATAGCCACTCCATTCTATATTTTAAGAAATAAGGCTCCTGCTCTTGTCTCTAAATCTCGGTGAGAGTAACGTGAATTTATGATCCATGGAGGCCATCCCCTACAGTGTATATACTGTTTTTCTCTCTCCATTTGCCACTTCATTTCCCTTATAGAAAAGGCTGGCAGGACTCTCAGAGGCTGTCATCTGGGAAAGATCACAAGATTTCACAAGGGGGAAGAAACTGCTATTTCAGCGTCGGTGATTGTCTCTCAGCACTTTGCAAGAAAAGCAGAGTCCAGTAACAAACCCTGAGCCAGGTAACTGGGTGAGTACAATATGGAAAAGAGGCACTAAGTAGGAATTTCACAGAGAAAAGATCATAGGACTGGTGATTACTTAGTCCACCCAGCCTAACACTCTGTCCACAGACAGGACGGCACATCAAATTTCAAGAAACGAGGTCCTGGTGCCTCCCATCTGGATTAAGGCAGTAGCTTTCTAGCTGGCTTTCCCAATCCCAGGTTAACTAGTCCCTGTTTCCATATCCCACATGCAAGTCCAGCTCAGCTTCAGTTTCCTAAAGCAACCCTATCATTATTTCCTCTCCCCTCAAAACTCACTGAGTTACTTAACCTATATAAAATCAAAGCTGGTGTCTGCTACACAGCTGTCACTTTAGAATGAATGAGCATCACTGAAGGGCCTCTAATTCTAGCCTCTTATGCTCTCAAACTCCTGCTCCAAACATCCTCAGTGTCCTGAAAATATAACAAGCTCATTCCAGCCTTTGCATTTTCTTTCATGTTACTTTCTGCCTCCCAAATGCCCAACTCCAACCAGCCTCATTCCAGGCAAGCTCATGCTCTCTGGCCTCATGAAATGTTTCCTAATCACTCAAGTCCTCACTGCCTACAATGTCTGAAAAGCAAATGCATGATAGATTCCCCTTAAAAGCTACAGATTGATCTGGTACCCCTGCAGAACCGAAAATTAAGTACTATACATTAAAAACACATTTTCAAATATTGGATTTGATTCCTATTTTCCTCTACTTGGATCTACTCCAATCTAAGAAACCGATATGGATCAGCATGCATATAATTGATAATTTTATATTTTCACAGTCTAATTTGATTTGGCTTTGTAATATGGATGAACACTTCAGTGAAAAGTTGAGAAGCACAAGGAAGGAGTATGGTATGGTGGGGGAAATAGTGAGTCATAAACCAGAGGTAAATTCTAATCCTGCCACTTTCCATTTAAGTAAGGCATTTTTTCCTTATCTCGGTTTAAGCTGAATTCCCTCGTTTTACAATTCTTTCTAGCTCTGGTGTTCTATAAATCTAAATTCAAGGTCAACTCAGCCTGCCCCCTTGGAAGTCTGGAATGTACTTGAAGCGGAATGCCAAATTATCCTTGTCCTCCCCCCATGGAAAACTATGTACTTCACAATTATGTATTTTATCAAAGTAAATCATTCCATCACCCAAAACTGGGGAGTCCCTTCTCTCTCAGCCACACATCCAATCTGTCACATAATTTATTTAGATTCAAACTTTTCCTTTATACCCACTTATCCCAGTGTGGCTTTTCCTGTCAATCACATAGATTCTGGGGGGAAAAAAATTGTAAATAGTCTTGTTTCTACTTTGGCCCTCTAAAATCTATCTTCCAACTTTTTGGGGGGCCAGAATGGTATTATTGAAAATACACCTGATTGCCTTATTCCTCTGTTTAATAGTCTTTGATTGCTTTCCATTGCCTACAGAATTTCAAATATTAAGTTGGGGGGAGGGAGGGATAAATTGAAAGACTGGGCTTGACATATACACATTACTATATATAAAACAGATAACTAATAAGGACCTATTGTATAGCTGTACAAGGATATACCGCACATCCCTGTATATACTATACAGGGAACTCTTGTCAATACTCTATAATGGCCTAGGTGGATAAAGAATATAAAAAGAGTGGATATATGGATAACTGATTCACTTTGCTGTATACCTGAAACTAACACAACATTGTAAATCAACTATACTCCAATAAAAAAAATCTAAGCAAACCTTTTCTACAAATGAGATCTTACACAGAAGACACAATGTATGTTTATAATTGTTTGTATATAACAAAGGCAGAGTTTCTGTGGCTTCCGTGACGAAGAGGGAAAGGAATCACAGCAGAGGCTGTTGGAAGGCCCTCGTTCATGACCCCCCAGCGGGTGAGGAATCCCGAGTCAGGGCGTCATCTATGATTGAGCAAGGGCTAGTGAGTACTGAGAGAAATCAAGGACAAGCCTGCTCTCCAAGCCAAGCGCCCTAGCACTGACTGTTGTGTCTGCTGAAGTCTCTTCTCTAATTCACATAAAGGACAGGGGTAGCACTGTTTGCAGAGCTCTGCAGAGCCCAGAGTGAGCTCACACGCCTTTTCTGATAAAGCTAAGACCTTCACATAACAGAAGTCTTTTCACCATCTGGTTCCTACTCACCTCCCTAGCCCTGTCTCTACCCATTCCATTACAGCTTCTGCAAACACCATGCAAGTTATGACTCAGGCGTCTCCCCCTGCCTAGAACAGCCACCTTCAGATGCCACATTTCCCTGTACTTCTCTCAGTTTTCAAGACTAATGCCCATTCTGAGGGAGCTTTACAGTTTAATAGGGGGAGATAGTCAAACTAGTAAAATTCAGTATAGTAGCTCCTATGGCAATAGGGGCTGCAGGAGCATATAACGAAAGATTTTGTTGGGACTAGGAAGGCCAAGAAAAACCTGGAGCGACTGATGTTACTGAGAACTGAAGGCCCAACAGAAGTCAGCCAGGTGAGTAAAGACAGGGAAAAGTGTTCCAGGGACAGCTGAGCGGCTGGTGAGGAGAGGAGCAGAGATCAAGTCCTGAAGGCCCTTGTAAGCATGTTTAGGACCTGGACTTGAATATAAAGACAATGGAAAGCCATCGCAGTACTTAAAGCTAGAATAATGGTTTAGAAAAATGTTCTAGATACAGTGTAGAGATATGCAGACATAGTTAGATTTGGGGTTAGGGCGAAAGAAAGCAAGGATTGTTGTCAGAGGCTATTATGTAATCCTGATAAAAGATACGGCAGCCAGTGGCAATCAGGATAGAGAAAAAGGGACCGAGAACAAGGCTAATTAGAATCTACCGGACATCCTGATGGATTGGATGTGGGAAGGGAGGAAAAAGAGGAAACATTTTGTTTAAATGTTTATCTTTATCTATAAATTATCAATCACTTGAGGGGAGAAATCTTATTTTATTCATTTTTGGCAGCTTTAGCGGCTATTATGGCACGAGGCACAGAGCTGGCATTGAATATATGTCTAATAAATAAATGAATGAATTGTAGAAGTGGGGAAGCTGATAATGACACCTAGGTAGCCAGTGTCCATACTTTCCCTCCAGTGACTTTATCCCATGAGAATGTTGTGTCTTTTCCTGTCCTCTCATTTCTTCAGTATAATCAATTCAAATTCAATCAGCCTAAGCTGATTTCACTGGCATATTTGTTTTAAAGACATAAACAGAACATCTGTGAGAAGAGAAAGTTTAAACAAAAATTGATCACCAAAGATAAGATCTCAAATATTAATGGAAAGATATAATTACATACACAAAGTCAACAATATCTATTTTGAGTACCTACTATGGAGAAGGCGATGGCACCCCATTCCAGTATTCTTGCTTGGAAAATCTCATGGACAGAGAAGCCTGGTGGGCTGCAGTCCATGGGGTCATGAAGAGTCAGACATGACTGAGCAAATTCACTTTCACTTTTCACTTTCATGCACTGGAGAATGCAATGGCAACCCACTCCAGTTGTCTTGCCTGGAGAATCCCAGGGACAGGGGAGCCTGGTGGGCTGCCATCTATGGAGTCGCACAGAGTCGGACACGACTGAAGCGACTTAGCAGCAGCAGCATAGAGCACCAGGTACTGTGTAGGCACTGAGGATACAGTGGTGAATGAGAAAGATACTGGTGGCCCCAGATGTAGAGGTAGGGAGGAAGAGATTTACAAGATCCCAAGTCACATCACAAGGACAGCAGCTTTTATCACTCACATGTAAGACGAGTTCTAGCTTAAATACATCTTTCATCTTAAGAGTTTAGGTGTTAATTTCAAGATTTTATTATTCATATTATTATTTTAATTCTTGGAACTCAATTTTCATAGAAAGAATGGAACCATAAGCAAGAATTCAAGTGTACCTTGCGGCAAGTTGCTTGTAACCTTGCCTCTTAATTTGAACTGCTCATCACTTACTACATATGTAAGAGGTGTGCCTCCATGTCCCCACCTCCCCCCACTGGAAATGTGCACTATCTTCTGAGCCAGTTGAGAGTCTGTGTGATTTTACTCATGTAGAGAAAATACACATTATTTGATGGTAAGTGATTTCAATAGTTTATGAGATGCCTGAAATATTTAAGAGAAAAATTTCAATATCTTTAAAGATTCTTAAAATGAGAAATATTATATCTCATGGTTAGTAACTTCATTGGTTGTTAGAGGAAAACAATTTCAGCATTTGTACAAAGTCAATAACAAATAAGATACCTGTGTAACACAATTCATTTGTTTTCTTATTATCTCTCTCAAACAGTAAAGCATCTGCCTACAATGCAGGAGACCTGGGTTTGATCCCTGGGTCAGGAAGATCCTCTGGAGAAGGAAATGGCAACCCACTCCAGTACTCTTGCCCGGAAAATCCTGTGGACGGAGGAGCCTAGCAGGTTACAGTTCATGGGGTCGCAAAGAGTCGGACACAACTGAGTAACTTCACTTTCACTTTCTTCACTAGAATGGAGCTCTATGAATGTAGAAATCTTATCTCTAATTTTCTCCCTGTTATCCCCAGAGGTTAACACAGCTTTTCATGCAATAAGAACTACCCACCTAGTTTTCCATATTTCTTTAGTTTCCTCAACCTCTATATCCATTCCATCAGCAACATCAGTTACTTCTAACTCCATAATATATCCTAATCCATCAATTTCTTCCCATTTCTGCTACCCCACACAGTCCAAGCCACCACCATTTCCACCTGGACACACTGACTTACTGTTTCCACTCCTCTTCTCCACAGTACATTCTCTACATGGAAGTCAGAGTACATAATTTCAAAATTTAAATCAGATGGTGTCACTCGACCCTTGCTTAAGCTCTTCAAGTTCTTCCTGTATCATGTAAGATAAAAACCAAGCCCTCACCTGCTTCACAAAGCCCTGGTTCTCTTTTCCTCCTGTGTTCTCATCTTCCACCATTCTCATCTTCAACCCCCTTCATGCCAGTTACACTGGCCCTACTTTAGTTTCTAGAATGTGTGTAGCTGAGTCCTGCCTTAGAGCGCTTTTACTTACTGTTCCCTCAGCTTTGAAACTCGTGTCCCTTATCGTTGCTTGGCCAGCTTCTTTTAGTCATTGAGACCTTCCCTTAAAGGCCACTGCATGAGAGAGACCTTCCTTGATGACTCAGTGTATCACTAGCACCAGTTACTCATCTACATTTCTGTTTTATTTTTCTCCGTAACATTTATGGCTTATGCTATTTTGTATATTTATCTTTTGCTCAACAGACTAAAATATACGTTCCTTAGAGCAGAAATCCTGCCTGTCTTGTTGACCATTTTATGCTTAGTGCCTGGGACAGTGGAAACCCCATAACAGGAACTCAATAAATAGTTGAATACCAAATGAATGCAGGAATGAATTGTAGTTCTACCTAGTTTGAATTTGGTTTGTCCACAATGAAGTATATCCAGTCTGCTCCAATTTGAACTCTGACAGCTCTAGCTTTAAGACCTGCTTAAATCCAAACCCACAATTTTTGGAATTACTTAGCACTGGCAAAAACTGTGAGCAATTCTCTAAATAGCAGAAAATGCTAAACTGCCTGGAGATACTAATTCTTGAGGGTGGATGATTACTGAAGCTGTTCCCTGACCTTTTTCTGAGCTACCATAAATCAGTTGTTATTGTTTGTGTGATTTCGTAGTATCTACCCCCCTTATCTTTTCCTAAGTTAAATCACATTTCAAAATTCAAATTAATTTTGGGTGGAAAACTCACGACACATTCTGAAATTATGGTTGATGTTTTGTGATTTCATAAAACTAGAACTGGAGCTCCCTGATTTAATGGTTGAACTGGTATTTGTAACTGGTATGCTCAGTCCTTTACAGATTTTCCCAGATACAGAGGTCAAATTCAGAGACATAGGGATGGTAGCCTGGAGAATTAGGGGCATCATGAAGGGTGCTTTTGCTAAAAGTATCTTCTTGCTTTCAGTTACATTATGTGTAACTGTCCGGGTGGACAATGGGGCTTTGTTTTATAGCACGGGTAAAGAGGGGCCTCTCTGAGGGGCAATTTAATGGAAGAACTTATTAGCAAAAGCCATGAGTGTCAGGGCAGAAAGGCAAGAAGCTTCCAGAAGATACAGATCAGAAAGAGATTCAAAAGTAAAACCACACATTTCCTAGGACTCCTATGACCACAAAGGTAGTAGTGTCTGGGAAGAATAAGTGTTTATATAACACCCCAGCAATATATTGTTTCGAACTGAAAGCCTGACACTATGCTGGACAGATACTTAACATTTTTTCAATGGAAAAACTGAGGATTAGATAAGTAACTTACTCAAATTCACACAGCAGAGAAGAGATAAATATTATCTCTTAAATAAAATTTATCCCTTGGTCTTAAAGGCTCCTGTTTTCTCGCCACTCATCACTCCTTTTCACCCTGTTGTCACTTAGTCCTTCTGTGAGAAGTGTCTGCAAAACCGCAGCCCTGACTGAACCCAACTCTCCATCATCCTCCCTGCTTCTTCCAGAGCAGCTGAGCCCTGAGTGAGTATTAGTCACTCAGTCATGTCCAGCTCTTTGCAACCCCACGGACTGTAGCCTGCCAGGCTTCTATGTCCGTGGAATTGTCAAGGCAAGAGTACTGGAGTGGGTTGCCATTCCCTTCTCCAGCGGATCTTCCCAATCCAGGGATTGAACCTGGGTCTCCTACAGTGCAGGCAAGATTCTCTGTCTGAGCCACCACAAATGGCAAAGTCACTGTAAATTCAGGATCTCCAAACACCCTGGTCAATTTGCTGTCCTTCATTCTGCAATGACAGTCTCCAAACCCCTCCTCTTCTACATCACTTCCAGCACATACCTACCTGACTACATTGACACCCACACTGTGTCTCTTTTCTGATTACAGTGGAGAAAGTGTCTCTTCTGACACCAAGATACATCCATTCAAATTTTCCTAAAGACCTCATTTAATCATTTAATCTCTTTACATCATGTAAACCCAGTCTCTTCAGTTAACCCATTCTCTGAACATTCAAACATACTTTGATATCACCTGGTGGCTCAGAGGTTAAAGCTTCTGCCTCCAATGCAGGAGATCCAGGTTCGATCCCTGGGTCGGGAAGATCCGCTGGAGAAGGAAATGGTGACCCACTCCAGTATTCTTGCTTGGAGAATCTCATGGACTGAAGAGCCTGGTGGGCTGCAGTCCATGGGGTCACAGAGAGTCGGACACGACTGAGTGACTTTACTTATTTACTTACTTATTTGAAAAGCCTTCCATCGACCTGGTATCTCCCCTTGGCTATGTCCTTTTTCCCTTTCACAGACCAAGTTTATTAACAAAGGACTGTTTACAAATACTCTCTTATTTCTTCCTCCCTAACCTCTCTTTGTCTCATTCTAATAGGAGTCCCCTCACAATGGCCCCACCAAGAAAAGCACAGAAAATGTTCCTACTAAACTCACCAATAATCCAATTTTGGTCAAATCCAATGCAACCTGTTTATTCCTCATCTTAGTTATTTCTCAACAGTGTTAAGGCTGACTGCTCACCTCCTCCTTGAAGCCCCCTTTCTCCTAGCTTCTGTGACTTCTGCTTTTCTTCCTACCACTCTGCTCAGTCCTTTTTAAATTCTCATTTTAGTTCTTCTCCAAGGTATTGATCTTCATGCTTACAAAACAGAAGTAAGGGGAAAAAACCCAAAACTATCCTTTGTTTTGTATGCTTTAAGTTGACCTCTAATTTTTTCTTTCCTCATAAATTTAAATAGTACAGAAGATATGATTTTTGACCTATTGTCAATTATAAAATTTTATTTTTTAACTGTCACATCCTTATTTCAAATGTATGTACTAGTATGTAAGTATCTATCGATTTGAAATCCATGATTACCAAATTAAGATACAAATTATTTTTGAGCAGTTAGACATTTTATATTTTTTATTTTTCTTATGTTTTCATTTTACTCCCATAGAATTCTACCCTTATGTATTTTATGTTAGAACATCTTATATGGATCACTGTAACATAATTATTTGAAACATAAATGCATAGGAAATATAAATCTTATATATATGCAAATTTTTTTCTGTTATATAAGACATCATCATTAAAGAGCAATCTTGCCTGGAGAATCCCAGGGACAGGGGAGCCTGGTGGGCTGCCGTTTATGGGGTTGCACAGAGTTGGACACGACTGTCGTAACTTAGCAGCAGCAGCAACATTCTGGACTATCATGATGATTATCAATACTATACATTGATCAAAATAACCACTTAGGTTATTCTGAATGAATTTCAATGCATAAATCTAAAACAATGAAAATGTAACTGTATCGTGGATTTTGTCTTAACGGGGTGAGAAGAACTTTTTAAAATTAGCTCCTGTTTCCATTAATGAATATGAATTTGAGGTAGAATGAGACAAGATTCAGAGGTCATATTTTTCAGTTCTACAAATGAAAAACCTAAGATAACTGTTCACATCAACGAATGCATGGGAATGGAAGAGAATTTTGAATTCCCTCCGAGTTATATGCCCCCAATTCTGTGATCTATCATGACAATTACTGTGATTATTTATCAGATGACAATTGCTTTTCAATTCTGTTAAGGCAAAGAAAGAAAAAAAACTTGACTTTTAAAGAGATTAAGCACTCAATCACTAGAGACACTGACTCTCATTCTAGGCAACAATATCTCAGATCCTTATTTACACCTAGTCATAGAATTGCACTGGTAAATAAGTAGAAAAATTGTCCTGAATAGTAAATAATAGTATGTGGCAAACAGAGCACAGTAGGATATTGGATGGGTAGGCCATATAGCTTTCATTTTAAAAACGGGAGAAGAGCAATCTTAAATGGTAAAATGAGAAAAAAAGAACCAGTATGAGGCTGCAGGTTACTTTTGGGGCTGGTCAAATAAAAGATCTGGAAATTGAGTCATATAAATCTATCTAAGTACTCCTGCTGCTGCTGCTGCTAAGTTGCTTCAGTCGTGTCCAACTCTGTGCGACCTCATAGACGGCAGCAGGTATGCATTACTTAGTTTAAAAATCGTTGGTGTAATTTACACCAAAGAGTTTAGAATAATTCAGGATAGTCCTAGGTCCTTTTCTCTTATTATTCGATATGATTTTCAAAGCAATCTCTTCGTTTCTTTGGCTTTAAACATTCACAATTATGTCCCTAGGCAGATCTCTTAGAGTCCCTAAATCTGTATATTCAATTGCCTATTTGATATCACCACTTGAATTCCTCACAGGAACTTAACATTGTCTGAAATGGAACTTACTCCCAAATGCCTCTCCACTGGTCTTTGCTGGTTGTTCTGCTCTGTAGTTCAAAGTCATGTGTGTACGCTCAGTTGTGTCCGACTCTTTGTGACCCTCTGGACTGTAGCCTGCCAGTCTCCTCTACCCATAGGATTTCCCAGGCAAGAATACTGGAGTGGCTTGCCATTTCCTCCCCTAGGGGCTCTTTCTGACCCAGGGATCCAACCTGCACCTCCTGCGCCGCCTGCATCACAGGTAGATTCTTTACTTGCTGAGCCATCGGGGAAGCCCAGCTCAAAGCCATCCTTTGATAATTCCACTAGGTGGAGAACGCCACGGAATCAATGATATTGTATATGTTCTAAGTAAGTTCCCTACATGCCAACAAGTTCTATTCTGGGAGTGCATTCATAAGTCCAATACATTAAGTCCAACAGAGTTAGCTTTGGGACCTAACTTACACAATCGGCTATATAGTATTCTACTGTAATAGGTTTATAAGACTTTTCACACAAATGATACATTAAAAAAAAACCCACAAAAATAAAGAAAACATTTTTAGCCGTATGGTATAGCCCTTGAAAAATACAGTAGTACAGTACAACAGCTGGCACACAAGGGCTGCTCTTGTTTAGTCACTAAGTCGTATCCGACTCTTTGTGACCCCATAGACTGTAGCACACCAGGCTCCTCTGTCCATGGGGTTCTCCAGGCAAGAATTCTGGAGTGGGTTGCCATTTCCTTCCCCAATAGAGGGGCTGGTACTGAGCAAACGGGCAAGAAGAGTTACTGATTGTTGAAGGAGGAGGGAGAGGAGGTGAGGGCTGAAGGATGGTCGCCTAGGAGACACAGTGAAGTGAAGTGAATGAAGTGAAAGTCAGTCGTGTGTGACTCTTTGCAACCCCAAGGACTATAGCTTGCCAGGCTCCTCTGTCCATGGAATTCTCCAGGCCAGAATACTGGAGTGGGTAGCTGTTCCCTTCTCCAGGGTATCTTCCCAACCCAGGAGTGGAACCCAGGTCTCCCGCACAGCAGGCAGATTCTTTACCGACCGAGCCACCAGGCAAGGGGAGACAGAGGGTGAGCTGCAATTTCTCTCATGCCTGATGTTAAGCATGGGTTCTGGCTCCTTGTTGGGACCAGACACATATTTGCATCTTTGAAAGTTTGCAACTTGAAGGTTTGTGTGTAGGGGACTTACTGTACCTGATATGGGGTCCAGGATAGAGAAAGCCCTGATGCTTTATTTGAAGGAATATTACTTCTCCTCACACACCACTTCAATGAATCATTAAGCCTTATCAAGTTTACCCCTTAAGTATATTTCAAAATGCATCCACTTCTCTCAGTCTTTTTGTCAGTATCTTAAACCAAGCTGCTGTCATTTATCACCTGAATTACTGCAATAGCTTCTTAAGCTGCTCTCCCCGCATGGATTCTTGTCAGCCAAGCCAGACTCCCACAACCATCAGAGTGATCTTTATAGATAACAATTTAGTTCAGCCATTTTCTCATTGAAAATCCAAAGTTTCACGCTGCTTTTAGAAGGATAAAGGACAAACACCCACTGTGACGCTGAAGGCTCTGCCTGATTTCTCACATCCACCTCTCCATTCTCATTCTAGCCCTGTCATCCCTCTCTCACCAGCTCACCTTCTCTCACCTCGTGTCCTTATTTCTCCTCAGACCTTTACACATGTATTCTTTGCCTGAAGATTTCTCCAGCCCTTTATCCCTGGCTAATGCTTACTTGTTATATCTCACTTAAATACCTTCTCCCCACAAGACGTCCCTTGGGTCCCCCAGATGAGATCAGGTCATGCTATTACAGCTTTTCACAGCTTCTGTACTTTTCTTTCATTCAGCTCTAAATTTATGTTTATTGCTACCTGGATTGAACCTTGACCAGGGCACACATCTGTTTGTTTGCTTGTCTTCAACTCTATTTCCAGCTCCAAGTGTCTGATCAATAACAGAACACTCAGTAAATACAGAAATAATGGGTTAACAAAAGTGTGGGAGAATAACGGAAGACTCAGTGTCAGTTTAATAAATACTTGCTTTACTTCTTGTGTGTCACTTCACTTATTTCCCCAACTTCAGTGACTTGCCACAGACGTAGGTCTGAAAGTCACCTCGGCCCATTTGAGCTTTTTTCCCCTATTCCACTGAAAATGCTGAAACTCCTCTCACTCCCCACACGCATACAAAAGTGGCTCTGCCCTTTCTGTTTCCTAACTCAGATTTGCATGTTTAATGTCCTGGTCTGAATGTCAGAGAAAAAATGCAGGGCAGATGAGTTAAAACTCCATGCTTCTAAAGCAGGGGCGTGGGTTTTCTATTTTTTTGGTTGTACTGGGTGGCACATCGCATCTTAATTCCCCAACCAGGGATCGAACCCATGGCCCCCTACATGAGAAGCATGGAGCTTTAACCACTGGACCAACACACAAGTCTTGGGATAATGAATATCAAAGAGTTTATTCATGTTTCAATACAAACATGAACAAAGAAAGTAGCTACTGATCCATTCTTTAATTCATTGTTTTCTGAAAAGAAGCATTACTTTCCTTCTCCTTAATGGCTGTTTTTCTCTTTGGTAATTTACTACAAAATTAGACTGCTTAATAGTTAAAGGAGTTAATGGAGGGTAGGAGTAGAAGGGAAGTAAGACAAACGTTTTAATGAGGAACAGCATAAGGTAGATTTAAATTATGGTCCTGATGTTTGTATTCTAAATACCAGAGAAACCTGCATAACCATTAATAGAAATGATTTGGGTTGAATTCAGATAACACCTGGGTCATTACAGCCAAATTCTAGGTAACCTGCCTGAGGCTGAGTTGTAAATCATATTAGTTCAGAGTGTTGGAGCAACACTGATCCTGAATCTGAACACCTCTCTGGATGCCTGGTTAAAAACTGTTGTTAATTCAGTCCACTGTAATGTAAAAGAATCTATAATTTATTGATCTATAAATAAATTGGTTGATCGTTGATCTATAATTAAAAAAATATTTTTTTAAGTATGCAAAAAGGAGCATTGGAGCTCATTTTCAAGTATTTTAAAGCAAGAAATGCATGACAACTGATCTGGGCCTATGTTAACCTTGCTTTCTCTGCAAGTCACTTCAGTCATGTCTGACTCTGCAACACTATAGGCTACAGCCTGCCAGGATCCTCTGTCCATGGGATTCTCCAGGCAAGAATATTAGAGTGGGTTACCATGCCCTTCTCCAGGGAATCTTCCTGATCCAGGGATTGAATCTGCTTCTCCTGCATTGGCAGACAGGTTCTTTACCACTAGCACCTCTAATAGCTATCAATTTTTTAGATTCTTTCTACAAAGATATTCAATGCAATGTAATAAACTTAAATATCCAAAGTAGAGTCAAAGTTTAAAAATGTTATATCACATGAAATTATGCACCTATTTAAACTGTTTACAAAGTACATATTTAATGTAAGAAAATGCCTATACTGTAATACTAAATGAAAAAGGAAGGATGAAAAGTTCAACTATGTAAAAACATGCACTGACTATGAAGGAACATAATAAATAGATCCTTTATTGATAAGATTGTGAGCAATCCTAATTTATATATACTGTATTTCTCATATTTTCTGCAATGAACTGCATTACTTTCTAATCAGAGAACTACATTATCTTCAAACCAATATTATTTAATCTTTATAATCTTTCCATATAAAGGTGCCTAAACCTCCAATTAATGCCAATCAGTCATTTCCTAAAAAGCCAAAATAATTTGGAGGTCACTTAGGTATGTTTGTGTTCTTAACACTCTGACATGGGATGTTGGCAAGGATCTGTGTTTATAGATTCTTAAATACACGTTCAATTATTCATCTTCAGTTAATTGCAGTCATGTGCTATGGTGGGAAGAACATGGATTTTGGAAAAAAAAAGAGACTAGATTAGAATTTTGGCTCAGCCACTTATAACTTAACCTCTTTGAGTCCCCATAAGCTCATGGAAGTAAGCTTAACAGATGGTAGCTCATATTAGTTCTAAGTAAGGGACAATACTTAGAGTAAGGGACAGGGCAAATAAGGGGCAGGGATGTCACAGGAAATAAAGAATAAATAAAAATGAGATTGCAGACACACAGAATGGTGGCATATTAAGGGGGCATAGAGATTCCCGTGTTCCCTCTCTGCAGATAAAGTGGTCAAGAAAACAACAAAGTCAACTGAAGCAAATAAAGGAGTTATCGCTAAGACAGAGGAAGACTTATTCTTTATAAACTGGGATGAAGGCAACAAAACTTAACATGAGAAATCCTAAAAGCCAAGAACGCTACCAATAACATACATGTCCTATTCATTTTATTTTTACTAGGCCCTAAAGCTCAATGAATATAATTTCCCTTATTGTATCTGCCAATTAACATTTTAGGGATTGATGTTCTCTAATGATCACTTCAGAAGGACCTACAGAGCAAGAGGAGGCAACCAGCTAAAGTTTCCTTTCCCTTCCCCACAAAGAAATCTTCTGGAATTCTCTGACTGCAGCCCACTTCAGTGGTTCTGTGGACCTCTTTCTCAAATTCAGGTTCCTAAGGGTTGATGGTATATATAGGCCGAGGCTCAACAGTGGTCAAAGAACGGTATTCGCAGAGGCTGTGGATGAAGCTCAGATGTGCAGCTGTACTGTGATAGGCAAGCCCAGGGGCCCTCATGGAGCAGCAAGGAAGTTGGAAGGGAAGGGGAAGAGGGTCCGGGAGCTGGAGACTGGGGGCTGCTTTCCCTGTGCTGAAGTTTCTGGTGCAGATCTCTAGCAATTTTAAGTTCTTTTTGTTTTTATTTTCTAATCGTTTGTTTACTCATTTATCATTTGTTATTTGCTGCACTGGGTCTTCACTTGGAGAAGGCAATGGCACCCCACTCCAGTGTTCTGCCTGGAGAATCCCGGGGAAGGGGGAGCCTGGTGGGCTTCCGTCTGTGGGGTCGCACAGAGTCGGACACGACTGAAGTGACTTAGCAGCAGCAGGGTCTTCACTGCTGTGCACAGTCCTTCTCCAGTTTCCTGAGCAGGGGCTCCTCTTCACCGCGGTGCACGGGCTGCTCCCGACACTGGCTTTCCCTGCTGCGGAGCACAGGCTCTAGGCTCACTGGCTTCAGTGATTGCAGGGTGCAGGCTCAGCAGCTGTGGCTTGCAGGCTCTCAAGTGTGGGCTCGGAAGCTGTGTCACATGCACTTTCAGTTGCTCCAAGGTGTGTGGGATCTGCTGGGAGCAGGAATGAAACCTGTGTCCCCTGCATTTCTGGCCCATTCAGCCCCAGCAGCCCCTTTTTGGGGGGCTTCCCTTACAGCTCAGTTGGTAAAGAATCCGCCTGCAGTTCAGGAGACCCCGGTTCAATTCCTAGGTCAGGAAGATCCGCTGGAGAAGGGATAGGCTACCTACTCCAGTATTCTCGGGCTTCCCTGGCAGCTCAGTTGGTCAAGAATCTGCCTGCAATGCAAGAGACCTGGGTTCGATCCCTGGGTTGGGAAGATTCCCTGGAGAAGGGAAAGGCTACCCACGCCAGTATTCTGGCCTTTATGGACTGTACAGTCCACGGGGTCGCAAAGAGTCGGACACGACTGAGCGACTCTCACTTTCACCCCAGCAATGGCAAGTGGATTCTTACCACTATATCACCAGGGAAGTCCAGTAATTCTATATTTTAACCTGGTTTTCTAGCTCAGCTTCATTTAGGAAACTAAAGTACAATGAACAGAGGTGGGTGGGAAGGGGATATGGGAGAGTGGAAGGACAGCATGTAGGCAGAGATCGCCTGGTTTGAACTGGGCAGTGTGAAGAGAAACCTCATCTGGGGTGTGGGAGGTGATATGTAAGTTTCCATTTTGCTGTTGCCATAGCTGTTGTATAGAAATTGAAAAAAATAGTAACTAGCTCTGATATATATATAATTATTATAATACATGTATGATTTTGGAATCTGTTAAGCCAGTTTGCAATGGTTTGATGCTTGCCCAAAGCTTACCACATTATTGGGCATTTCTAAATAATGACATAATTTATTAGCTGTTTAGAAAAGCCATTCCTAGAAATAACTAGAGTTATCATTGAATTAGAAACCAGGAGAAAATCTGAGTGTCTTCCCCTCCCTCCTGGGCCTTCCCTTATCACTCAGTCAATAAAGAATCTGCCTGCAGTGCAGAAGACCCAGATTCAATTCCTGGCTCGGGAATATCCCCTGGAGAAGAAAATTACTACCCACTCCAGTATTCTTACCTGGAGAATCCCCATGGACAGAGGAGCCTGGTGGGCTACAGTCCATGGGGTAGCAAAAGTCGGATACGCCTTAGCGACTAAACCACCACCACTATCCTCCTTCCCAGAAACCATTTTGCTTTTGGTAAAGATCCCAAGGAGTTATTTGCAAAAATCAAATTAAATATAGTTTTAGAATATCAGAATAACAATATTCCTTCTGGGAGACTGTTACAATAAATAATAATAAATGACTTCTCAGCATTTAAGTCACGATCAGTTCTTTGCTACAGAAATGTAATGAAGATCATATCTTCTCACAGTTACAGATTTAATCAAAACAAAGGGTTGATTTCCTGGCCATGTAATAGTATTCTGAATGTCTCAGACTGTCAACAAAAGCCAAATAAATAAACAGAATTTGATTTCTAAACGAAAATTCCCAAAGATCCTCTACCATACTCATTTTATGGAGAAAGATGCTAAGGTTAAGAAGGCTGTGGAACCCTCCCAAGGTCTCAGAGCTAGTTAGTAGCAGAGATGCCCAGGTCTCTCTCTTACCATCACTAAAGCCGTGCATCTTGCTAGCTTTCAGTCTGAACTGGAAGTTTGGGCCTAGACCTACAAAGTCAGAAATTGCTCCCTCTACACAAAGCATGGACTAGAATTAAATCAAAATGTTTACAGCCTCATGGAATCAGCCTTAGGGGATATGAACCACCACATCTATGCTTCAATAATCTTATTGTTCTCTTTTGAAAAACCTGTATATTCTTTTCTTCCTTAAGTGTATTTGGATAATCAAACTTGAAAAACTCAGTCTGAATTAATCCTCCTAAATTTTAATGCACTTCACTAATATGTCTTTGGCTTTTGAAAATATAGACTTTTACATATAAGATCTTTTTTGTAAATTATGGATACTTCAGCAGTTAGGACACAAGGTCAAACATCTGCTAGTTTGTCTAGGAAATGGGAACATCATTTGATATTTGCCTGCTTTAAAGATTCCTTAGGCCATATAGGCATGGAGTCCAAATCAAAAGTATTCTCTACTTGGCAAATGGATTCAGGAACTTTTCTAAATGATGGAACTTCAGATGAAATAAATCTATAACTTGACAGCAATATGAAGAAGTCAAGGGCTTTTTGAAACTAGAAATAAATTCTCAGATTTATAAATAAGGATGAATATTTTATGCCAGCAAATTGGATATTTTTATAACAGACTTGTGGAGATATAATTCACTTACTTTAAAATTTGCCCTTTTAAAGTATACAAGTCAGTGATCTTTTTTAGTATGTTCACAGACTGTGCAATCCTTAGCTTGAGGGAATTTTATAGCACTTTCATCATGTCTAAAAGCAATCCATATTCATTACCAGTCCCTGACAACCATTAACCTACTTTTATCTATATGGGTTTCCTTATTCTGGTCATTTCATAGAAATAAAATGTACAATATGTAGCCTTTTGTATCCAGCTTCTTTGATTTAGGATATTGTTTCAGGGTTTACTGATGTAGCATGCATTAGAACTTCATCTGTTTTCATGATTGAATAATATTCCACTGTAAGAATATGTCATATTTTACCCATTCATCTGTTGATGGACATCAGGATTATGTTGAAAGTCTTTTTACGTGTTATCGGTCATTTTAAATCTTCTTTGAAGGAATACGTATTCAAATCTGTGGTAGGTGGAATAATGGTCTTTCAAAAAGTACAAGTCCTCATTTCTGACCTGTGAATATATTATAGCACGGGCCGAAGAAACTTTATGTGCGTGCATGCTAACTTGGTTCAGTCGTGTTTGAGTCTGTGACCCCGTGGACTGTAGCCCGCCAGGCTCCTCTGTCCATGGAACTTTCCAGGCAAGACTACTGGAGTGGGCTGCCATCCCTCCTGCAGGGGATCTTCCCAACTTAGGGGTCAAACCCGGGTCTCTTCTGTCTAATGCATTGGCAGGCAAGTTCTTTACCATCAACTCCACCTTACAGATACAGTTAAAATAAGAATTGTGAGATAGGAAAATTATCCTATATTATCCAGGCAAGTTAAAAGTAATCACAGGAATCCTTAACGAAAGGCACAATAGAGCCATAGTCAGAAAAGAGATACGACAGGAGCAAAGGTTGGACTGATGATCCTTGAAGATGGAGGAAACAGTCATGAGTCAAGAAACTCAGGTGGCCCTAAGAAGATGGGGAAAGGAAAGGCGATGGATTGTTCCATAGCTCCTCTGGAGCTGCCCTGTCAACAGCTTGAGTTCATTTCAGTGAGTCTGATTTTGGATTTCTGGCCTCCAGAACTATAAGATAATAAATTTGTGCTATTTTAAGCCGCCATGGTTTGATGGCAGCAGTAGGAAATTATTCCAAATCCTTTGCCAATTTTCTAACTAGGTTACTTGTCGTTCTGTTGTTGAGCTATAAAAGTTCTTTATATAGTCTGGATACAAGTCCATTATCCACTATACATTGCAAATATTTTTTCCCATTCTGTTCACAGTTCAGTTGCTCAGCCATGTCCAACTCTTTGCAACCCCATGGACTGCAGCACACCAGGCCTCCCTGTCCATCACCAACTCCCAGAGGTTACCCAAACTCACATCCATTGAATTGGTGATGCCATCCAACCAGCTCATCCTCTGTCGTCCCCTTCTCCTCCCACCTTCAATCTTTTCCAGCATCAAGGTCTTTTCAAATGACTCAGTTCTTTGCATCAGGTGGCCAAAGAATTGGAATTTCAGCTTCAGCTTCAGTCCTTCCAATGAATATTCATGACTGATTTCCTTTAGGATGGACTAGTTGGAGCTCCTTGTGGTCCAAGGGACTCTCAAGAGTCTTCTCCAACACCACAGTTTAAAAGCATCAATTCTTCAGTGTTCAACTTTCTTTATAGTCCCACTCTCATATCCATACATGACTAGATGTACCTTTGTTGGCAAAGTAATGTCTCTGCTTTTGAATATGCTGTCTAGGTTGGTCATAATTTTTCTTCCAAGGAGCAAGCATCTTTTAATTTCATGGCTGCAGTCACCATCATGTGAAATGCCAGGCTAGATGAATCACAGCCTGGAATCACAGGCTGGAACCAAGATTGCCAGGAGAAATATCAACAACCTTAGATATGCAGATGATACCACTCCAATGGCAGAAAGTGAAGAGGAAATAAAGAAATTCTTGAGGAGGGTAAAAGAGGAGAGTGAAAAAGCTGGCTTGAAACTCAACATTCAAAAGACTAAGATCATGGCATCTAGTCCCATCTGACCCAGGAATCGAACAGGGGTCTCCTGCATTGCAGGTGGATTCTTTACCAACTGAGCTATCAGGGAAGCCCCTAGTCCCATCACTGCATAGCAAATAGAAAGGGAAACAGTGGAAGCATGGACAGATATATTTTCTAGGACTCCAAAATCACTGCTGATTGTGACTGCAGCCATGGGAAAGATTGAAGGCAAAAGAAAAAGAGGGCAGCAGATGAGATTGTTAAATGGCTTACAAATTCAATGGACATGAAGCTGAACAAACTCCAGGAGATAGTGAAGGACAGGAGAGCCTGGTATGCTGTGGTCCTTGGGGTCACATAGTCAGACACAACCTGGTGACGGAACAACAACCTCAGTTCTAAACTGTTGAGGACTTGTCATTACCAGGTACTACAGAACTACCTGCTAATTAATTTTTCTTGTCGAAGCATGTTATCAACATATTTAGGGCTGCTAATATTGATAGAGGGCTTCCCTGGTGCTCAGATGGTAAAGAATCCACCTGCAATACGGGGAGACCCGGGTACGATCCCTGGGTTGGGAAGATCCCCTAGAGGAGGGCATGGCAACCCACTCCAGGATTCTTGTCTGGAGAATCCCTATGGATGGAGGAGGCTGGTGGGCTACAGTCCAGGAGGCTGCAAAGAATCGGACATGACTGAGTGACTAAGCCTACACCCACGATATTGACAGAGGAAATCAAAGGACAGAGGACTATGCTCTCCTACTCCTTTTCCTTCGGTGGGCAGAGATGGAAGGATAAGAATGAGTCTAATCAGATCCAACTGTAATTTGCCCTAGATAATGAAATCACCCTCCTCCTGAAGATGATCTCATTAAGGGCAACAGTAGGGCTTATGTGCTGCTTTTGCGTCAAAACAATAACAAAAGAGAAGTCCGGGCGGCTTTGAAAACACTGAGAGTCTCTGTCTTTGAATGGAAAATTTAGCATTAGGCATTATCACAATTATTTGGTGTGAGAATTACCCCTTTGATGGAAGTTGACATGTTGGACTTGGTAACTCAAGGGTTTTGTTTGCCGTCGTCCAAACTAATGCAAGTTCAATGTGAAGAGGTTCTCTGTGGATTTTGCAATCTCTTACGATGTTTCACGTACTGGTCATCTATTATTTCCTTAAACAGTCTGAAAGTGAGTCTTGGGAGGAGGTTTCAGACTGTGATGCTTGAAAATCACTCCCTTTGCTCTGCTTAGCGCTTCTCACTGGCACAGAAAAAAGTTTAAATTTAGGTTGTGCCCTCCATTTCCAAGTTGTATGATGTTGTCATCTTTGACATCACTAATGTTTCTTTTTCCTTTTCCTTTATCTCTCCCTTTTCTTCCCCTTTGCCTCTCTTTTCCTCTTCATGTAATTATTTAAGACTTACTAGTGAGTTAATGAGTATAAATTAATGAAAAAACAAAACAATGAATTGCCAAATGTCAACCAAAGAACAATGCAGTTTAGAACACAGGGGTTGTGTTCTCCTTGCTTTTATGAGGACAAAGCCAACCCTACCTATAAATAGACACAGAAGGAACAAATGAAGTAATGAACTTAAGGAAAAAAAATTTTTCCCCATCTTGTCTGGGAGTAGAAATGATTATGCCGGGGGCTAAGAGGTTAACTTGTGCCACTTGTCAGGAAACTGACAAGCAGCCATCTCTTCTGCCTGCTACTGCACGCTGCCTTTGTGCTGTGAATGGCTTTCGTAAATGCACTGCTGTGCAGAATGTCATTGCTGCATCAAGTAGAGACTGTCATGTGATAGCCCTTCCCCAGGACGTCAGATCAATATTGGCCCTCTGCAATCCTGGGACTTGAAGCCACACAGAGGGCATTTTTATGATTCAGATACAAAAGTTGAAACAAAAATCATCCTTCAAAGCATGGAAATATATCTATTTTTTTCTTGAAGAAAACCTAATGTTCTTAAAGATAAGCAACGTTATTAAATTTTAATAACTACTTCTAGAAGAAAAAATATAAATGAATGCTACATTTTTTTAAAGTTCAATTTTTCTGTTAATCAAATAAATTCAAAGCAAATCAAGGAAAGGTACCAGTGTTTGCCTTGGCCAATAGCCCCAAATCATATACATTCAAGCACATGAACTGCTAATGATATATTGTAAAACAAGCCCTCTCTAAGACTGTTGGTGGAACTAGAATCTTTCTGGAAGGAAATTTAGCAATATATGTCAAAATTGTTTGAAATGTGCATACCTTTTGATGCAGAAATTCTACTGCTAGAAATATATCCTAAACAATTTAGAAAAACAGAGTCTGTAATGTCTTCCAAAAGATTGCCAGTTATTTAAAATGTTAAGAAACTGAAAATAACCTAAAACTCCTAACAATGTATATAGTAAACATATTATTAAACAGAAATTAAAATATATGTAAAGGTTTTTTTCTTAAAATGATATAGGGAAAAGTTTATGAAATAAAGTTATGCAAAGTTAAACAAATGCTAAATATTATATATAGTGTGATCTAAACTAAAGACAAATAGAATAGCAAAAATACCAGATATAAGCATAGAAAATTATTAATACTTTTGTATCAACAAAGATGTTGATACTATTTAGTGTAAAAATGAAAATGTTGTGTTTTGTGTAGCTTTTGTCTACTCTTCTGCATTGTATACATATCCCAAAAGGACAATTATCATATTCATAAAAATATGTACACAATACATTTAAAAAGAGCCTTCACAGGAAAAAGAGCACCATCCAAAGAAATTCCTTTAAACCATCACATGATGTCTTACTGGCCTTTTAACTTAGCCCTCATCTCACATTTTCCTTAGAGCTTCTGACTCTCCTCCTCTCCCACCCCAGGTTCAAATCTCCAGCCATCAGCTGTAACAAGATATCTCAGCTAACCTCTGTCTCTGCTGTCCCTCTCCTTGAGGGACCATTTCTTCCCCATTTCTGACCTTGATCCACTCCCTTGTTTCTGAATGCTTTTCATATTTTGCCTCCACGTGTGTGAAGGGCCTGAGTCTGGCCAGGAAGCTTGATCAGTATTTCTGAAGGTCAGAGTGTGGTAGTGCTGGCAGAGACAAGCCCGTCTACAGCACACTAGAATGCTGTAGCGTTCATACTAACTTTTTATTACTTCATGAGAGGTTATCACAACAGCTTCAGTTTAACACGCTATGCATTTATTATCTCAGAGTTGTAGTGGATTCGAAATCTGGACACAGTTTATGGAATCTTCTATTCTGGGTCCCACAAGGCTATAATCAAGGTATCAGCTAAACTGCACTCTTTCAGAAGTTTGGGGTTCTCTCCAAGGTCAAGGGCTTATTAGCAGAACTCAGCTGTTTGACTGACATGGAAGTTTGCCTCATCCAGATCAATAGGAGAATCCCTGTACTTTCCTCCTCTTTTCATTCTTCTTTTTTTTTTTTATATGAAGTATAGCTGATTTACAATGTTGTAAATCTGTACTTTTAAGGTACTCCTTGGATTAGATCAGGCTTACAAAGGATGAAGTGAAGAAGTGAAGTCACTCAGTCATGTCCACCTCTTTGTGACCCCATGAACTATAGCCTGTCAGGCTCCTCTGTCCGTGGGATTATCCCTTGTAAGGAGAAGGAAATGGCAACCCAATCCAGTATTCTTGCCTGGAAAATCCCATGGACAGAGAGTAGTTCAAGGTCAACTGATTAGGCACCTTAATTACACCTATGAAATCTCTTCTGTCATAAAAAGAAACATTACCATAGGAGTGACATACTACCATACTCACATATCCTCCCGTACTCAGGCGATGGGGCCTCTGAAGGTCATTTTAGAACTCTGTTTTCCATAAGTGTCCCTTTCTGGCTGTCATAGCCTGTGGCTTAAATTCAGTTTTCTATTAAATGACTGCTTCTGTGGATTCGGTGGTGTTGGGAGCCTTTGAAATTTACACAACTTCTTTTCACTCTCTATTTTATTTAATTTACCAGTGAGGGAACTGGAGCACAGAGAGCTTAAAAAGAAGTCCAAGGTCACTTAGCTAGAAAGTAGAACTTGAAACCCAGATCCGCTACACCAAATAGCATGTTCTTTCTCCTACATCTCTCCTCTGAGGCAACCACTGAGACTTGAGTTCAGTTTGGAATCTGATCTAACTAAGGAGAAAGTCACCTCTCACCTCATATGCATCTTAAACCTGCACACTCATTTTACATTGGGTGTGACTAAGGACGCACAGGAAGGCTTTTCATAATGAACTCAGAATTCCCAGAATAAGGTAGATGTTACTGCGTCATTCCTCCTTATAAAGTTACCACAGGTTTAGCAACTTGAAACATGACCTATTTCTAGCTCACTGTTTGTGTAAGTCAGAAGTCTGGCCTAGTGGGGCTGGGATCTCTGCTCAGGTCCCTCCAAGGCTGATATCCTGATGCCAAGCGAGCTACATTCTCATCTGGAGTTCAGGGTCTTCTTACAACTCATGTGGTTGTGGTAGGACTTGATTGCTTGCAGTTGTGGGGTGGAGGTCCCTGCTTCCTTGCTGGCTATCAGCTGGGGCCTCTCTCTGCTCCTAGGGGCCATCCTCATCCTTTTTCATATGGCCTCCTCCATCTTCAAACCAGGAACAATGTTGAGTACTTCACTGATTCTGAATCTCTTCGACTTCCCATTCTGCTACCAACCAGAGAAAGCTCTCCACTGTTAAGGCTCATGTGATTAGATCAGGCTAACCTGTATATTCTCCCTATCCTGTGTCAACTATGCCATGCAATGTAACCCAATCACAGGAGTGACAGCTCATCACAGTCACAGGTTGTTTGGATTAGTGTGTGGAATCCTGAGGAGTGGCGTTTTAAGAATGCTGCTTAGCACCGTGTGTCTTTGAAATAGCATTTCTCCCACCCTGCAGGATAACGTAGAACATAAACATATGAACATTAGACCCAGGCTGCCTAGGTTCAAATTATGGCTCCAACACGCGCTAGCAGTACAACCTTCTTAAGGTACTTAACCGCTTATCTCAGTTCCTTGATTTTCTTACCTAAAAAGTGGGAGTAATAATATTACTCTCATCAAGTTATGCCCTTTAAATGAGCTAATGTATGAGAAAAGTTGTTGGCACATTGAGGTATTGTGTTGTCCTTGCTATTACAATTATTGACCTAATTATTATCCACTAGTATAGAGTCCAGATTACTACTCTCCTAGGAGCAGACCCATCACCTCACTTTTCTAGGCTTCAGCTACTCTTTCAGTTTTAGTGTTATTTAATTGTCAAAGTAAAAATTATAATGACAAGTATACATTAGAAAACTTTTATGAGTCTCTAACTCATAGGATAGATCAAGCAATTTGTCAGGTTGAAAAAAACTATATTTAGTTTGTGAGCTTAGTTTTTCAGAAAGGGAAACAGCAGATTCAACTGATTGTATTAGAAACTTGAGAAGAGAAACATAGACACTCATTAAGTACCATAGCTAAATGGGTTTTAATTCAATGTTATCATCAAGAGAAAAGAGGATGTGAAAAGATAGCAACAGGAAGGCCACCGAGGATGAAAAGGAACTAAAAGAAAGGTGGAAAGGATGAGAGGAGAGGGAACAGAACACCATAGGGGAAAGAAGGAGGAATGGAAAAATAACAGAGGAAAGACTACTGAGAGGAGAGGGCTGGTAAGGAAACGGGGCAAACGCTGCTGAAATTTACTTGGTATAGCTAGGGACTTAGATTATCTTACTGAATCCTCAGAATAGGTATTATTGTAATCACTTTATAGATGAGAAAATAGCACCTAAAAGTTTAATTTTTCCAAAACCAAATATGTTTATATTCAGGTATTAGAACCAACATCTTTCCAGAGTTCATTTTCATGTGTTGCTACCTTGTTCAAAAAGACTAATGGTGAGATAGAAAGTACTTTTCACATATTGCTGGTCCAGCTTCAGAGTGTTCCTGCCACACTGAGAAGAGACTTCTTAGATGGGCTTGGGTGTTACTGACACTAAACACTACCTTAGAATGTTATTTTCTCGAGTCAAGACAGTTGGAGCTAGTTAAAACTGACCCCTGAATGATTGATGCTTCAGGATAAATCACTTGTTTGAGCCTTAGTTTCCCCATCTGTAAAATGCAGGCTTTGAACCAGATAAAAAGGTGAATTCTGAAATCTATCCTTCATATCATAATGCCAGATTTTCAACTGTTATTCTTGAGCTCTCAGATGCCCCCAAACCATCCAAGTTCATGGCAGAAAGGAGTAAGGTGGGAAGGAGTCTCAGCGGTAGCAGCCAGGCTCTATCAGGAACTGGAGGCCCACTCCAGAGCTGTCCTCACACAGGTACAGGCTGTGATGTGGGTTGGAGAAATGCTCCTGCTAGGATCACTGTTCAGGTTTTTCAGGTCATTCACTGCACAACCTCACCGAGCAATATTCACACACAGTCATAGCCCACTGCTCAATGTAATGTGCGGACTGGACGGGAGAGGGGTTTGGGGGAGAGTGGATACGTGTGTACATATGGCTAAGTCTCTTCGCTCTTCACCTGAAACTATCATAAAATTGTTAATCGGCTGTACCCTAATACAAAATTTTTTTGTGTGTGTGTTAAGAAATAAATAAAAATAAAATTAAAAAAATAAATGAAACAAAAAAGTGGAACTTCTCCAGGGTCCAATATTAGCAAATACTATCCCCACTCCCTGATTCCAGGAAGCCAGGACAAAGACCTGTGGGTAGAGTTCATAATAAAAACAACTGTGGCTCAGTAGAAAAATAGCAAACTTTGCAATGTTCAGAATTTCCCATTAGCATGTGTAAAACTTTATATTTGGGAATTTTTAGGCCAAGGTCCCATGAGGTAGGGAATTCTACTAGTGAACTAGAGTTTAGAGAGTATATAAGTGACATACAGATTTTGGAATGTATTCAAAGACAGATGTGTGATCTTAAAAAATTTAATTCTTAATTTCCTAAGTCCATATTATGATGGCCATACTAATTATAACTACCTCATGTGGCTGTTTTAAGTATATAAAATATTGTGTGTGTGTATCCACACCTCTGTTTACATTATCTATCCATCTATCCTTCAGTCTGTGTATTCATCCATCCATCCACCCACCCCCCAACCTATGTATCTATCCTTCCTACATGAGCAGTATGCTCTACACGTGATAAAAGCTCAATAAATGTTAGCAGCCATTATGATTATGTTCTTTACAGCTACTGAATAATGCTTTCAACACAGCAGAACTTCCTTTTATCTCTGTAGGCATATGCAGACTGGTGACACGCTCAGAGATGCCATTTTTCATTCTTATCTGTAGAATAATCACAGAAAGTCCATTTTATCCGATGCTTAGGGCAGAAATTTGGCGGAGGTGAAAGCTTCCCTACTTCTAGGTAAAGAATGTGTGAAACAATGATTATGGTCCACTTTTCTGGAGTTTCCTCTGACAACTTTCTTTCTGAACTTTTAAAATGGAGCTTCTCCTAATATCATATGACATCCCTTATATCTAGGATCTAAAAAGAAATGATACAAATGAACTTAATTACAAAACAGAAAAAGACTCACAAATTTGAAAATGAACTTATGGCTGCTGTGGGGAAGACACAGTTAGGGACTTTGGGAAGGTCATATACACACTGCTGTATTTAAAATGGTAACCAGCAAAGACCTATTGTATAGCACATGGAATTCTGCTGAATGTTATGTGCCGGACTGGATGGGAGAGGGGTTTGGGGGAGAATGGACACATGTATATGTATGGCTAAGTCTCTTCACTGTTCACCTGAAACTATCAAAACATTGTTCATCGGCTGTACCCCAATACAAAATGTTTTTTGGTGCTAAAAAAATAAATAAAAATAAAATTAAAAAAATAAATGAAACAAAAAATGGAGCTTCTCCAGGGTCCAATATCAGCAAATACTATCCCCACCATGACTCTTAGAATTACACATCTATTTCTAATCTCCCATTCTGCAGCATGGATGTCGTCCCCTCACCCAGAAATCAGTTTTGTCAATTCGGCCTGAAGGTTCTATCATCAAAAAGCATGTGAATCCTGTGGGAGTGCCACTCATTTTCTTTCTTGTTGATAGGAAATGCAGACGTACCTGAAAAAAGGTGTGATGTTCCTTGACAAACTGCAAAGACGCAGCTGTCAAAAATAATCACTGCATCAGAACAGCTGGAGACCAAAACAGTGTTCTTGGCTGCTTTATAAAAATCAGCAAGTCGGCCTCTTTATGCTTTGTAAAAAAGCACCCTGAGGAAGAGCAATGAAGCTTACATATCTGCCACTTAGGCCACAGTTATAAGTGTGGTTCCACGTAGCCCAAGGGCTTCCCAGGGGGTGCTTGTGGCAAAGAACTTGCCTGCCAATGCAGCAGATGTAAGAAACCAGGGTTCGATCCCTGGGGGGGGAAATCCCCTGGAGGAGGGCATGGCAACCCACTCCAGTATTCTTGCCGGGAGAGCCCCATGGACAGAGGAGCCTGGCAGGCTATGGTTCATAGGGTTGCAAAGAGTCAGACATGATGGAAGCAACTTAACACATACACACATATGCAAGCTAAAACTATTCGTAATTGTCGGTCTTGGTCTGCACTACCCTCTCTCCCTACTTATTGATTTACCCTCCTCTCCCTTCTCATTTTACTCATTCATTCATGCAAAAATTCACTCATTCATTCAGAAAGTATTTATGAACTCACATCTATATATAACTGCTTGACCTAAGGAGATTTCAAATCTAGTACCTTCCCCAATGTTTAAACAGTAAAGAATAGAATCCGCCTGCAAAACAGGAGACGCAGGAGAGGCGGGTGCAATCCCTGGGTTGGGAAGATCCGTTGCAGTAGGAAATGGCAACCTACTCCAGCATTCTTGCCCGAAAAACCCCAAGGACAGAGGAGCCTAGTGGTCCTCTTCTATGTGGTCACAAAGGGTTGGATATGACTCAGCACGCACATGTTAAAATAATGCTGGGGCATGTTTTCCTCAGGGGAAATCTCTCCTACTTGTTCAGTCTATAATTCTTTTAGCCAGTGTTTTGACTTCTGATACAATTTTATATTATTGACTAAGAGCCCCATGTAGGTGACTCTCATTTTGACAATAATCTTTAGATTTTTTAATTTTTGGACCATGTGGCATCTAGGATTTTAGTTTCCCAACCAGGAATTGAACCTGAGCCCTCTGCATTGGAAGCACAGAGTCTTAACCACAGGACTTCCAGGGAAGTTCCAATCTTTAGTTCTTTAAAGAGAGGGGCCTTGGCTCAAGCCATCACTATTATATCCTGAGCAGGCTCTGGCTCTATATCCAACTTCAGCTGGTTGGAAGACCAGTGGTTTCCTTCTTTGCTGGTTTGTGAGGTTAGTAAAATCTTATTTTTATAAGACTCAGCCTGGAATCTTCTCATGGAATACCTTTTTAGACTCTTTCCTCTCAACTCCTACAGAAAACCCCAAATCCGTGAATATATACCAGGTACATAACATGGCATTTCTGTGTTAATACTACTTACAGTATACCATTTTCTACACATTTTATTATTTGCTCATCAGCTCATACTATTCTTCTTTCCTATCAGACTGAAGACCCCATGGAACAAAAGATGACATCCGTATTCCTTCCTCCCACTGTCTGGCCCAACACTGAATGCGGTAGCCATCAACAAACACAAATTAAATACTAGTTGAAATTCAACAAGAGATCCGGAAAGTCATTACAGAAATTTGCTTTGACAGTCTTTTCTTTGAAGTACAGAACTTTTGGAGAATTGTTATTCTCCAAATGCACAGGTATGTCTCACTGATGTGGCAGATTTACTTTCCAAATAATTCTAACAATTCAGATCATTACCTGAGTCTGCCATCCTCTGCTGCAGCACCTCCCGGTATAATCTTCGTAATAAATATGCCAGGGTCATCTCCAATGTGGGGATTATCTGTCCCTCCAGCAATACTGAATCCCAGGCCAGAATTTCCCTGTAGAAACAGTAAGTAGACATTAAATGATGTGGCTGTCACCTAAACCTAGCTCCCCTTGTACTCTGCGTTATCATCTTACCACTCAAATGGAAATCAGGTGATAACAGCCTTGTATACAAAGCCATAAACTGCACCATCAGCAGACAAAGGAAGGTCAGGGAAAACATTCAGGTTTGCAAGAATTCAAGAATGCATTGCAAGAATGCATTGCAAGAATTCAAGTGCTTCATGCTTCTGCTTACTCAAAGGGCCTTACATTTTTGCTTCTAAGAAACGCAGCCTTTATTAGAAACTAAAATGGTCATGATGAAATAAAAGTTGACACTGTGCAATATGAGAAAATGCAAAAGATCATTACAGTCCATTATAAAAATTATACACACATACAAAAAAGAACGGATGGAAACAGGTTATGTGAAAAACATTTGATTTGACAGAGTAGTGAAATTTGAGTGTTTCCATTCTGCTATTTCCATACTGTTGCTCTAATACTGTTTATCCATCAGATAAGTGTATTTTCCTATTTGTTAATAGGAACTTTGACTTCAGAAGGCAACGGCCCCTTCTAGAGTCATAGCAAATGTGAGACACTTTCCAGTAATAAGTAGGTTTTAATTTGCTATAGATACAGACCAGGAATACATTATGGTTGCAGCATGTAAATTTGAACAGTTTATATTCTAATATAGCTTTCATACTTACTCCTGTAGACTACAGTAATTGATAACCGATGTACATATAGCCCTCTAAAATTGGCATGCAATACATAATTAAAAGTCTCCCTCAAATTCACAAGCCATTGCACTTATTTCTTATTTTCATATTCTCTTTTAATTTCCATCTCCATGGCTACATTTTTGTTTCCATATTGTGTTCCATTTTTTTCCTATTCACTTTATATTTTCAGTCATTTTTAAATAATTAGAAAGTCTTTATAATTATCCATTTAAGTGATTAAATAATATTTCACTAAGGTCATTTAACCAGTTCCTTGTCACTGGATATTTAATTTCTCTATATACTCTTACAACAAATACAGGTTACTAAATTTACAATCGTTTGATTAAGTTCTGCTCATGGGTAAAAAGAGATGAGGAGTAAGAAATTAGTTGTTAATCCAGAAAAATTAATTAGGGCACTCTAGAGAAGTTCGGTGTTAAGATAAGATCAAGTATAACTTGACAGTTATACTACCACTGCAAATGTCAAGGTAAATCTTACCAATTTTTATTGACTGAACTAATAAAACTCTGAATTTTCAGAGGGTTGTTCTCACAATTATACACTAAAAGGCTGAAGTTAATAATTCAACCATGGGCACTAAAATCTCATGTCTTTGTACTTCTGACTTCTAATTCTGTTTCTTTGAAAAACTCCAATGTTCCTTGGGTCTTATCTGACTACTTAAGAGCAGTCACATAATGAATGTATTTGTTATTGTTGTTCAATCTCTCAGTCATGACTATTTGTGAACCCATGGATTGCAACAGGCCAGGCTCCCTGTTCTTCGCTGTCTCCCAGAGTTTGCTCAGCTTCATGTCCATTGAACCAGTGATGCTATCTAGTCATCTCATTCTCCATCGCCCTGATCTCCTCCCGCCCTCAATCTTTCCAGGATCAGAAACGAAAGTATTAACTGCTCAGTTGTGTCCAACTCTTTGCAACCCCATGAACACGAGGCTCCCCTGTCCATGGAATTCTCCAGGCAAGAATACTGGAGTAGGTTGCCATTCCCTTCTCCAGGGGATCTTCCTGATCCAGGGATTAAAACCAGGTCTCCTATATTGCAGGCAGATACTTCAACCTCTGAGCCACCAGGGAAGACCAGGGTCTTTACCGGTGAGTCGGTTCTTCACATCAGGTGTCCAAAGTATTGGAACTTCAGCATCAGTCCTTCTAATGAATATTTAGGCTTGATTTCCTTTAGGATTGACTGGTTTGATCTCCTTGCTGTCCAAAGAACTCTCAAGAGCCTTCTCTAGTACCACAATTTGAAAGAATTCTTCAGGGCTCAGTCTTATTTATGGTCCAACTCTCACATCTATACATGACTACTGGAAAAAAAACATAGCTTTGGCCATATGGACCTTTGTTGGCAAAGTGATATCTCTGCTTTTTAATATGCTATCTA
The DNA here is from genome assembly GCA_006408695.1 of Aepyceros melampus. Taxonomy (NCBI): domain Eukaryota; kingdom Metazoa; phylum Chordata; class Mammalia; order Artiodactyla; family Bovidae; genus Aepyceros; species Aepyceros melampus. The sequence goes on along the minus strand of SJXQ01012946.1, from coordinate 742,059 downwards.
GGTTTGTCATAGCTTTCCTTGTAAGGAGCAAGTATTTTTTAATTTCATGGCTGTGGTCATCATCAGCAGTGGTTTGGGAGCCCAAGAAAATAAAATCTGTCACTGTTTCCGCTTGTCCCTCATCTATTTGCCATGAAGAGATAGGACCAGATGCCACAAACTTAGTTTTCTGAATGTTGAGCTTTAAGCCAGCTTTTTCACTCTCCTCTTTCACCCTCATCAAGAAGCTCTTTAGTCCCTCTTCACTTTCTGCCATTAAAGTAGTGTCACTGCTATTTATGAGGTTGTTGATATTTCTCCTGGCAATCTTGATTCCAGCTTATGAGTCATCCAGCCCAACATTTTGAATGATGTACTCTAGGAGAAATATCAATAACCTAAGATACACGATGACACCACCCTTTTGGCAGAAAGTGAAGAAGAACTAAAGAGCCTCTTGATGAAAGTGAAAGAGGAGAGTGAAAAAGGTGGCTTAAAGCTCAACACTCAGAAAACTAAGACCATGGCATCTGGTCAAATCACTTCATGGCAAATAGATGGGGAAACAATGGAAACAGTGACAGACTTTATTTTCTTGGGCTCCAAAATTACTGCAGATGGTGGCTGCAGCCATGAAATTAAAAGATGTTTGATCCTTGGGAGAAAAGCTATGACCAACTTAGATGGCATATTAAAAAGCAGAGACATTACTTTGCCAACAAAGGTCCATCTAGTCAAAGCTATGGCTTTTCCAGTAGTCATGTATAGATGTGAGAGTTGGACTATAAAGAAAGCTGAGCACTGAAGAACTGATGCTTTTGAAGTGTGGTGTTGGAGAAGACTCTTGAGAGTTCCTTGGACCGTAAGGAGATCCTAAAGGAATCTAACCATTCCATCCTAAAGGAAATCTGTCCTGAATATTCACTGGAAGGACTGATGCTAAAGATGAAAATTGATTACTTTGGCCACCTAATGCAAAGAGCTGACTCATTTGAAAAGACCCTGATGCTGGGAAAGACTGAAGGCAGGAGGAGAAGGGGACAACAGAGGATGAGATGGTTGGATGGCATCACCGACTTCATTGACATAAGTTTGTTTGAGCAAGCTTCAGGAGTTGGTGATGGACAGGGAAACCTCTCGTGCTGCAGTCCATGGGGTCACAGAGTCGGACACAACAGAGCAACTGAACTGAACTCTGCATTTAAGTTAAATAAGCATGGTGACAATATGCAGACTTGTCTTACTCCTTTCCTAACTTTGAACCAGTTCATTGTTCCATGTCTGGTTCTAACTGTTGCTTCTTGACCTGCATACAGGTTTATCAGGAGACAGGTAAGGTGGTCTGGTATTCCCATCTCTTTAAGAATTCTCCACAGTTTGCTGTGATCTACATAGTCAAAGACTTTCAAGTGGTCAATGAAGCAGATGCTTTCTCAAATTCCCTTGCATTTTCTATGATCCAATGGATGTTGACAATTTGATCTCTGGTTCCTCTGCCTCAATGTATGTATTAAATATTTATTAAATATCAGCTTTGTGTTTGGCACTGGGCTAAGTCTTGGATCTATAGCCACGAATCTATCAGTTTATGAGGCATATGAAGGACAAGTACAGAGTGCTGGAGTGGCTAACAGATCCAAACACAAGGACTTTTCCTGAAGGTGAAGAGTGGTTAGCTTCTTTTAATGAGGGAAGGGTGGGAGTTGGAGAGGAGGACAGAGTGTCCCAAGCAGAGGGAAGAACATCTGTAAAATGCCTGAAGTGACAAAGTGTATGGCAGGTCCAAGAAACAGACAAGAAGGCGACAATGATGACAGCAAGAAGGATAACTGGATGAGTCTCGATCATGAAATTCTTCAAAGCAGTGTATGTGAGTCCAGTTTTGGTTTTAAGTACCTACTGACACTAGATGAGTGCATTGTATTGTATGAATATCTCCTATGAGACTGTCTTGAAGCTAAGGCTGTAGGGATTAAGACCAAGTGATTTCCGCTTTCTTGGAATTCAAGGCAGAGCAGAAAAGATACATAGTTTGGAAATTGGTGATGAGCACCTCAACTACTTTCCTCGTGGCTCAGAGGGTAAAGCATCTGCCTACAACGCAGGAGACCCGGGTTCAATCCATGGGTTGGGAAGATCTCCTGGAGAAGGAAATGGCAACCCACTCCAGTATTCTTGCCTGGAAAATCCCATGGATGGAGGAGCCTATTAGGCTACAGTCCATGGGGTTGCAAAGAGTCGGACACAACTGAACGACTTCACTTTCACCTCAACTACACTGTCACGTCGATAGCCACCAATGAGGCGGTTTCTATAAGATCTTGGGTTTCAGAAGGAAAGAACAGGAAGATAAGTTTCTTCAATGTAATTTGGGTCTAGCTCCAAAAACATCAACTAGAATATATTGGTCTTGTTTGAGTTGGCACCTCAACAACCAATTTCTTCATTAATGGGTAAGGAAAGAGTCAAGCACAGATTGGAAGATGTTCTAAAGCTTTCTCCTGAAGATATAAAAATCTTGGGAGAGGGCACTTAAGATTTTGTCATTCGAGAAAAATATTCACTCTACTTTCTCTATATTTTAGCTCCCAGGAACACTGAATTGCTCGCTTTTGCCTGCACAGTCCACTTGATAACTCATCTCTTGGCCTTTGCTTGTACTGCTTTCTCTACAAGAAATCTCCCACTCTCCCTGATGGTTCAGATGTCATTTGAGTTTCTATAGATTTCTCTGCTTAGCTATGCTATGCACTGTGTTATTTTGAAATTGTATATTTATCAGTCTCTCTTTCCTTCACACTGACCTTATAGAAGGCAGAAACTATAATATTCACCTTTGTCTCTTGGTGCCTTGGGTGGCACATTGTTCCGTACATATTCGATGAATGAATGAACAGACAAACACATTTGCTGAGAATATTTTTCCAAAGGGAAGAGTCAGAAAAGACATAATACAGGTACACGATTAATATAGAAGTCACTTTGTTCTGTGCAGCTCCAAAATAAAAATGGAAAGGCCAGAAATTCAAATTGTGGCTTAGCTGAAGGATGAATGAGAAGACGAGAGCTGTTCAAATTGGGAATAGCCTGCTCTGCAAAGGAGGGAGGATCCTTTACTCAATGGGTAGCTGGCTAGACATTGGACATCATAAGGGACCCAAACATCTACTGAGAGGTTAGGCTGTATGACTTCAAAGGATTCTTCTGGATCTCTGGCTAGACTTGCAGGAAAACTACTCTTGCCAATAGAAAAAAAAAAAAAAAAAGGAATGCCATAGGAATCTTTAGAGGAGGATGTAGGTCACTGCTACATTGTTTTATTGTTTGGATTCACAGATCTTTGAAGTGATAGCTTTGATGACAACCTAGCAACACACAAACATTGCTTTTAGACTCTAATATGGAGAATATGCTTCCCTGGTGGCTCAGATGGTAAAGACTCTGCCAGCAAGGCAGGAGACCTGGGTTCGATCCCGGGTTGGGAAGATCCCCTGGAGAAAGGAATGGCTACCCCTCCAGTTTTCTTGCCTGGAGAATCCCATGGACAAAGAGCCTGGTGGGCTACAGTCCATAGGGTTGTAAAGAGTCGGGTATGACTGAACAACTAACACACACATATGGAGATGTCCTTGACTCCACTCTGAGGAGATGAATAAATCAGAACCCACAATGAAAAGAGAAAGGTAGAGACAGTGTATAACTGGATCCGTGTTTCTGATCCCAAGGATTCCCCAAAGCTTTTGTGTTTCAGCTAAAACCAGCCTGACAGCTGGGCCTGGCCAGTCACAGTAGTTCTTTAGCAGAGGTTCATCTGCATTCAGCTAAGGAAATTATTAAAGTGCTTCCCCGTTTCCCCTTGTTATCCTCACCCAGCCTTCCCTTTCAGGCCTTCGTTCCCAGACAGCAGCGTTCAGTGGAGAGAGGGAGAGATAAAGAGCAGCAGTGAAATCACCCCCTGCTGTTCTCCATGGTGGAGTCTGTCCCATGCCCCCTGCAATCGTCCCAGAGCCGGCCAGCTGCAAGGGCAGAGCCCAGAACCTCTGTCCTCTGCGCGGCCATCTCTCCAGGAGAACAGGCAGATCCCGGGCTGACAGCCTCAGATCCTGAAAATGGTGCCTGATTAACTGAGTGTTGATACTCGACACAGTCAACGGAAGCTGCAAGGTGCCACGTGGGTGAGGTGAGGGCCGCCTCTGGGCAGCGTTCCGGCTGGGTTGCTGCTTCCTCGCAGTTGGGCAGAGTCCATGTGTCAGCATGTGGCTGCCTGGGACCAGTATTTCTTCTGGTTCCCATTCCTCCACACTGGCTGACTCTCCCCCAGGAACACAAGTCCACTGCCTAGCCAGTGGGTTAGGAAGTGGCAATTTCTCCTTCATGTACTATACTCTGTCACCTCTCGGGGAAAAGGCAAAAAAGCAAAAGGAAAAGAACAGTTGCCATTTAACTGAAGGCTGTAAATATAAATACCAGTATCCTCAGAAACATAAGCCCAAGCCCCTGCCACTGTCCACGCCCACTGCCTAGCCAAGTGGTCCTTTCTCTTTCATGTACTACACTCTATCAACTCTCAGAGGAAAAAAAAAAGAAAGAAAGAAAATAGAAAAATGAAAAGAATACTTAGTGAAAATAAAATGAAAAATAAAACATTTAAATGATGGTTGTAAATATAAATACAGTATCCTCAGAGAATTCTCTTCTCATTAAAAGATTGTTCTTTAACAGAAAATTATCCCCAAAGTGGGGTTACAAAAAAGAAGAGGAAAATACGGTGATAATCATATGAATTTACAAAAGGTTCTATTAACAAAGAATTTCTTTTACTGTCAGAAGTTCTCACTTTCAAATACTACTTAATCTAGTAATTCAGTTCTAGGAATTTATCCTAAAGAAATAACCAGAGATCTGTGCAATGACTTGTGTTCAAAGATTTCTGGCAGTATCATGCTTCTAATTCTAAAAACAAAATAAAAACCAGATTGTAATTGGAAACATTCAAACCAATGGAGAAATAGTTTAAAAGTACTGTGATGTGTCTATCTGAATCTGGGAATATTTTAGAGCCATTAAAACTGCAGCAATATTTAATGATAATGGAAAATGCTCATTATACAAATGTGAGAGGAAAAAAAATGAGTATGAAATTTTAATTAAAGTATGATCACCACTAAAATATTTTTTAAAAGACTTGCTTCTTACTAAGAAATTTATGAATTACTAATTGGTAATAGTAAAACTGCTTAAGTAATAACTCAAACTACTTAAGAGGGAGAGACTTTTTTTAAGTTATAAAATTCTTAATAAAATACTAAAAATGTCCTCAAGGGAACTAACATTTATTACATTTTTCTTTTTGGAACTAACATTTATTGCATTTTTCTTTTTATGCTAAACTTTGAGCTAGGCTTCTTTTAATCCTCTATCTGATGGACAGTATTTTTCCCCAAAACACAAAAACAAATTAAAACCAAAAGAAAACCCTGAGGCTAAGAAGAGTGAAGCAACTTACTTAAAGACAGAAACAAGTAAATAGTGGAATTCAAATCCAAACAGGATATTTTAAGCTTCAAACACCAACTTTTCCCCTGTTACATCATATTGTCTCTTCTGGGTTAAATAATTTGATGGTAAGGAAATAAAAAAAACAAAAAACAAAAACTAGGAATGACAAACTATGAAATTTTTTTTGAAAAGAATCCAAACCACTCTTATCAGTATCATAAACATATTTTAAAAAATTGTAATGGAAGAGCATGTATTTGGACCATTCAGACCTGTTTGTGACATTAGGTACATTTCTTAACTTTGAACCTAGCTTTCTTGTCTGTAAGATGTACATAATAGTAACTACTTCACAGCATTATTAGAAAGATCAAAGTAAATGATATATGTACCAGCAGAGCACTGAGCACAGATGCTGGGAGGTGTGTGAAGATTAATCAATATTAGTTCATTTCCTTTGGTTGGATACTGCACTATTATGAGTGTCCTTCTAAACATGAGGGCAATAATGGCAAACGGAAGTAAGACGATGCAGTCTTTCATTCATACCTTTATCTATTCATCCAACAAGTATTTTTTGATGAATGTTGGCCTACAATTTTATCATATGTTATTTCTCTTTGTAAAGATAATTTAGTTACATATTCTAAATACGGGAGAAAGGATGGCTAGGTAGGAAGCATTGAGAATGTTAAGTAAATAAACGCTAGATAAAGGAAGACTTAAACACTATTTTTTTAAGCTTTCAGTATCCAAAGAAATCCCAGGGTTGATCTCCTTCAGAATGGACTGGTTGGATCTCCTTGCAGTCCAAGGGACTCTCAAGAGTCTTCTCCAACACCACAGTTCAAAAGCATCAATTCTTTGGCACTCAGCTTTCTTCATAGTCCAATTCTAACATCCATACATGACCACAGGAAAAACCATAGCCTTGACTAGACGGACCTTAGTCGGCAAAGTAATGTCTCTGCTTTTGAATATACTGTCTAGATTGGTCATAACTTTTCTTCCAGGGAGTAAGTATCTTTTAATTTTATAGCTGAGTCTCCATCTGCAGAGATTCTGGAGCCCAGAAAATAAAGTCTGTCACTGTTTCCATTGTTTCCCCATCTATTTCCCATGAAATGATGGGACCAGATGCCCTGATCTTAGTTTTCTGAGTGTTGAGCTTTAAGCCAACTTTTTCACTCTCCTCTTTCACTTTCATCAAGAAGCTCTTTAATTCTTCACTTTCTGCCATAAGGGTGTTGTCATATGCATATCTGAGGTTACTGATATTTCTCCGGGCAGTCTTGATTCAAGTATATAATTATATTTAATTTCTGACATGCACATAGCCTGAAAATTACTTGTGTACAACTTGACCACTGATCAACAAATATAATAGAATGGTGACCAATATAAGCAGGTAAAGATATTTTTTTAAAAAAGTTAAAACAGATAGTAGCAGTTTAAAATAAAGAATTTTCTAGGCTATATGACAGGATAAAAACATTACGTGATAGAAAGGTCTATTATTTGGAAAAAAATTTTCTAAACTATACTAAAAGCAATTTTATTTTAGGCAGTAGATCTTGAATAGCACAGAGAATAAAGATAACTTTTTCATAGCTATTACCTATTGAATTCATTCAAAGTCTCCCTCATCTACCTTCTCTAACATATTGTAATATTAAAAGATGAATGGTCCCAGGCCCATTATTAGGCTTTTATAAAGATATGAATGTAACACAGACATTCCTAACCACTGTTGCTTACAATTTATAACTACAACAAATTTTTCCTTTTTTTCCCCTTAACGTGCTAACAATCCATGTATCTTTGGCTAAAGGTCTTAGCTCAAGAATAAGAAATGCCTATTGCCCATTTTCACCCAGTTCCGACTTCTAGGAGTTGCATTTAGGATGTCCCCATGTTCACTTTATTCAACAGTATTTTTCTGGACGCTCTGGAGTAGAGCAGCCATCGGGAGATCTGCGTTTGGGGATTAGTCACGGTTTAAGGCAAAATGTTTTAACAGGACGGCAGAGAGGAAGTAGTTTTGTCAAACAGGTGGATGGAGAGGCCAGAATCCAAGAGATCAAAGAACTGATGAGAAGGAAAAGAGTGACGTAGCAAAGATGATCTGTGTTCTTGTGGAAGAGGTCTGTCCTTAGGTGAGGTACGCGGCAGCACCTGATAAGGAGGCAGGGTAGTAGAAAGAGTTTAGAGTGTGGTGGGGTGGGGGGGTGGACGCAGCATGCACTCTGGGGAAGAAGCCCGTGGGAAGGAAGAATAAGCATACAAGAGAGAAGGAGAAACAAATCCTGAAAAAGGAAGAGTGAGGAAGACGATCAAGCGTCCAGGTTCTTTGAGAACTACCATAGGTTAAGTACATGTAGCATAGTTGTACCAAGGGATACAAAGGTACCATGAGATGAAAAGTTCTTTACAGTACATCCTCAGGTAAAGGAAAAAGAGTACAATATAGGATTTAAACTTCGATCTCACTTTGTAAAATATATGCATAGAAAAAAATTGTAAGTATGTTCACTAACATGTTAATATTGCTCGTGGACATTAGAATTACAGATCTTTTTTCTTTTGTCATTTTGAGCAAGTCCACCGTTAACTTTTTCCTTATAAAAATATCTAGAAACACACAATTATATGTGTAAAATCTTTTTGGCAAAAGAACAAATCCAAGTTGGTCTTTGAGACAGCATGACTCAGCCATAAGTTGGGAGAAAGATATTTTTTCTTTTTTACCAGGTCCACTTTGTCTTTCTTTTCGATAAAGTTACAGGGCTATTTTAAGTTGGAATAATAAAGTTATAGGACCTTTTTGAGGTAGACAAGAAGGAAGCTGAAGGAGTTCTTGCCTGATGTCTTTGCTCTATATATTTAAGATGTCAGGACATTAAAGGGAAAAGTCTAGAATGAATTTCGAGACTTAAGTAAAGCAGTAAATGGCTGGAATTGCAGATGTGAGGCAAGAGAGAGACACTGGAATTGGTAGGGGTCTGCTGAGCAGCACTGAGGTGGGACACTGTCAGCGTGATTCTGTGATTTTCTCCCACAGAGTTTAGTAATCTTGAATGGTGAAAGGAAAGGCTTGATAGCCTTTGGGCTGAGGATTGAAAAGCAAATGTGGCTGACTCTTAAAGGAATGAGTAATATATCAGGAAGGACAGAAAAAGAGAAGCAGAGAGGATGCCCAGAGACTGGATACATAGACTGAGGTCACGACAACGTCAAATGATAGATTTATGGGGACCCGGGAACAGAAGAAGGGGTAGCAGGCTGTGGACACGATGGGGTTTTCGGGTTTAGAATTTCAGAGATGGAGCAACACTGATAATTATGGAAATTTGCAAGAGTCCAATCATGCACACGTATTCAAGTGATTATCCAGTAAGAGTACTTGTGGCTGACACTGAAGTTTCCTGGGAAGAAAGAGACAAGAGATAAAGACAAAATTGTCCAAAAATGTTCAGTGAGAGTGAGGAAAGACCTAGGGTAAAGACGAGAAGTGGGATGTGAGGCAGTGTGGTAGTGGAGAGTGTTCCAAGCACGGGAACAAGATGGACCAACCCCCCTGCAACCTAACATTTCTTTGGGGATATACATGAAAGCTTTCTGAATAGCAGACCTAGGAGTATCGGTTCCTAGAGAATCTAGGTCTTCTTCATAAGGGACGACATGATAAATGCAGTAGTTTACTACGATTAATTCAAAGACTTTGTATAGGATGAATTTAGAACAGGTTTGATGGATTGAGTCAAAAAGCAAGGAGCATAATTTGGGATCAGATTCAGTGGTTGAGCTGTGAATTCTTTTTTTTTTTTTTAATTGTGAATTGTATATGATTTAGGATGCTGTCAATGGCAGCACAACTACAAAATTTTAAAGTAACATCTATCTTGTACTTCGTTTGTAACAGTACTTAACTGAAACGCCACTGTGTGCTCAGTGGTGTCTGACTCTTTGCAGCCCCATGGACCGTAGCCCGCAGGCTCCCCTGTCCATGATATTTTCCCGCAAGAATACTGCAGTGGGTTGCCACTTCCTCCTCCAGGCTACCTTCCAACCCAGGGATTGAACCTGTGTCGCTTGCATTGACAGGCATTTATTTACCACTAGCACCACCTGGGAAGTCCTGAAATGCCACTAGAAGCTAATATATACTTCTCAACATAGCTTAACTGCTTGATCATTTTCCCAGTGTAAGCTGGTAACAAATGGAGTCTCTCTCTTGTGCCCCATTAAGCTATTTCCATTGACTTCTCTTGTGTTTTCTGAAAACTTCCTGGCATATGAAGGATTAAAGTATATATCTGTTTAGAACGGTTGGTGCATAAAAAATAAGAAAGAAATGGAGAAGCCCATGAACTACTCAGTTGCCACATCAAAGAATCTGATAGCCATCCTTGACTCCTGCCTGCCCATCGGTCTCTACATTTTATTAAACATCATGACATCATGACTTGTTGATTCTGTCTTTGAAAGACCCCTCTAATCCATCTAGCCTCTCTCAACTTCAGTGATCCCTGCCCCAGGTCAGTAATTCATGCATTCTCCCCAGTGAGCCTCTGGCTTATATGCCTGAATCACCTCACTCTATCCTTCTCATGGCAGAAGGTGCTGAGGATAACAGATACGAATTTCAAACTCAAATGACAACAAAGGCAGATGAGACATATAGGAGGGTGCAATGGACCCAGGAGACGTAAAACAACAGAACAAGAGTGTGGTTACATGGCAACTTGTCTTCCTATCTGGAATAAAACAGGAAGAAGGGATTGAGTATATATTTCATCTAATGAGAAGAATAATTATTCAGCTCTTGTGGGTGACAGGCACTCTACAATGTGGGCCTAATGTTGGGAGATGGGTCTCCCTTGCTGAGGGAAGCCAGGAATCAAATTTTCTTAAGTATAAACAAGTCGTGGTACATATATACAATGGAATATTACTCAGTCATAAAAAGGAATGCAACGGAGTCCGTTCTAATGAGGTGGATGAACCTAGAACCTATTATACAGAGTGAGATAAGTCAGAATGAGAAAAACAAATATTGTAGACTAATGCATATATATGGAATCTAGAACGATGGTACTGATGAACCTATTTTCAGGGCAGCAATGGAGAGCAGACACAGAGAAGAGACTTGTGGACACAGTGAGGGAAAGAGGGGGTGGGGACGAATAAAGAGAGTAGCATTGAAACATATATATTACCATATGTGAAATAGACGGCCAGTGGGGAGCTGCTGTGTGATGCAGGGAGCTCAAACTCGGCAAGCTGTGACAACCTAGAGGGCTGGGAGGGAGGTTTCAGAGGGAGGGGGCACATGTATGCCTAAGGCTGATTCATGTTGATGTATGGCAGAAACCAACACACATCATAAAGCAATTATCCTCCAATTAAAAACAAACAAATTTAAAAAAAAAAAGAAAAAACAAATTAAAACAACTGTTTTCTTGAGTAAAATACCAATTTTTAAAATTTGGAAAGTTACTACATTGAGATGCATATAGGTTCTTAGTTAACTATGCTCCTTGTAACTGGAGGTTTGAGTGACACATTCCACAGCTGCCACACAGCTCGACTCTCTATGTCCCCAAGTCAGAGACAGGATCTAGGCATCTCCATTTTGTAAACTCACTATCCAGTTAACTTTATTTTCCTCTGTGTAGCTGTCTATACCCTTGGCAGCATATAAAGAAAAAATGCCTTATCCAGAGTAGATCCTCACTTTCTCCTTCATTTTCCTTCTCTATATTAATTTGTGCTTGGTTCACAACTTGAATGTTACACACAGCACAATGTACTGTATTTTTTTTCTTTTTTTAACCTGTCTACCTTCCCTATGAGGAGGGCATGGCAACCCACTCCAGTCTTCTTGCCTGGAGAATCCCATGGACAGAGGAGCCTGGCGGGCTCGAGTCCACGGGGCTGCAAGAGTTGGACATGACTGAGCGACTCCCACTACTGCTGCTACTACCTTCCCTAGTCTATTGTGAGCATCAAGCCAAAGCATCAAATTGAGTTATTCATTTTCTGTGCCTAAAGCATGTAGTAGCCACGTATGGAAACAACTGAATACATTCTTGCATGAACTCAGCTGAACTGCTGCTTCTGCCTAGAATACTCCTCTTGTTGAATTCCTACATATACCACAATTTATCTCAAATGTTACCTGGAGAGTGTTCTCCAACTGCTTCAGGCATACGTGATTGCCCTTTCTTCCATGATTCCACACAATTTCGTTCATAATATGATTAAGACTACAAAGTTATTTGTATCTATGTCTCTCTTACTCTAGATTCTTAGCATCTGGAGGACAGGGGATATACCATATTTGCAATCAGATTCCTAGTGAGAGCAAATGCTCAGTAAATGTTGAGTTAAACTGAAGATACTCTATACAAATAGATAACTCACAAAGACCTACTGAATAGCACAAGGAACTATAGTCAATATCTTGCAATAACCTATAATGGAAGAGAATATAAAAAATAACATATATTTATATATCTATGCATAATTAAATCACTTTGTTGTATACCACAAACTAACAAAATATTATAAATAACTATTTCAATAAACATTTAAAAAACAAACTGGAACTACTCTAAATAATTTGTATGAATGGGTTAATAAATAAAGCTCATGTAAAGCTCATGTAAAAGGTTATTTGGTTTTAATACAAGATAGCTAAAGTATGAATCACTTACATTTACTTGAATACCTACAATGTGCTCAACATTGTATCAAATTCTGTGAACAAAAGAAAATAAAAGGCAGGGTTCTGTTTCTGATGGAGCTTACAGTGCAGCTGGGAGGATGAGCCATATAAAGAGGAACAGAGTGGGTGTGGCAGAACTGTTCAAATTTATCTGTGGCTCTTCCTCTCCTGAGGTCTTCTCATCCATCACTTGCCAAGTTTTATTCATTCTGCCTATTGAGTATCTCTTGTTTTCATCCTCTTATTTCTATCCCTATTGCCTCTATCCCAGCTAATTTCCTCATTTCCTATTGCCCAGGATTTTGCAAAATCCCAGTGTCTGGGAATGATCATTTTATACATCATTTCTTTCGATTCATTGTATTTCAAAGGTATAATTTTCCCAATTTCTCTCAAAACAACAATTTAGATCTTCTTCTGTATTCTACTCCAAATCTTTGAAAACACCATTAAACAAAACAATCTTTTCACTCTTTACTGAACCATGAGGATTTTTTTTAGCTTAATTCCTATAGTTTTGTTTTCTGGCAGGGTACACTTATTGTTTTTTTGGTTTTGTTTTGTTTTTTACTATTTCTTGGCAGTACTCTAGGTGCTTATTTGCTTTCCTTGCTACAACCAAAAACTTAAGCCCCTTAAAAGTAACTTTCCTTTGAAGAGGTAACTTGGGAATGACTAACTGTGGCTCTGATTTAACAAGCCTTCAGCCCATACCCCTACCTTTATCAGTCTTAACTAGGCCTAGAGGGATGAAGATGGGCACTGGTTATAACCTGTTAGGCACCACTCTCTTAGAAGAGATTAAGAAACCAAGCTGCAGAGTCATTCCTGCTATGTCCAGACCCAGCTCTACCACTTCCCAACTTGTGACTCTGAACAAGTTCTCTAAAGTACAGCTTCACCTGAAAAAAGGAATAACAACAGCCTTTGTGCTGGTTGGTTATAAATTAGCAGGACTCAAAGTGCCTTGAAGATCAAAAGCACTTTCATATTAACAAGATGTTCTTTGCCTTTTTCATTGTGCTTATCTTTGCATTGATGGTGCCAAACAATGGTGGGTAAAACTGTTGGTGCCTTAGCACAAAACAAGGCAGGGGTACCAAAGTGTACCAGTAATCCCTGGACTCTTTGCATACATGAACAATAAAAACAAAAAAGTCAGTCTTACTTAAAAAAAAATATTTGAAGCAGAGAAAATTATTAATTATGTAAGATCATTACTTTCAAGTTCATAATGTTATAATATTCTGTTTGATGAAATGAGAGGTATACCCAAAGTACTTTTGCATATTATTTATGGTTTTCTCAAGAAAAAAAAAAGCACAATCATTTGAGTTGCAAATTAAACTAATCACATTTTCATTGTTTATCATTTTTACTTGGAAAAATGACTGACCTACAAACTTTGATTATTTATTTTTCGGTATTTAGCAAAAACTTTCCAGAGAATTGATGAAGTGAGTTTGTTCTTTCAGGGAAACAACTGAGAGTATTTGTTGTCAGTGGTAAAATTTGAGTTTTCAAGCATCTGCCACCATGAGCATGACAACTTACTAAGACTTAAAGACTTTTATGATGGGATAAGTCATAATCTTGACAGATTTTTCAGTATTGTATAATTAAACAAGTCAACATTTAGATGATCTGTATAACTCAGTGAACCAGTATTTTTTTTAACTAACTAGTACATGATATTATAAACCATTTAACATTGAAGATAGATTAATTAATTTTACTATAACATAGTACAAAAAATTCATTGATATAGTTTCAGATTCTGCATTGCAACTAATCTTTAAAAAACTACCATTTGTCCAGTTTTGCTATAGTATTCAAGAAGAATGCCTGCAATTAACTGGGAAGACTACAAAAATATTTCACCTTCCTCTATTCATATCTGTGAAATAACCACATTTTCCTCATTTACTTTGACTAAAGCAACATGTACTACAGATTAAAGGTGAAGATGAAGGAATTCAGATCTATTGTATTAAATCAGACTGAAGACACTTGAAAATAAAATAATGCCAATCTTCTTGCTAATCTGTTTTTGCTTTGAAAAATATTGTCAGTTAAAATAAAAAGTTATAAATGTAATGAATTTATAATTGCTATTTATAAATTAATGAATACTTTCAAGTGCTCAGTTTTAATCTTTAATATGATATATATTGATAGATAAAACACATATAAACAAAATGATTTCTCATTAATTTTAAATAAAAAGAGGTCCCGAGATAAAAATGTTTAAAAAATGCAGTCTAAACAGTCTATAATTCTTATAAAGGGCTCAGTAATTACCAATAACCCTATCACTCACCAACTGCTCAATAAGTGTTAGCTGGTATGATAACTTCCTAAAACCAAACTTGATTCTCACCCATTTTTCCCAGTTTGAAGAGAACTTGAGGAGCTTAGGCAGCAGAGTGCTTGAGGAGGGGAGGGAAGAGATGGGTATATTATAGTTTAATAATTATCAAATTAATAAATTCACCACCTCAGGACATGAAGCATTAATAATATTAATATAATAAATAATATTATTCACCCCCTCAGGACATGTACCCCACCTCAGGACCACCTCCTGAAGTGAAGGATTTCCAACATGATGCGCATTTCTGCAGTTGCACTGAGATTCTAAAAGCATGCCCAGGCTACCCCTGGAGTATAAGGTCCCCCATGTCTGGTGTGAATTCACTTTCTCACACCAACCAAATCATTAATCAAAGACTTCGTAAAGCTACCCTAAATCTATAGCAAATATTTTTATTTCACTCGGCAAAACCATAAACCATTGGAAGTACTAAAGATTCCAAAACCTTTTTATATATTTTTTTTAAAAGCAATGCTATTTGCAAAGTCAGGCTTCTTTACTAAAAGACATGAAATTTCAGAGCTACGTTGAGATCAGCATTCCTTTGAGTCAGAAGTCCAAACTCCCCTCAGCCCACACTATCATTGATATCCGAATGTGTTAACTGGTATTTAAAAATCCTCAGCTTTTTAGTGCTGCTAATAAAACCTAGACCCAGGAATCGAAATACTGCCTGGGAGCAAATGGACTCACTGTCTCTTATAGGTATATATCGGGACAGGGGGAGTAGAGGTAGGGAAAGGCAGGTTGTGTGAACTCAGTTCCACTTGCGGCTGCTTTTGCTTTCTTTGCAACCCTGAGGATAAGTGTTAATATCTAAATCCTATAGCTTTTGTAGATGGCGAAAGAATTTTAAGCCACAAACACCTGTTACCATACAGGTGCTCTCTTGCCTTCCTCGTGTGTTACTTTCCTTCACCCTCACTAGGCTGTAGACATATGGAGGGTGAACCAAATCTGTATGGTTTTCCAGCACTTCAAGTTCATTTCTGCTGTGAGGACTTTATGTTTGCTTTTGTATCTACTTCTAGGACTTTTTACATCCTTTTAATCTGATCAAGTGCTACCACCTCAAAGGAGCCTGCCTCACCGCAAACTGCTCTCTCATCACTCCCTATCTCATCGCTCTGTTAGTTCATCAGGTCATTGATCACATACGAACTTATTTTATTGTCTAATTCTCTCACTAGAGTATAAGCTTCAGGAGGCAGGGACTCTTCTGTCATGTGCTGTATTATTGGTTCCAGGAACAGCATCAGGTACATAAATAGGTGTTCAAGAAATATATATTTAAGAAATGAGTAACCCAGTCAACCAATGAGACTCTGTGATTCAGTGGAAAGAATACAAGTTTTGGAGCTGACAGACCTGGGTTTGATTCCTAGCTTTACTTATCAAGTATGTGATCTGGGTCTATTTCCTTAACTTTTCATGATCTCAGTTTAATCATTTTATTTTATTGAGTTGGCCAAAAACTTCATTTGGATTTCCCCATAACATCATATGGAAAGACCTGAAAGAAATCTTTAGCCAATCCAATTTTTATTGATAAATTAGTTGATTTATAATATTATATTAGTTTCAAGTGTACAGCATAGTGATTCAGTATTTTTTACAAATTATATTACATTAAAAGTTATTATAAGATAATGGCTGTAATTCCCTGTGCTGTACAATATATCCTTGTTGCTTACGCAAGTCTTATTATTTTCAAACAGTGATTATTAGACTGTTGGCAAAGAGTGATGTTTTCATATATAAAACATCCAAAATTGTTTGATCTACAGAGGGTATTCAACAAAATTATACCCCTCCCTACTCAACCTGAACACTTGCTATGTCCATGATAAGTAATGCTGACATCACATCATCAAGTCCCTGATATCACGGAACTTACTATCTTCTGGGGAAGAAGGATATAGACACATAAAATGGCATTAAATGACAGCAAGTCTTAAATGCCAAAGGAATGCCAGAGGGAGAAAGGAAACTTTCATTGGCTCTCTACTGCCCAGAGAATAAAGTCCAAGTTTACTTACCACGACATTCATGGTACTTCATGAACAGACTCCCCCTTGTTTTTCAGCCCTTATTTTTCACTGGCATCTTCCACTTAGAGGCCACCTTGATCATCTCCATTACTGTATTCAATTGGCTCCTATGTATACCAATCTGTTAAGCCTTGTAGCTTTGCTCACATACTTTCCCTTTCTTTATATTTGCATTCTGCCTGCCCAGGGCCTGAATTGTCACTTCTGAATTGTCACATCCTCAACTGAAAGAAACTGCTTCCTCTTTTAAGGTCCCAGGGCAGGTGATTATACTTCTCCTTAGACACTTCTCATATCCTACTTTGTATTTGGAGTGTAATATATTTGCTTTATCTCAGTCTAATCTTTAAGAACATAAAGTTGGAAATTATTTCTGGTTTGTGTTTGTCATCCCCAAAGCCTTGTGCATATCCTAGATGTTCCCAAAATAGTTAGAGATAGTGAAGTGAATGAATGAATCAATTTAAAATACATGAAAAGGAACTAAATGGGAGACTGGGTCTTCTACCTGGATTTTTCACCTTCAGTCTAGGCTCTTTCAACTAGATTATGTTTACTTTACTTAGCGAAGTGAAGTCGCTCAGTTGTGTCCAACTCTTTGCGATCCCATGAACTGTAGCCTGCTAAGTTCCTCCACCATGGGATTTTCCAGGCAAGAATACTGGAGTGGGTTGCCATTTCCTTCTCCAGGGGATCTTCCTGACTCAGGGATCAAACCCAGATCTCCTGCATTGTAGGCAGACGCTTTACTGTCTGAGTCACCAGGGAAGTCACAGTGCTATATATAAGGGATGACTTTTTAAAAAATATCTTGTGCTAATTCCAGAGACAATGAAGGCTTCCTGGAGTACTGAACTGAAAAGGATCCTGAGATGATACCCAGGCTACTGTGGGAAAGCCTGTATCACATAATTTAGCTCAGCATAGCTATATATTGGGGTTTTCAGGTTGCTCCAGGGGTAAAGAATCCGCCTGCCAATGCAGGAGACACAATAGATGCGGATTCAATCCCTGGGTTGGGAAGATCCCCTGGAGTAGGAAATGGCAAACCATTCCAGTATTCTTGTCTGGAGAATTCCAAAGACAGAGAAGACTGGCGGGCTATAGTCCACGGGGCTACAAAGAGTTGACATGACTGAGGATCAATCACATATTACTTTTTATTGGCCAGCTTGTTTCATAATTCGTAGTCTGAACACCTTATTTTGTTTAGCAGAGCTTTTTGAGAATCAAGACTATGTTTAGTTAACTCTTCTTTTATGATCCTGTCTTACAATTGAAACAAATTGCCAGTCTAGGTTCGATGCATGATACAGGATACTTGGGGCTGGTGCACTAGGATGACCCAGAGGGATGGTGTGGGGAGGGAGGTGGGAGGGGGATTCAGGATGGGGAACATGTGTATACCCGTGGTGGATTCATGTTGATGTATGGCAAAACCAATACAATATTGTAAAGTAATTAAACTCCAATTAAAATAAACAAATTTTTATTTTAAAAAAAGAGCTGACATTTGCCAATCTTCCATGTAGAATCAGAGCATATTATCTATAATTTTCTGAAAAGGCTGATAAAAAATATACCTTTTTCCAGCTAAATGTCTGTGTGAGCCCAGATTTTCTTTACTCATTTTACCCAGAACAACATATCACAGAACAGGCTAAGTGTAGAAGTGTTGAATGGACAAACCCCAGGTTATCCAGCTGGGATATGGTGGAGCTGGACACCTGGCACATCCAGGGCCACAGTGCTTTCTTAGACAATTCAGAAAAGTCTTCTATTACATTCCCAGGTACAAGGTCATCCTTCTCTTTAAAAAAAAAAAATGTCAGTTCAGTCTCTCAGTAGTGTCCGACTCTGTGATCCCATGGATTGTAGCACGCCAGGCTTCCCTGTCCATCACCAACTCCTGGAGCTTACTCAAAGTCATGTCCATCGAGCTGGATGTGAGTAAAAAATGTAAATGAGTGTTAACAGTGCCTCTGAGGCCACGAACACACACATATACACACACACACACAAACACAGACCCTGAAATGCCCCCAGATAACATGTAACTGGGATAAGGTCATCCTTCTCTTTAAAAAAAAAAAATGTCAGTTCAGTCTCTCAGTAGTGTCCGACTCTGTGATCCCATGGATTGTAGCACGCCAGGCTTCCCTGTCCATCACCAACTCCTGGAGCTTACTCAAAGTCATGTCCATCGAGCTGGATGTGAGTAAAAAATGTAAATGAGTGTTAACAGTGCCTCTGAGGCCACGAACACACACATATACACACACACACACAAACACAGACCCTGAAATGCCCCCAGATAACATGTAACTGGGACCCCTCTCATAACCGACTCTCAAGCATCCCTTACTCCAGTGAAAGACCTGACCATGTGTGCTGGGTGTCAACAGACAGGAGAGTTCAGACAAAAGGGCAAATGAGAGCTGACAGAGCAGAAACCAGGGCTGTGGGCTTTGGAAGAGATGCTCTTACCCCTCTCCTCACATCTCTGTAGCCTTATGTCCAGCCTGAGAAAAGGCCATAGGAAGTTCCATGTCCTGGTGAAACACAGCAGGACCCTCTGGTCACCCTCCAAAAGTTCCCTGCCTGCCTTTTGCCTCTGGAAAAACTTTAGCCAAAGAATAAGCTTAATCAGGGAAGTGAGAAAATGTAGGAGCAAAGAAAAGCAGTCAAATAGAACAAAAGTTTATTATGAAATAATAATAGGTTAGTCCTTAAACAAAGTCAAGGACTTTTAGTTCCTTCTCAAGGAATATAGATAATATTCTTAGCCATATCCTGTGAGCTATCTTATAGATACTAAAACCCCCACCAGATGGAAGACGTTAACTCCATGACGACAAAACTGCAGCCATGACTTGAGCTGCCACAGTTCCAAGAACTGGCCTTAAAGAGACGGAAACAAATTGACCCTGGAACTGAAGACTAACTGTACTTGAAACAGGCGACTCTGGTCGCTGCACCCAAGACCAGTTTCAAGATGACTGTCAGAGCTGACTGTGCTGTTTCTGCATGTAGCCCCGTTCCTCCGTCTATAAAAGCACTTGCCCCCTTTTGTCAGTGAGGGTGTCAGCCTTTGGACAGGAGGCCACCTTCCCTGCCCCCAGGTTGCTGGCATCCTAGATAAAGCAAACTTTCCTTTCCACCAACCTGGCCTCTTTATTGACTTTTGAGTGGTGAGCAGTCAGTCTCACTTTCAGTTACACCAAGATCCCACAAAGTAGATGGCTGCACAGGCCTTGATAAAAACTGCAGGTTGGACCCAAACTCATCACTATCAAGGATGCAACTAGAGAGTCCTTCAAACTGCAGGCACACAGAGCGCAGACAAAGGGCCTCAGACCGGCTCAAAATATCCTCCCCAGGGTCCTCATTAGGTAGCAGGCTGCCCTTTCCAAGAATGTGTTTATCAAAAAGGCGACTGGAAACTTTGCTTTCTCGAGAACTCTGTTAACATGCAACTTGAGATAGCCACCCAGGCCTCTGTTTGGAGAGCGAGGGCTGACTATTTATAACAGTAACGGCTCAGGCCATCAGCTCCCCTCTGAGGCGTGCCGGCCCCCAAGGTCAGGACGTTCACTGGCCCCCAGACAGGCTGAGAGAGCCTTGCTGAAGACAGCAGAGGCTGCAGACTCTGATTGCAAAGTCTTTCCTGCAAGTGTGGGCCTTGGCTTTTTAAGCAAAAATTAAATTTCTAGGAAGAAACCTTGGAATGAGTCCCTGAGAGGCAGCCCTCCAGGGGGTTCAGCTGTGAGCTCCCTTGAGCTCTGTATCCCTAGAGGCAATGGGAAGGAATTAGCTGATTTCTACTTCAGGAGCTGGCAGAACTCAAGAGAATAAAGATGATTCTGTCCTAGAGTTTTAAAACTTCAAAGGCAGGCTTCCATTGTGTATTTAAATTTTCTAGCCCAAGAAAGGGCTTCCCAGGTGGCTCAGTGGTAAAGAATCCGTCTACCAATGCAGGAGACCTGGTTTGATCCTTGGGTCAGGAGGAGCCCCTGGAGGAGGGCATGGCAACCCACTCCAGTGTTCTTGCCTGGAGAATCCCATGGACAGAGGAGCCTGGCAGTCTATGATCCATGGGTCACAGAATCGGATAGGACTGAGCGACTTAGCTCAACATAGCCCAAGAAAGGGCCTCTCACTTCCCCTGGCAGGGGGATACTGTGGTCTCCTTTGCCAGCTGGTCACTTGCCATTTATGGTTCAGGAATTCTGATGCCAGTCCGTGTGTGACTAATGATCAAGCCCATGTCTGTGAAAGGGACAAGGGAAAATAGTACACCCTGGTAATTCAAAACTGTTAATACAAGCCTGCAATGGTGCAGGTTCATCCTTCTACTCCGGTGTGGCCGAAAGTACAAGCACTGGGTCTAAACTGGGTTTTCATTCTCATACTTTACTTCTTTGAGAGGGAAATCCTTGAAAATTTCTAATCACTGCACACACTCCCAGGTGGGTGATACGCTCACAGGGACTGCAGTCTGAAGGGGGCCTTCACGCACAGCTCATCAGCTTGGAAAAACGATCAGCAAAGCAACTGGCCAACAGAGCCCAGACTCCAGCTGCCTCTGAAGGGCCAGAGTGGTGTGGATTTGTGAAAGTAACATTCCAGATAACAGGCAAAAAGAAGCTGCTGCCTGCCTTAGAGAGTTCAAGCAAGCCTCATCGCAACGAAAACTGCATCGTAAATACGGAGCTCGTGGGGTTTTAGCGACTCTGAGAAAAGCTGGTCGCCTGATTGGAGCCCGAAGCCCAACAGTGACATGTACAAGAACGTACCTTCCTGCGGAAGGAATCAGACTTTAAATGGTCAAGGATTTAAGAACATCTCTAGCATGAAAGGCAGCAATTAACCCAAACACAACCCACACAGGAGGTCATGGCAATCCCGAGAGATGCTGGTCAGGCAGAAGAGGGTTTCTTTATACTTGCTCAGAAACAAGGAGGGAGAGAAAGATATCAAAATCCCAGAAAAACAACAGCAGTAACGACAACCAGCTTCCTCAAAACATATTCAAATATAAGATTTGCCTGCTTGCTAGACTGTTCTAAGTTACATGGTACTATTCTAACCTTGGGGTTGATTACACTTGGGGACCCACATTAACTATACAGACCTGTATTATGTTTCTTTTTTTAAAAATTTTGTTGGAGTATAATTGTTTTACAGTGTTATATTAGTTTCTGCGATACAGCAAAGTGAATCAGCTGTATGTATACACATATCCTCTCTATTTGGATTTCTTTCCCGTTTAGGTCACCATAGAGCACTGGGTAGAGTTCAGAGGATGAGATGGTTGGATGGCATCACTGACTCAATGGACATATGTTTGAGCAAACTCTGGGAGATGGTGAAGGACAGCGAAGCCTGGTATGCTGCAGTCCATGGGGTTGCGAAGAGTCAGACACAACTTAGCAACTGACAATATATAGTATGAATAGTATATACATGTCAGTCCCAGCCTCCCAATTCATCCACCCAACCCCCTTTACCATTGGTATCCAGATGTCTGTTCTCTATGTCTGTGTCTCTACTTCTGTTTTGTAAATAAGATGGTCTATTAATACATAAGTGCACTCTGAAAAAAAAAAATTGTATCCATGATCTTATTGGCAAAGCAGAAATATATAATGTTTCTCATGAGTGGATATCTAACTATGCACCTTAGTCTCCAAATGCCAGGCTTGGGAAGCCTGGTGGCTGTGTTATATTTATGGTGCCTTGCCTAGAACTCAGTCGGGGTTCTGCTACCAGGAAGAGAGCAAGTGGAGTCAAGAGGGAGGCGGGAACAGGGAGGAGGCGGGATGCCAGAGGCTGGAGGTGCTGACAACCTGGAGGGGGTGAGCACACCTCAGGGCCAGTGCAGACCCCACACACCTGTCTATTTTTACACAGCACTTAGCCGTCATGTCACTGAGTCCCCAGAGCCTATTTTAAGAGACTCCTTCCAAATGCCAGGCTTGGGAAGCCTGGTGGCTGTGTTATATTGGTGCCTTGCCTAGAACTCAGTCGGGGTTCTGCTACCAGGAAGAGAGCAAGTGGAGTCAAGAGGGAGGCGGGAACAGGGAGGAGGCGGGATGCCAGAGGCTGGAGGTGCTGACAACCTGGAGGGGGTGAGCACACCTCAGGGCCAGTGCAGACCCACACACCTGTCTATTTTTACACAGCACTTAGCCGTCATGTCACTGAGTCCCCAGAGCCTATTTTAAGAGACTCCACTTCAGTGACTGATACCAACCACAAGCAAATTCTGCCAAATGATCTAACGGAAAGGGAGTCTGGGGTGGCATTCGTCGTTGGAAAAGCAGAAACAACCCATCCCTGCAAGTATGTGGGCATCAAGGGACCTAGTAAGACACCATCAGAGGGAAAGAGGCCCGGGGGAGCAGGCTCACCTTGTCCTGTGACATGTTTTTGTCATTTTGTAATTCCAGGTGTTCTGTATACACCTCTTCACACTTTCCCAGCATGGCTGAGCAAATATTGCTTTTGTTTTCCTGTTACTTTTTAGGCTCTCTTTTGTTTTTTAGGTCTTTCTTTTTAGTGGACCATTTTTAATGTCTTTGTTGAATGCGTTACAATACTGCTTCTGTTTTATGTTTTGTATAATTTGGCCATCAGGCATGTGGTCTTAGCTCCCCAACCAGGGATGGAATCCACACTCCTGCCTTGAAAGGCAGAGTCCTAACCACTGGACCACCAGGGAAATCACTAGTCTTTCTTGATAAGTGGTCTTCCTCCTCTGGGAGCAAAGGTTTTATATTTTTGAGAAAATAATAAAGGTGGACAAATTCTCATAAGGATGAGAGGGGCGACGGTGGATGAGTTCCGGACACTCAGGCTTGAAGGTGGTTTTGTCGGCATAATGAGGGGACTGGATTCTCGATCTGGAAGAGGCCGCACACCAGAATGTTCCTCCCTTGCTGACAGTTTCCCACGTTCCACAGGCTTCTAATCACAAAGCCATGTCTGCCAGGTTCACGTCAGCCCTGGAAGCAGGACACACCTCTTATCAAAGTCCAAACCAGGCACAAGGGCGCCCTTTCGCCATCCTTATGGCAGGTGCTGACTTTCAAGCATCCTGCCAAGGCAAGGTCTCCCAGATACCACTGATGACTGATGCTCATCAAAACCAGAGGCCTGGGGTGGGGCTGGGGGGTGGGGGGTCCTGACCAACACTGAGGAAGCACCACTGCAGCAGTTTTGCCGAGTGACCAGGGGGACACCAAGCAGCCTGGCTCCCCTCTACTGCCCTCCAGATACCCGCCGGCAGATCTGTGGGCTCAGGTTAGGGATAAGGTGGTCTTGGCAGGTGGCCTCAAAGGTGCTGAACACTGAAGCCATGGACTGACCTCGTCCCCCAGCAGACAGCCCTCACACAGAGTATCCTAGCGGGGGGAAACACTCCTGCCCTGAAGGGCTTTGCTGCCCCCACAAAACCTAAGTGACTGGAGTTGAGTTCTCAGAAAGGAAATGGAAAACAAAACATGATTTGGATCGTTGTGGTTAGAGAAATAGCTTCAGGATCTTTTGGCCTGAGTGTTCAGGAGACCCAGGAGACTTGAAGAATGCAGTGGGTTCCGGGAAGGGAGAGATGAACACGCATTCCTCCAAAACACCCAATTACCAAGTTTTCATTTGCTTTTTTGGAACAAGTGATGTCCAAAGAGAAGTTATCCTCTTTGAGGCTGGGGTGCAGAGTGGTGTCTTAAGATCTCAGAGAAAACAAAGCAGGCAATGGCAGGATATTTAACACTCACCAGACCATCGTTTCAAGCAAATTCTGATTCTAAGGCAACGAGAGGCAGGTAATGACTAGTCTACTGAAGGAGTCAGTGTTGGAATTCACAAGCATCCCTGGTAGGAGTGTAAAATGGTGCAGTATCTATAGAACACAGGTCCTCAAAAAATTAAGGACGCCCCTGGTGGTCCATGGGTTAGGAATCCACCCGCCAGTGCCGAGGACATGGGTTCGATCCCTCATCCAGGAAGATTCCACATGCCGTGAGAGGCAACTAAGCCCATGCGCACAACTATTAAGCCTGAGCTCTTTACAGCCTGTGCTCCACAACAAGAGAGGCCACCTCCATGAGAAGACAGGGCACTGCAATTAGAGTAGTCCCCGCTTGCTGCAACTGGAGGAAGTCCACATGCAGAGTGCACAAAATAGCAAGAACTCAGAACAGCCAAAAGTAAACAAATAAATTTATTTTAAAAAATTAAATATAGAGCTACCACATGATCCAGCCATCCACTATGGGTATAAACCCCAAAGAATCAACAGTAGGAATTCAAACAGATATTTGTACCCCATGTTTATAGTAGCATTGTTCATGAGAGATAAAAGGCGGAAGCACCAAGTCTCCATCTACAGATGAACAAATAAACAAAATGTGGCCCATCGAGACAATGGAATATTGTTCAGCCCTGAAAAGGAAGAATGTTCTGACATGGATGAACTTTGAAGACATTATGCTGAGTGAAGTAAGCCAGTCACAAAGGGCAAATGCTGTCTGATTCCGCCAGTCTGAGGTCCCTGGAACAGGCAGATTCAGAAGGACAGAAGGCAGAATGGGGGGTATCAGGCACTATGGGCAGGGCAGTGGTGAGTCAACAGGTATTGAGTTTATGTTTGGGAAGGTGAGCACATTCTGGGGGTGAGCAGTCGTTGCACCATATTGTGAATGTACTTAGTGCCACTGAACTTTGGGTTGGGTATATCTCAGCACATGGTGGCAAAGGCTCAAGTGGAAAATGGACCAGGGGTTATTTGGTGAAGCAGACTTGGTTCTATGGGTGCAGATATGTGTGGCTCTCACAGGCCAGGGATGCACCCACAGACATGGATCCATAGATGTCGTTAGTGGAAAGCATGCGTTGTGTGCGTGCTAAGTGGTTTTAGTCATGTCCAACTCTTTGCCACACTATAGACTGTGGCCCGCCAGGCTCCTCTGTCCATGGGATTTCCCAGGAAAGAATACTGGAGTGGGTTGCCATTTTCTCCTGGGGATCTTCCCCACGCAGGGATCAAGCCTATGTCTCATGTCTTCTGCATTGCCAGGCGGGTTCTTTACCACTAGCATCAGCTGGGAAGCCCATAGAGGAAAGCATGTATTCCACTATAAGCGCTGCTCATATCAGTGAAAGTGAAGAGGGTACTGTATTTTTCCTTCCAAATATTAAAAATAGAGAAATGAATGTAGGTTGATGTTCTTAATCGTTCTGTTTACTTTTCATCTCAAAGAATTCCTTCCTGTTCTGAGAAAAACTAACAAAGCTTTTGCATGCATTTCCATGATCCGAGCCTGAGGAATGCGATTAATGAGAGCCAGAACTGCCAAGTTCTTAGAAAAGGTATGCTTTTCAAAACTGAGCAAGAAACCCAGATTCTTTCTCTCAAATTCTCGCTGGTCCACCAGGTATTAATAACTGAAGCGACCACCTATTTGGAAACCATCAAGGGCCTCACACGCTTGGCTTCACGAGTCTCTGCTCACCCATACCCCAGATCAGAACCCCCACCCAAGGTCAGGGGATGTGAACAATAATTCAACCATGCTTGTTCTTTTCATAAGTCTCAGGACTACTTTCACGAACATCTAGTCAGACTTTCCATGCCAGGACTTCAGAAAAAAAAGTATTTGGGGACCAACTATTGGATGTGGTCTTGTGGCCCAAATCTTAAGCCCACACCCTCCAAACTACCTTCATCTCGGGTCCACCACACATGAACCTGGGCGAGCCCCGGGCATGAGCTACTTCTGTGCCTTGGAGACATCCCAGGGCTGCTTGGCCAAGATGCAACATTCACAGAATTCTTTAGTCATCACTTTTCTGTTCAGTTCTGAAATTGGGAGTTTCGAAAGAGCTTCTAATGTGCACTGAAGTGGGACCGGCCCTGAAGAAGAGTGTCCACTCCAGGGCTGGACAAGCTCCTGGGAGGCCAAGCAAGAGGCTCTGGGTTCACGTGGAGCAGGCCAGATGGGCCGGTCCGTGCCAGAGGTCTGCACGCAGCAAATGCGACCAGCAGTTGAACAAGATTGCTGGTCCCCTGGCAGGTGTGAACACGAGTAAACTCAGATTCTCCTGTTAAACCACTCACGTAATGGGACAGCCCTCTGAACTGTCACCTTTATGACTGGAGAGTGGGGAAGGTCACTGAAGAAGAACTTCATTTCTCCTGGGGAGGGACCCAAGCGTCAGTCTCTGGTCTACGACTATGTGGCTACTGGCATGGACTGGACTTTCCAAGCCAAGTCTCGTGGTCTGTAAAGTGGAAGTTGAACTCTGGGTCAGGACAGTGGAGGAAACGCAGGGCAGACCTGGGGTTTGGGCTGCTGTTCCAACATCCAGGCATCATTTTGGCTACAGGAGCCACAGCAAACAGCCTACCTATTCCCAGGATGCCTCAGTCATGCACCCAGCACCTGGGAGGTGACGATGGGCATCCGGTAAGACAGGACCTCAAGGACTCAAGGAGGAAAAGTGGGTCATGATAAGCTGATCAGAGTTCAGAGACAAGCTGGACCTCAGAGAAGCAGCAGAATTGGAGGTTTTTGAGCCTCACTGGACATCAGCATAGATAGGGTCCCCTGTAGGGTGAAGACCCCGGGGCGAGGAGATGAGGGCGGTGATGGCCTGATGGTTTTTGTCCGGACGCGGGGCTGTCCCAGCATGAACTCAGGAAGCCAGCCAGTCTGGTGGCCATTTGTCTCTTAAATTTGTTGCCAGAGAAATGCTGGGAAATGCTATTCTGGCTCCTCTGTTCCAGTGTCTGGCTGGCTCCACAGGTCTCTGAACTCAAGCGGAGTTAAAATCTTTGCCTCCACTGTGGCCTTTGTCCAGTGGTCCATTTGGTAGAACCGTTGTCCCTCTGAGGAACTTGACCGGAGTTAAAATCTTCGCCTCCACTGTGGCCTTTGTCTAGCTGTCTGCATGATAGAACATTTGTCCCTTCTGAGGAGCATGTGTGTCGTCGGGCTTGATGGCGGCCCCAAGGGGCCAGAGACTCGAGTCTGGTCAGGGGAAGCATATGGCCTCTGGAACAGGAAACTGCAGCTAGTTTAATAAGGGGACTATTCTCAAAGGGCTGTCCCCAGGGATGGGAAGGGTCCCCAGGGCCAGCTACGAGGGACAGCATTGAACATCCTCCCCAGCACTGCCTTGAGAATCCCAGGGACAGAGGAACCTGGAGGGCTGCCATCTATGGGGTTGCACAGAGTCGGACACGACTGAAGCGAATTAGCAGCAACAGCAGCTAGGACTGCAAGGAGTGGGTGAGGATCCAGAGAGAGGTGATGCTGTGCCCAGGGCCCCTGTAAAGAAATACGGAAGGACTCAGGAACTGTAGCTTCACTATCTGAAGTCTCCCTCTGGGCTCCCACTGGCTGCACCCACATGGCCCAGTCGTGAGGCCCCCGACCAGCCCATGAGGCCACACACTCAGGACGCAGACCAGCTGGAGATGGGGCATCGAGGTCCTTCTGGGAGGGAAGGGAAAAAACAGCAACAGGGAGTTTGGATGGCTTCTTCATCTGTGAACATGGCCCAGGGTTTCACTTACATTCCTATTTAAAACTTGATCCAAGTAGTATTTATCATAGAATAAAAGTCAATATGTAAATGACACCATCTTTTACTTCCAGGGAAGAACATCTGTTGAGATGGTCTTGAAATTCTTTGATCTTCCTGCTGACTGACTTTCACGAAGATGCGTGTAATACGAATTCAGATGCAAACACTGACATGTCTTTAATATAGAAATGACAAACGTTTGTTCAAGAAAGAAATCCAGAGAAAATTATTAGTAAAATAGGAAAAAAAATAACTGCAATCAGTCCAAACAATGATGTTTTCAGCGTTTGAATGTATATGAAGACAGTTTCTTTTATGTGTACGTGTTTTTACCTGACATCAGTGGAGTTGTGTTCCATGTACATTTCTATATCCAGCTTTTTTCATTTTAAATGACCAGGAAGCACACTCTTGTGTTGCTGGCTTCCTGAGCTCTGTCTTGTGGGTAAATCATAATTTATTTCAACATCTCCTACTATTGGTCATTTAAGCTGCGTTAAAGATTTTTAACGTGAACCATTTTTAAAGTCTGTTGAATTTGTTACAACGTTGCTTCTGTTTTATGTTTTGGTTTTTTGGCCCCTAGGCATGTAGGATCTTAGTTCCCTGCTCAGGGACTGAACCCTCACCCCTGTGTTAGAGGCAAAGTCTTAAACCCTGGTGTGCTGTGCTGTGTGTGCTTAGTCGCTCAGTCATGTCCAATTCTGTGACCCCGTGGACTGTATGTAACCCGCCAGGCTCCTCCGTCCGTGGGATTCTCCAGGCAAGAATGCTGGAGTGGGTTGCCATGCCCTCCTCCAGGGGATCTTCCCTACCCAGGGATCAAGTCAGGTCTCCCACATGGCAGGCAGATTCTTAACCACTGTACTCCGGGGAATTCCCAGCGTTTTGAACCTGCCTCCTCCCTCCACCCTGCAGACTCCCCTCCTCAGTGACTGTTTGTCTCTCTGCTTCTGTTTAACCAGGTTGTTCTCCTGGCAAAGTTTTAGGGACAATTTATGTCTGCTGGGGGTAGAGAGGAAGAAGACTGACAACCAAAATAGAATAGTTCACACAACATTTTTTCCTGCTAACTGTCTGGCCCTGGGTTATCTGGAATCCATCTGCTCCCAGAAGAATTGTTGAAATGTTCAGGGAAAAAAAAAAAAAACACTCTTTGATAGAAGTCATCTTGCAAATCCAGTTGGAAAGAAGAGAACCAGCTCAGGACTTGCAGAAGGGCCACAAGAGAAAGAGAGAAAAAATGAACTGCAGCTCCCAAGCAGTGCTCAGGAGGCAAGCCAGGGCTGCAGACAGGCCCTGGGGTCACAGTCACTCCAACAACAAACACGGCAGCCCGCCCCCACCAGGCCAGGCTGCCCACGGGGACACACAGAGCACAGCTCTGCTTTCTGGACCTGGAGGTCTGCTC
Source organism: Aepyceros melampus (assembly GCA_006408695.1). NCBI lineage: Eukaryota > Metazoa > Chordata > Mammalia > Artiodactyla > Bovidae > Aepyceros > Aepyceros melampus. The sequence goes on along the minus strand of SJXQ01012946.1, from coordinate 712,423 downwards.
GGCCTGTGGTCACCACCGTCACGCAGACAGGAGCTGCCCGCACGACACTTCTCTCCAGCATCAAGTGGGGCCCACACAAGGGAGCGAGGAGTTGTGTCCACATGGGGGTCAAGTCTGCCTCTAGAGTGACCATCAGCCCAGCCTGGGAAGAGCAGGGATGACAACCTCCTGATAGAGACTGACAGCTCCTGGCCCTTACAGGTTTGGTCATGTGCTCACATGCCAGGTAAGGCAGCTAGGTGCCCAAGACAGGGCTGAAGGAGATGCTCCACACTGACTGCCCCCCATCCTCGACCTGGGCCAGGGACCCTAGTCTTAGCCCTAGGGTCTCTGCCTTGGGACCACATGTTCATCAGATGTTCTGGGGAGCACCGGGGGAAGACGGTTGAGGTCAAGGCAGAGGTTGCAGGGATGCCAAACAGGCTCTGAAAACCCAGAGGCAGCAAACGCAGGCCTAGCAGCCTGGATCCAGCCAAGCTGCGGTTTTGCTACAGCTTGTGATGCGTTATGGAAAGGCTAGACTGCTATTGAAAGATGAGTTTTTACTGTATGCCCTAGATTTTCAGATTCCCTGGGAAAAAGAGAGGGCCTGGCACTGCCAGCCCTGAGGTTCTGGGGCAGGACAGCTCCTCGCAGTGCCCACGAGGCTGCCTCAAGCTGCAGCCAGCGTGTCACCACCCTTACCAGCTGGGTCCAGCAAGGGTTCTCCTGTGGGGCATTGCTCCCACCGCTAGACCAAGACAGAGTTGGGTTCAGAAGCAAAGGGAAGTCTTAGTCTTTGACCAGAGAGCATAGAGGTGCTGTGATACCTTCATCCTTAATGGAAGAATAGAGAAACTGACCCAGAGGGCCCCTTTCATCACTTCTTTATTTTCCTGTTCCCCTCACAGTGCAAGTCCTTGAAAGTGTCATCTCTGTCAGCTGTTGTCACTTTCATGGTCCATTTCTGCAGGACCCGTTAGTCAAGGTGGATGTCCTCCACAGGCCATCTCCGAGCCTCCGAGACTGCATCTCCGCTGCAGTCTCCACTAGAGAGACGCCCTCGTGTTCCCTGGTTTCCCTCCCTCCTGTTGCTGTCGCTCATCTCCATGTGCATCGCCCTCTCGGCGATAGGATTTGGTTACTGTTCTCTCATGGAGCAGCGAGCTCCAGGCAGGTGGGGACTGATGTGGGCCACTGTCTTCTCTAGCCTGAGCTTCCAGGCTTGCCTGGCCCTTGAGACAGTTTTGCTGAAAAGATGGTGCATAAACCGGCCAGCTTTTCTGTGATGACACATGTGTGTGACAAGTGCTTAATGAGTACTGTTGAGTCCTGCCCCGAGCCACAGATTCGAGGCCTTGCAGCAAGGTCACAGAAGCAGAGCTCAGAACCAAGGTCACCTCCGAAGCTGACTGAGCCCCTTTGTAATGTTGCCAAAAGCCCCTAACAAACTTCCTGACTCCCTAGGCAAAGATGCCCACTCCGGTAAACACTCTATTGCAACTCAACCAATCACCTAACGCAACCTTCCAGGAGGAATTTTCTTTGTCTTGAGGCTATAAAAATTGGCTATTAACACACGAAAACTGTCCACTTTCCCTGGCCTGTCACAAGTTGTCAGCCCACTGCACTTGCAGTGTTCTCTTTATCTCTGCCCTTTGTTCTTAATAAACTCACTCCCTTCTACAGTGCTCTGTGTCTGGGAATTCTTTCCCAACCCACACTCAGACTGGCTCAACAAGTACCTTAATTGCTGTTGCAACAAATCACTGCAAATTTACTTTAAACAATAGAAATTTATTCTCTCACTTTTTTTGGGGGGGAATCAAAAGTCCAAAATTAAGATGCCAGCAGGTCTGCACTCCCGCCAAGATGTGGGAGGAACCTCAGGTTTCTTTGGCTGTTGGAAGCACAGCTCCAACCTTTGTCCCCATTGCCTACTACCTCCTATCTCTGTGTCCAAACCTCTCTCGCCTTCCTCTTGGGTTTAAGACACCATCGTTGGATTTAAGACCAGTCGTGAACCCAGGATCTCAAACTCCTTAGCTACTACAACTGCAAGCATCCTTGTTGTTCTTCAGTTGCTGAGTTGCGTCTGACTCTTCACAACCCCATGGACTGTAGCACGCCAGGCTTCCCTGTCCTTCACTATATCCTGTAGTTTGCCCAAGTTCATGTCCACTGAATTGGTGATGCCATCCAACCATCTTATCCTTTGCCACCCTTTTCTCCTTTTGCCTTTAATATTTCCCAGCACTCTGTTTGTCAACAATTCTACGTTCTAACATTCCTAGGGGGCTTGCCCAGGTGGTGCTAGTGGTAAAGAACCCGTCTGCCAAAGCAGGAGACATAAAAGACATGGGTTTGATCCTGGGTGGAGAAGATCCCCTGGAGGAGGGCATGGCCACCCACTCCAGTATTCTTGCCTGGAGACTCCCATGGACAGAGGAGCCTGGTGAGCTAGAGCATATAGGGTCACAGAGGGCTGGAAATGACTGAAACAACTTAGCACGCACATGCGTACTGTCTACCACATTTCAGAGAGGTCCCAGCACTGTGGAGTCTCACACCTGCAGTGGCCAGGCAGTGAAGGAATGTGTGAAGAAAGCCATAGGTGGAAGTGGGGAGACCCTGAGCTAGACTGGTGGAACCTCAGAGACCCTGTGCAGAGGAAGCAGCCATCCAGCAGCAGATGGGTGACCCTGGAGGTAAATCGAAGGTCAGGCTGATCAGCTCAGGTCATAAAGGCCCTGGAGACTCAGGCTAGGCCTGGAGGTTTGGCCCTAGCGTGCATGTATGCTAAGTTGCTCAGTTGGATCCACCTCTGTGTGACCCTATGGACTGTAGCCCTCCCGGCTCCTCTGTTCATTGGATTTCCCAGGCAAGAATACTGGAAAGAGTTGCCATTTCCTTCTCCAGCATATCTTCCCCACCCAGGGATTGAACCAGCATCTCTCATGTCTCCTGCATTGGCAGGGGGAGTTCTTTACCATTAGCACCACCAGAGGACAAAACACAAAACTTTAAGCAGAACATGGGCTCCATCGTATCAGGTTATATTCGTCAGCATTTTGCTCAGTTGTTTGCTCCACTTTTCCGCCTTTTCCCCTGCCTCCTACATTTTTCTTTTCAATTTAAGCAAAACAGACCTTGAATTTCTTGCTTCTGGAATGTCACTGAAAATAGCTTACTCAGAAAAGCTAACTTTCCATAAATACACCAATTTATAAATGACAGAACATGATAACAGGGGTTGTAGACATTCCTGATTTGTTTTTGTTTGTTTGTTTGACTCTCTCAAGGACACGATGATCTGACAGACACATCTTTTCAGCTCTGAACATTAGTTCCAGACTTCTGACCAGAATTCCTCAAGTCAAAAGAGTTTACACTGACAGAAGAAAGTGAAGTGAAATTGTCAGTGTCTCAGTCTTATCCACCTCTGCAACCTGATGGACTGTAGCCCACCAGGCTCCTCTGTCCATGGGATTCTCCAAGCAAGAATACTGGCGTGGGTTGCCATTTCCTTCTCCAGGGGATCTTCCTGACCCAAGGATTGAACCTGGGCTCCCACATTGGAGGCAGATTCCTTACTGTCTGAATCACTAGAGAAGGCCACACTGACAGGAGTAAGCAGAAAAGTTATTATCCACATAAGGAAACTGGAGTTAATGACACTCAGAACTAGAATTCCTCTTTTGGGTGATACTTCAACATGTCAGAACAAAAGATTAAAGAAGGAAAGATTGTCTGATACTTTCACCTACTCATCTGTGGGAATAGGCACAGTTGAAGAATAGAGAGACAGTTAAAGTTTCCAGAATAAGGAACAAATTGATGGAATTCACCAGTGAAGCCATCTGGTCTTGGGTTTTCTTTGTTGGAAGGTTTTTTTTGAAAATCTTTTATTTTTGTACTGGACTAGGAAAAGGAGTACATCAAGGCTGTATATTGTCATCCTGCTTATTTAACTTATATGCAGAGTACATCATGAGAAACTCTGGGGTGGAGGAAGCACAAGCTGGAATCAAGATTGCTGGGAGAAATATCAATAACCTCAGATATGCAGATGACACCACCCTCGTGAAGCAGAAAGTGAAGAGGAACTAAAAAGCCTCTTGATAAAAGCGAAAGAGGAGAGTGAAAAAGTTGGCTTAAAGCTCAACATTCAGAAAACGAAGATCATGGCATCTGGTCCCATCACTTCATGGAAATTAGATGGGGAAACAGTGGAAACAGTGTCAGATTTTATTTTGGGGGGCTCCAAAATCACTGCAGATGGTGACTGCAGCCATGAAATTAAAAGACACTTACTCCTTGGAAGGAAAGTTTTGACCAACCTAGATAGCATATTCAAAAGCAGAGACATTACTTTGCCAACAAAGGTTTGTCTAGTCAAGGCTATGGTTTTTCCAGTGGTCATGTATGGATGTGAGAGTTGAACTGTGAAGAAAGCTGAGCACCGAAGAATTGATGCTTTTGAACTGTGGTGTTGGAGAAGACTCTTGAGAGTCCCTTGGACTGCAAGGAGATCCAACCAGTCCATTTTAAAGATCAGTCCTGGGTGTTCTTTGGAAGGACTGATGCTAAGCTGAAACTCCAATACTTTGGCCACCTCATGCAAAGAGTTGACTCATTGGAAAAGACTGCTGCTGGGAGGGATTAGAGGCAGGAGAAGGGGACGACAGAGGATAAGATGGCTGGATGGCATCATCGACTCGATGGACATGAGTTTGGGTGAACTCTGGGAGTTGGTGATAAACAGGGAGGCCTGGCATGCTGCAGTTCATGGGGTCGCAAGGAGTCAGACACGACTGAATGACTGAGCTGAACTGAACTGATAGCTGATTAACAATGTTTTGATAATTTCAGTTGAACAACGAAGGGACTCAGACACACATATACACATATCCATTTTCCCCAAACCCCCCTCCCATCCAGGCTGCCACATAACACTGAGCAGAGTTTCTTATGCTGTACATTGGGTCCTTGTTGGTTATCCATCTTAAATATCCATCCCAAACTACCCAACTATTCCTCCCCTCTGGCAACCATAAGTTTGTTCTCTACATCTGTGAGTCTCTTTCTGTTTTGTAAGTAAGTTCATTGGGATTTCCTGGTGGCTCAGATGGTAAAGAATCCACCTGCAGTGCAGGAGACCTGGGTTCTATCCCTAGGTTGGGAAGATACCCCAGAGAAGGAAACGGTTGGTTACCCATTCCAGTATTCTGGCCAGGTGATTTCCATGGACTGTATAGTCCAGGGAGTCACAAAGAGTTGGACACAACTGGAGAAGGCAGTGGCACCCCACTCCAGTACCCTTGCCTGGAAAATCCCATGGACGGAGGAGCCTGGTAGGCTGCAGTCCATGGGGTCACTAAGAGTTGAACACGACCGAGTGACTTCACTGTTCACTTTTATGCACTGAAGAAGGAAATGGCAACCGACTCCAGTGTTCTTGCCTGGAGAATCCCAGGGATGGGGGAGCCTGGTGGGCTGCCGTCTATGGGGTTGCACAGGGTCAGACACAACTGAAGCGACTTAGCAGCAGCAGCAGCAGAGTGACTTTCACTTATTCACTTCATTTGTATCATTTCTTTTTAGATTGTTGAAGGTCATAGATTATCGATTCAATCCCCAAGCTAGTTATAGATCTGGTCAGACTTTCTGTTTCTTCATTGGTTGGCCTTGGTAGGTCATACGTCTCTAGGAATTTATCCACTTGCCTAGGTCATCCAGTTTGTTAGCATATATTAAAGTGTCCATAGTAGTCACTTATGACCTTCAGATCATAGTTGACTTTTCCATTTGGGCTTCAGAACTTGTAGAAGTGACTCTTGATGGGTGTTCCTCACCCCACCCCTACTGACTGACCCACCCTCTTTGGGGGAGATTGGTTTTTGAAAGAAGGAAATAGGATGCTTTCATTTTTGTTTTTTTGGGCGTTTTTGCTTTCATCTGACCTCCTTTTCTACTTCCTGCCCACCTGAAAATTAATAAATACCTTCACGAGAGAAAACAGATTTTGACTCCTTGCTCAAAGCCTGCTCGGATTCCTCTCAAAATAGAATAGTGATCTGGGCGGTCTCCTTCCTCTTATCTCTTGTGATGAAACAGATAATGATGGAAAAACAGGGCACTGACTCTGCCTTTTAAGAAGGCTTGTGTCACTGTGTCATCTGTTCAGCAGATGTCTTTTTTTTCTGAGACAGCCCAGAACCTGTGTGGAAGGAAGGGAGGAAGGAAGTGTGGGCAGAGGACAGGTTCCTCACTCTTTGCTTAGGAAGGAAGAGTTGTGACCTACTTTTATCTTTCTGTTTCTCAGAGGAGCAGCCCTATCTCCTTGCCAAGTTAATCGCTAGGGAGCTGTGGCGTTTTCATTCTATTTTATGGCATCTTCTAAATGGAATGACTCTGACCCCTTCCTCCTGTTGGCACAGCTTTTGTTTCTTTCTCTCACTTCCCCCAATGCTTCCTTCCTCCCCCTGTGTCTGTTCCTGACCCTCTCAGCACTTCCTGTTAGACCCTAAGCCCGTGACTTCCCCACTGATGGTAGGAGACCAGTCTGAAAGGACTGCTAACCTCTTTCACCACCCTTGACCTCCCCTGGTCAAGCGTCAGTCTTTGTGCCTGGTTAAAATGTTTTTGCTGTAGAACCCATGAAGCGTCAAAGAATCAGTTAACTCCAAGCTCCCTCCCTGTGTGTCTGGAGAGTCTTACTGGTGAATTTGCGCTGCCCTGAAACTGTTTTCATAAATTATGATGACCAGTACTGTGGCGTGATTTAAAGATAAGGGCCGCTTGTTATATGCAGCTAAGAGTTCATTTCCACGAAAAGTTGACAACTATGGTAGCATCTTGATTTTTGTCAAATATCATCAACTATTTTTCAACTATTTTAGTTCAGCAAAACCAAATCTCTCCCTTCCTGGACCTACAAATTTATATGTACTTTAGGTGAAATATAATCCCTATGTTTCTACCACATTTGCGCTTAATACAGCCAGCTATTGTTTTCCTAATGTCCAAGAACACTTTAAGAGATTTCAACAAGCCCTTTTTGAAAAGCTTGCTTCCTCCCAGGCCCCTAAACAGGAAATTGTATTTTACTCAGGGTAAACAGATTTTATAGCTTCCAAAGTTCTATTGTGGCTTCATGCCAAGCACCCGACATGAATAAAGAGGCTTTTAAATTTGACAAAATATGCTCTGTTTCCTCCAGTTTGAAAGGGTACAGATGTGAAATTCTCAAGTTTATAATCTTACATGCATTGTGTATATAACATGATCAATACAGTAGATAAGTGCATTATAGATATTTGTGTGTGAGTGTGTGTGTGTGTATGTAGACAGTTGCTCAGTTGTGTCTGACTCTTTGCGACCTCATGGTCTATAGCCCACAATTCTCCTCTGTCCATGGAACTCTCCAGGCAAGAATACTGGAGAGGGTAACCATTCCCTTCTCCAGGGCTTCTTCACGACTCAGGGATCAAACCTGGGTCTCCTGCAGAGTAGACAGTGCCTTTACCGTCTGAGCCACCAGGAAGCCCAAAGATCTTCACGTCTCTCTCTAATTTAATACTTTCTTTCGAATTTCAGCGCTAAGGTCTGTGCACAATTCTTTCATCAACATGCGAGCATAGCTAATAAAGAGCTTGCATTATGTACGATAAGACTAACATATAAATCAGGATATGCCTGATGTGTAAGAGAAGCCATCTCATGGAGCACCGAGAGCCCACTGCTATCGGACTTTCTGACTTCTGACACTCTCTAGTGTCTAGTCTCCTCCATCTGAATACCATTTGCACAGTTTCATAACTGATTGCTTCACTGTGTTAACTAAATTGGTTTCCACACTCAGAATGCCAGTGAAAAACTCATTTGCAGTATGCCTACTGCCCTCTAAAAACTGGTTATTTGGGGACTTCCTTGGTAGTCCAGTGCTTCAGACTTCCCTTTCCAACGCAGGGCGTGCAAGTTCAGTCCTTGGTCAGGGAGCAAAGGTCCCACATGCCTCGCAGCCAAAGAACCAAAACATAAAGCAGCAGCAATATTGTAATAAATTCAATAAAGACTTTAGAAATGGTCTACATTTAAAAAAATGTTATAAACCTTAAAAATAAAACTGGCTATTTTCCCTCCCACTAGGCTGGGCCACCCAGCAGAAGGTGAGAAATAATGTGCTTGCCTGACGGGGACCATGTTGTTAGTCCTGGCATGCTCTGAAATGCCAACATTGTCCCTAATGATTCTGAAATCCTGTTAAACTTGTTATTGATAATATCACTCAAGATCTGTGTATCTAAAAACTGAAATTTACTATTTTCTTGCATGTATGGATATATAGGTTTTTGCCTAAAACATCAACCACCATTTTGGCTTTCATGGTGTATCTGAAGAATATAAAAGGCATAGTTAGGCAAAGGAAGATGTATTATTAAATACACAGACCTTAAGGAAACCCATGAAGCATTCCATCAAGATTATCTCTTGATGTACCTTCACTCTCTTAAATATATGATTTAAGTGAAGCTTTCCATGCATCTAATCCAAGTGGAGATGGATGTTACCTTGTACTCAAACTCCTGAATCCAAGTTTTACCTTTTTTAAAGAAATAATCCAGCTGACCTACTGGTTCCTTCCTCCACAGCACATCTCTGAACTGGGACAGGTGGAGTGTCCTCAACTAAGCTCCTGGAGCAGGAAATGGCAACCCACTCCAGTATTCTTGCCTGGGAAATTCCAAGGACAGAGGAGCCTGGCAGCCTAGAGTCCACGAGTTCACAAAGAGTAGGACAGGACTGAGCACGTGCAGGAGCATGAGCTAAGAGTAGCTGGAAGATTCTGAGACTACTCCAGAGTATATTTCCCTCCCAGGACCACTTGGCTGCCAGTTGTGTGAAAAGTGATTCTGGTCAGCTTAGAGAATGAACTTATAGTTTCTGCGGGGAAGGATGGGGGAAGTGAATAGTTAGGAAGTTTGGGAAGGTCAGGTACACGCTGCTTTATTTACAATGGATAGCCAACAAGGTCCCACCGTATAGCACATGGAACTCTGCTCAACGTCTCGGGGCAGCCTGGATGGGAGGGGAGTTTGGGGGAGAATGGATACATGTATACGTATGGCTGAGTGCCATCTCTGTTCACCTGAAACTATCGTAATATTGTTATTGGCTTTACTTCAATACAAAATAAATATTTCAAAAGGAAACTAGAATGGATAACCAAGAAGAACCTACTGCATGGTACAGGGAACTCTGTCCAATGTTATGTAGCTGCCTGAATGGGAGGGGACTTTGGGGGAGAATGGATACATGAATACCTTTGGCTGAGTCCCTTTGCTGTCCACCTGGAGCTATCACAACATTGTTAATGGGCTATACTCCAATATAAAATAAAAAGTTTAAAAAAATAAAAGCAAAAAAAGTAAAGAAAATGACTCTGGTCAAAATGTTCCTTTTTCATGTGTGTCTATGACACACTTAGGAAAGCGTTCACACTTAGCTCCTGAGCATCCCTTGGTGCTGTGCAAGTGTGCACACTTAGACACACACACACACAGCAGCACATGCACAGATATGTGGCATGCAGAATTTTTCTATTCATTCCCACATATCCCTGAACCCAAATGACTTTCACTCCATCCCAAGAAGCGGCCCATGGCTACCTTTAATGTGTGACTTTGAGCACAGCTGTCCAATCTTAAGAAAGAGAGTTTCCTTTACAAAAACAGAATTTTGAACTGGGGATGATGCCTCCTCATAGACAGTAGATGCTTTTGTCATCACAGTCACTGGTGACAGGGTGCTGTTCAGAAGGTAATGGAAATTCCCCACCCACTGACAGTGGAGGAACTGCGGAATCTTGCTGTTTTTCGTCCCTTGACCCCCAACCCACACACATACACACAAACATCCCCACGGGCAGAGCCTAAGGCTCCGGATTGCTTGAAGGCAAAGCGGCAGTAGGATAATTCAAGGAGTGGACAGGGGGTCCAGCAGTGGAATTTGAGTTCTATTCAGCCGTTGAATCTCCATGAAAATGTATTATGTTCCCTTTTTCTGTTTAAAAATTATACATGTTCATTATAAAAAGTATTAAATGATAACCCAGAAAGATGTCGTGTATTTAAAAAGTTCAGTTCAGTTCAGTCGCCCAGTTGTGTCCAAAAGTATTCATAACCTAAAGTTGAGAGCTACGTTTTACTCAGTAAGAATTTCTTAGGACTTAAATTGAAGAGACAGCATCTCAAGCAATCCTGAGAGAACAGCTCAGAGGAGCCAAGGGGAGGAGCCAGGTTATATAGAAATTTTACAACAAAGGGCAGGTAATCTGAATGTCAAAAGATGATTGTTAATTAAATAAAACCAAATACCCCAAGTTCCCTAGACACATTCCTTTGATATACATCTCAGCTCTCTGGGGCCGTTATCCTGTGTTCTCACATCTGGAGTTCCCTCAGGGCTCAGCATGAGGAGTGGCTGCAGTCTGTGGCAGCTAAATGGCAGGTACTGTTCCTTCCTGAGTTCCCTCAGGGCTCACCAGCTCACTGTCTGCAGTGGCTGCAATTGCTGATGACTGATAAACAAGGATATCCTTATTTACTGATAAGTGAAAGAAAGTGAAAGTGAAGTCGCCCAGTCGTGTCCGACTCTTTTGCAACCCCATGGACTGCAGCCTACCAGGCTCCTCTGTCCATGGGATTTTCCAGGCAAGATACTGGAGTGGGTAGCCATATTCTTCTCCAGGGGATCTTCCCGACCCACGGATCGAACCCAGGTCTCCCATGTTGTAAGTGGATGCTTTACCGTCTGAGCCACCAGGGAAGTGCAAAAGTGAAAGTGAATAAGGCAGGAAATATCCCATTTCTCAATAGAAAGCATAAAATTAAAACGGCCCAATTTTCCGCCAGCCCCAGAAAGGAAATCAGAGTCTGATGTGAACAATCCAATGGGCATACTTTTGAAAATACCTCTGGGCGGCTCTCTCCACGGTCCATGTATATGCGCACAGCACTTACCAGGCCACTTTACAGCCACGGAATCCTGCCTTACATGCTATATTTTAATATGCTTTTTTAACTTAATATATGTTGTAGGTGATTTACTCAGTCAACATACATAGTTCTAGGTTGAATTATGTTCACTGTCATATTGTTCCAATGTACAATCATTTATTTGACTAAGACTGTAGGTGACCATTTTGGTTGTTCCCATTCTTTCTTCTACAAGTCGGTCAATGATGAAAATCCTCTCATCTATATCTTTTCACAATTATAAAACATCCTTTTAGAACAGAATTCTAGAAAAGGAATTTCTACATGAAATGGCATGCTTATGTTAAATTTTACAGTAAACATTGTCAAACTGCCCTCCAGAAATTTGACCTGATTTATACTCCCACCAACTGTTACGTGGTAATTACCTTTTAATTGTGGTGCTGTCAACATGGAGTGACATCATTTTTCTTTGGTCATGCAGCTCGTGGGATCTTAGTTCCCCAATCAGGGATCGAACCCATACCCCCTGTACTGGAAGCTCAGAGTCCTAACCACTGGACCACCAGGGAAGTCCCAAGTAATGTCAACTTTCAATCTTTACCAATTTGATAGAAAGAAATGGTATCTCAGTTTTGCTTTTATTTGCACTTTATCACTAGTGAAGTTAGCATCTTTAAATAAGATCATTGACTTCTTTTCTGGTGGTTGCTAAATTATCAGCATTATGTACTCAACCTTTTTTCTATTGGGTTGTTTACCTTGTCTTTTTAATTTATACAAACTGCATTGGGTATGTTAATCAGTTCAGTTCAGTCACTCAATTGTGTCCGACTCTTTGTGACCCCATGAATCACAGCACACCAGTCCTCTCTGTCCATCACCAACTCCCGGAGTTCACTCAAACTCATGTCTCTCGAGTTGGTGATGCCATCTAGCCATCTCATCCTCTGTCGTCCCCTTCTCCTCCTGCCCCCAGTCCTTCCCAGCATCAGAATCTTTTCCAATGAGTCAACTCTTCGCATGAGGTGGCCAAAGTACTGGAGTTTCACCTTTAGCATCAGTTCTTCCAAAGAACATCCAGGACTGATCTCCTGTAGCATGGACTGGTTGGATCTCCTTGCAGTCCAAGGGACTCTCAAGAGTCTTCTCCAACACCACAGTTCAAAAGCATCAATTTTTTGGCGCTCAGCTTTCTTCACAGTCCAACTCTCACATCCATACACGACCACTGGAATAGCCTTGACTAGACAAACCTTTGTTGGCAAAGTAATGTCTCTGCTTTTTAATAGGCTATCTAGGTTGGTCAAAACTTTCCTTCCAAGGAGTAAGCGTCTTTTGATTTCATGGCTGCAATCACCATCTGGTATGTTAATACTATGTCCTATTATAAATATTTCTCCTAATTTATGTCTGCCTTTTTTAAGCTTTGCATAAGGTATTTTTTGGCTCACATTTAATGTGGCCCAATTCAATGGTCTCATTTATAGCTTCAATATTTCATGTCTTCCCTTATCTCAACCCAAAAATAGCCCATTGGGTGTTTGTGTCTGACAATTAGCTGGATCCAGCTTCTCAAGTCAGAAATCTGTGTTTCGCTTGGTAACTTACACTCACTCTAGTCTTTGCTCCTGGGCAAGTTTCCATTCCTGTTCCTGAATTCACTTCATGGTGCTAGGGGATCGTGTGCAGCCTTTCTCTCCCTGTCACTCTGGCTGCAGCTCTCCATCAGCGCTCAGCCAGGCCAATGCCAGGCTCGGGTTACAGCTACCGGCCAGAGCTGACTTGCACATGATCACAGAAAATAAACATCAATTATCACAGCAACAGCTGCTATGGCCCAGCCTCCAAGACCTCCTTCTCACTTGGGTCCACTCATCTTGAATTGGGTTCGTATGCTGAGCCCAAGCTAATGTTGGTGACGGCATCTGAAAAGTCAGCTTCTCCTGGGATTTCAGAGTGCTTTTGGTGGTTGCTTGTTTCTTCCTCTATGATTTCATCGGTCTGAGACCCAAGCTTTGAATCCCACTACACAAAGCTAAAGAGTGGCTAGAGATACACGGCAATTCAGATTCAATCGGGGGTCAGCAATGACTCACTAAACATGAATTTCACTTGGAGATTTCTCCTTAGCGCTGCAGAGCAAAGGTGCTCCGAGGTCATGGGAAGCCATTATTAGGAATGAATGCCCCGTGCTGTGCGTGGCAGCATCACCTTTCTCATAAGAGGGAACCGTAAGGACTTCCTGAATGATGAAAGCGTGAATAATGCAGGAATGAATGATGATGACTCCCAAGCTACACTACACAATTGCTAGATAAGGGCTTAAATTCGATACTGGAGCAGGTCATGATGAAGGAATGCAAAGGATTCTAGTTTCTTCTTAAGAGAGGGTTGTTTTAAATGCCTTTGAGATGGGCATCTGGTCCCACCATTTCATGACAAATAGAAGGAAAAAGTGGAAGCACTGACAGATTTTATTTTCCTGGGCTCCAAAATCACTGTGGACAGTGACTATAGCCATGAAATTAAAAGACACTTGCTCTTTGGAAGGAATGGTACAACGAACCTAAACAGCATATTAAAAAGCAGAAACATCACTTTGCCAATAAAGTCCGTATAGTCAAAGCTATAATTTTTCCAGTAGTCATGTACAGATGTGAGAGTTGGACCATAAAGAAGGCTGAGCACCAAAGAATTGATGCTCTCTAATTGTGGTGCTGGAGAAGACTCTTGAGAGTCCCTCAGACTCAGGCATGTGGCGCTGGTGGTATGGCGGGGGCAGGGTGAGGGTGGATCTAAGCAAGGAGATCCAGAGCCAGCATCCCAGTCCTCCCTCTCATCATGGACCAACACAGACATGATGTGGGGAGTGAGGACCAAGAATTCCTGGGAGTCGGGTCTATTCATCTCCCCACTGACCTGGCAGGTGGCAGGAGACCAGGCAATCCCCCCAGATCTTCTGCTTTAGCTCTTCTCAGAAACACCTGGATGATAGTAAGTAATACACATTTCCTGAGTTATTTTGCAGATGTGAAAAACCACCCTCTCCATCAAATGGGCTTCCCTGGTAGCTCAGCTGGTAAAGTATCTGCCTGCAATGCTGGAGACCTGGGTTCAATCCCTGGGTTGGAAAGATCCCCTGGAGAAGAGAAAGGCTGCCTACTCCAGTATTCTGGCCTGGAGAATTCCATGGACTGTATAGTCCATGGGGCTGCAAAGAGTTGGGCACGACTGAGCGACTTTCACTTTCACTTTCCACCAAATGAAAGATATTAACTACTTGACAGTCTTGAGCGCACAGCCCCAGGCCTCCTGGAACCTAAGGACTGATGGTGTTCATCCCTCTGACACCACGGGCTGCCGCACCATCAGTCAATCAGAGGACTGTGCACGAGCTGATCACATACCCTGAAACCCGCCTCCGTCACCTGCTTTTAAAAGTGTTTGGCTGAAATCCTTTGGGGAGCTTGGGGCTTCTGGTGCCTGAGCCACACTCCTTGCTAGGCCACGCAGTAAACCATCCTCTGCTCTAAACTCTGAGGTTTTGGTTTGTTTGGTCTCACTGTTCGTTGTGCAAAGAAACTTGCGCTAACACTCCCTCAGTGCTGCTGCAGACTTCAAGGTAGGGAAATATCCACAAAACACCCACTCTTCTGACATTTCTCCCAACTGAGGCACAGAGGCCAGCCAGACTTTTGGGATTCTTAAGTTGTGCTTCTGTGTATTTATTCTAAAAAAGCGTACAAGGTGACTTAAGAAAGCAAATTGTTACCTGTGCCACCCACTATCCATCAGCCAATACATGGTGTTGCAAACAAAATTCAGATGTTAGAAAACAAAATCTGAAGATCTTACTGGCTTTACCCAACAACTGGTGAATCCCGGTAGCTAGAAGTGTGCCCCAGGGAGCTGTAATAAATGGAAGGTTATTATGGGTGGAGGGAGGGTGGGGCAAGGACATCAGTAGCAAAAGAAAAGAGCTGCTTCAGGCCAGATCACCTCCCCTTAAGGGGCCAGGCAGGGGTCTTACTGTGCAAATGACTGCATTCTAGGGCTGACGAGGAAGTTTCAGATTGTCTGTTTAAAGGTTACGTTTCTGGAAGGGGTTAAAATTGCAGTTTTAGTCTTAATTGCTGTCCTGCAGGCAAATGACCTCATCCTGGAGGCAAAGGGATCCTATGGTTTCTTTCTAACAGGATCAAGAATGTGTATATACTTGCAATGAAATACTGCTACTGCTAAGTCACTTCAGTCGTGTCCGACTCTTCAGTCATGTCCGACCCCAGAGACGGCAGCCCACCAGGCTCCCCCGTCCCTGGGATTCTCCAGGTGAGAACACTAGAGTGGGTTGCCATTTCCTTCTCCAATGCATGAAAGTGAAAAGTCAAAGTGAAGTCGCTCAGTCGCATCCGACTCTTAGTGACCTCATGGACTGCAGCCTACCAGGCTCCTCCGTCCATAGGATTTTTCAGGCAAGAGTACCAGAGTGGGGTGCCATTTATTATTCAGCCTTAAAAAGGAGGGAGAGACTTCGCTTTTGGTCCACGGTTAGGACTTCACCTTCCAGCACAAGGAGCATGGTTTTGATCCCCAGGTCTGGGAGCTAAGATCCAGCATAACTGGTGGCCAAAACAACCAAACATAAAACAGAAACAATATTGTAACAAATTCAATTAAGAGTTTAAAAAATTTTTTTAAATCATAAAAGAAAGGAAACTCTTGACACCTGCTAAAACATGATGAACACTCGAGACCCTGTACTACCTGATGAAAGCCAGTGTGAATGAACAGTTACATATATGTACAGACTATGGTTGCCAGTTTATGGCAGACCACCTAAAGCCCTTAGAATTTCCAAGAGAGAGGAACAAAAGAGTCATCTTTTGTTATAATATTTGGGTTTTGTCCCAGGTCCTAAAATAGCTCCAGAGAACAAGGTCCTGATGTCCACAAGCCTCTTTCAACCAAACCTAAATTTATGTCAGTGAGATGACTTTCTGGAAAGCGCCTAAGGATGCGGGCTGCTTGTTGCCAAGGGAACCAGTCCTGTGATTAGGGTTTGGCACTTTCAGTCCTACTCCCAACCTCGGAGAAGGAGAGATTGAGTTTCTCTCTCCTGAAGTCGTTGACTTAATCGATTGCACTTGTAATAAAGCCTCCAGAAAACCCACTGCTTCTTCTATCAATTAAAATTCCATTTTACTTCTCAGAGGGAGGGAGTTCAGAGAACACAGAAGTTCTTCACCTCCTCTAAACGCGGAGGTAAAGAACAGATTCTTTACTACACACCATCTGGTTGTGTGTTATGTATATTCTACCGCAATAAAAATCCTCGCATTTTAAAATGTATCTACCTGGTGAGAAGGGGAGGGTGGTGCACCTGGGGTTTCTCACGCCGGGTCCATGCCCCCACCCACTCACACCTTGCCCATGTATCTCTTCTCTCTGGCTGTTCCTGAGTTCTGGCCTTCATATTAAACAGATAAACATAAGGAAAGTGTTTGCCATCCTAACAAACCATAGAGCCAAGGGAGGTGGTCATGGGAGAAGTCAGAGGGATGTGGCTGAAACTGAGGTGGCCTTGGGGGCCTGAGCCCTTCGCCTGTGTGATCTGATGCCACGTCCAGCAGGACGGTGTCAGAACGGACATGACTTGTAGGACACTCAGCTGGTGTCCACAGAGCATTGGGGAACTGGTTGATGAGGGCTAAAGAAAACACATTTGGTGCCAGAAGTGAAATGCGAGAGCATAAAGGGGAAACAGTTTTGTTCCCTTTAGCTCAGTGCAAATCCTGCATAAAATTCCACTTACCAAGATACCTAAGGAGAATGCTGGTTGCCAGGGGCTGGGGGAGGAGGGAAGAGGGAGTTAATAGGTGCAGAGCTTCCGTTAGGAAAGGTGGCCAGTTGTGAGGCTGGATGGTGGGGAAGGCTGCACAGTGACATCATTGTACTTAATGCCACTGAACTGTCCATTTAAAATGGTTAGACTGGTTGACTGTATGCTATGTACATGCTCAGTCACTCAGCTGTGTCTGACTCTGCCGTCCCATGGACTGTAACTCACCAGGCTCCTCTGTCCATGGGATTCTCCAGGCAAGAATACTGGAGCAGGTTGCCATTTCCTACTCCAGGGGATCTTCCCAACCCAGGGGTCAAACCCTCATCTCCTGCATTGCCTGGAAGATTCTTTATCTCCACACCACCTGATTGTGTGCAAGGTATGTTCTACTGCAATAAAAAGCCTCGCCTCTTAAAATGTATCTACCCTGCGATTTTTTAAAAAAAATCTTTATTAGATTTGTTACAATATTGCTTCTGTTTTTCCTTTCAGTTTTTTTGGCTTCAAGACATGGGATCTTAACTCAGGAATCGAACCTGCATCCATTGCTGTGGAAGGTGAGGTGTTTAAGCCCTGGACCACCAGGGAAGCCCCACCTTGTGGCTTTCCCCCTGAACGTATACAAGCCCATAGTCCCAGGCATTTAGGACATTCTGAAATGACTCTGTAGGTGCAGTGTGAGTCATGAGGACTGCGCTTCGCGTGGCTCCTGAAACGCTCTTGCTTACAATCAGGCGGGCACTCCGGCCATTTGCAGTCAGGCGATGCTCCACTGGTCCTGAGGAAGGCAGGCCTGCCCAGGTCCGTGCAGATGGAGCCACATCAGAATGGTGATGCTCGCAGACTTGGTAAACGCTTCAGTCACCGGGGAAGAAATGAGGCGTGCCTCTCCTCTGATGCAGCAGGAAGCATGAGGTGAGTGATTGCTTCCTCTCTCTGCTCTTCAGTTTCAGCTTTTATGACTGTGGGAGAGAGCAGAACTGAGGGGTAGGCCTGGGAGGTGGGAGGGAGCCCCACCTACAGAGGGTCTCTCTCTCTCTGTCTTCTCCATTTTGTCATTGGTCTGCCTTCCAGTGTCAGTCCCTTGGGTACAGCAAATGGCACTCAAGCAGACGGAGAGTTTCCAGGAACTCGGGTGGCACCCGTGAACCTGCTGCTGGTAGAGGCCCCTTTCTTTCTGGGGCCGAGCTGGGCTTGCCTGTAGACCCTCAGTCTCCTGCAGCTCAGAGGCTCACTCACCCCCTCAGAGGAAGATGAGGCAGGTGAAGGGTGAGCGCCTACAGAGTCAGAACACTGGCGTTTCCCCAGGCTTTCCCTGGTGGGGAGGGATGGGCAGCCTCGCTTTCACCAGCACGACCGTGAGGCTCGTAGACATGGCCTTCAAGGCACGCTCCACCACATGGATAACGCCTGGTGTGTGGCGAGAGCGCGTGAAATGGCAGGTGGCATTGTACATCTTGGTCTAGAAACACACCTGTGCAGGGAATATTGCTTTATTCCCCATAAAGCAGTTTAATGAGGACCTGGGGCACCCACTCCCACAACACAGCAGGAAGTCCTCCCACAGAGGCTCTGAGGTCTTTGCTGACCTTTGCTGCTCCAGAGACTGCAGGCCTGTGTGGCCCTGAATCATGGGTGAGGCAGTCCATTCTTGGACGTGAGCTCCTGACCACACCCCAGCTGTCCCTTCATTCACAGCCCCATGGGCTGGGGGACAGGGGACCCCCTCTCTATCTGCTAAGGAAGATACTTTCTGTGCCTGTCTGGGTCCAGGCTGCAGAGAGGCTGCACCTGATCCAGGTAACTGGAGGAGTGAGAGTTAAAGTGTAGTTCTTAGTTGTGTCCGCCTCTTTGCCACGCCTACCAGGCTCCTCTGTCCATGGGATTTTCCAGGCAAGAATACTAGAGTGGGTTGCCATTCTCTTCTCCAGGGAATCTTCCCCACTCTGCGATTGAACCTGCCTCTGCTGCAATGCAGGCAGATTCTTTACTGTCTGAGCATTCTGGGAAGCCAAAAGTTCTTTCTCCAATGGTGTGGGTGGTGAGAGAAACAGTAAGGATGGTTGAAGATCTTGGAGCTGGTGACTGTGGAAGTCTTCATACTCTCAGTCCTCAGAGTTCGTGAGAAGGGACTGGCACCAGGGTCCAGGGAGGAGCCCAAGGGCGCTGTGGGCGTCCCCAGATGGACAGAGCCAGTCACGGGACCAGACCTCACTCTCCCGTCTTCTGCTCTCCGCTGGTCCCATCCACTGGCCAAACCCAACCAAAAGCCAGAGCACAAAGGCAGCGGAGAAGTGTAGGCAGAGAATCACGGCACTGCTATCAGCAAGGTGGACTGCTGTGGATGGAGATGGTAAGAGCAGATTTGACAGGGGCTTTTAGAGGAGAAAGGCTGGCACAGTGGTAAAGAATCCGCCTGCACTGCAGGAAACACAGGTTCTACCCCTGGGTCAGGAAGATCTTCTGGAGGAGGAAATGGCAACCCACTCCAGTATTCTTGTCTGAGGAATCCCATGGACAGAAGAGCCTGGAGGGTCGCAAAGAGACACGACTGAGTGACTGAGCCAGAGCTTAGAGGAGAGGACATCAGAGTCCACAGTATGCGCAGTTGGAGGAATGATGCTTCCTGCCTTGGGTAGCACTTTGCGTGCCATTGGAGTGTGACTTGCAGCAGAGTGATGGATCGAACCCAGGGTTCTTAAATGAGGAGCACTTAGCCCTGTCCCGGACACACCTGAGATTTCTTCCTGCACTTTCAGTAGCGACCAGGACCCTGAGACCCCGCCATCACTGACTTAGCTTCTCTACTCTGCAATTTGGTTCATTTCAACACCCAGACTAGCACAGCAGAAGCCAAGTGCAAAAGGAGAGATGCCTGGATTTTCTCCCTCCCAACAAATGCTGATGCTGTTTTTCGGGTTGAAATTTTCCAGAGCTGTTTCCAGCCATATTTACACTACTGAACGGTGACGCAGCCACTCCTGCCTGTTTCTTGTTCTGGGAAGTGCGGAAGGAATGTTTATAGAGAGATTTCAGCCCTAGCGCTTGGAGCAGACAAGGACACACCGCAAATGCGGGCTTGTCCTCATGGCTTGCTCAATAGGAGGTGAGCTTCGTCAGGCGCCCCTGCATGGCCCAGCTCAGGAGCTGACGCTGTTCCTCCCCTCCTCCGTGAAGCTGCTCTCTGTGCCCGCAGGCCCCATCACTAGGCTCCCCTCCTCATGCCCTCTGCCTGTCCTTCTCTGGCTGCCAGGTTAGCTCAGTTTCCATCGTCTTGAAGTCCACTAATCCAACCAGGGAAAATCTGTCTGGGCAGAGGAGACGCGCTCCCTCTCGCTAGGGGCAGGGGCATCAGGCCCCGTGCTTCCCGCTCCCAGAGGCCAAGGAGGAAATGGCCGCTCCAGCCGCAGTGAGGCTGCTGGGCCCCAGGGACTTCCAGCCCCAGCAGCAGGGCCTACTGGCTGCACTCAGGCAGCTGACGGAGGTGCCCATGCCACCTAGGAAACAGCCCTGGCAAGTTCCAGGAGCAGCCAGGGCCACAAAAGGGGGACAGCTGCCCACCCTAGAGCAGCGATCCCATGGAAAGGTGACTCTGGGGGCCCGGCAGGACACGGCCTCGACTGTGGCCAGAAGAGAAAGATGCCCCAGGTTCCAGGGGAGAGGCCGGACCGGGACAACAGCGCCCAAGAGGTCCTTACGTGCCTCAAGGAGAGGGCTAAGGCCCTGGACCGACCACAGTGCTCGACGTGTGGAAATAGCTCAACGAATTTTTTTTAATGAATAGTACAGATGAATGAACAAGGAGATCTCACGACCTCATGGGCAGAGGGCCCAACAGCCAAGATGCTGGCAGTGCGGGTGACCAGGGACAAAGTCCCGGAAGTCCTGGGATGAGAGTCCCCACCCATGTCCTCCAGTCTTGGTCCCCGGGGCAGTGCAGCAGTGGGCAGGGCTCAATCCACAGATAACGGATGAATCAGAGTGTTTGTCCCAGGCCAGGTGTCCTTCAGTTTTGGTCCCTGAGTTTTTGAAAACCAAAATCAAGACCATCCCCATGGAAAAGAAATGCAAAAAGGCAAAATGGCTGTCTGGGGAGTTATGAGGAATTGTATAAAATTTTGTTGATAACACACAACTTTATCTCATTATTTTATTTCTTATTTTTCCTCATTATCTCCTCAAAGTGATATCAGTTCAGTTCAGTTCAGTTGCTCAGTCGTGCCCAACTGTTTGTGACTCCATGAATCGCAGCACACCAGGCTTCCCTGTCCATCACCAACTCCCGGAGTCTACCCAACCTCATGTCCATTTAGTCGGTGATGCCATCCAGCCATCTCAACCTCTGTCATCCCCTTCCTCTCCTGCCCCCAATCCCTCCCAGCATGAGGTCTTTTCCAATGAGTCAACTCTTTGCATGAGGTGGCCAAAGAATTGGCGTCTCAGCTTCAACATCTGTCCTTCCAATGAACACCCAGGACTGATCTCCTTTAGAATGGACTGGTTGGATATCCCTGCAGTCCAAGGGATTCTCAAAAGTCTTCTCCAAACCACAGTTCAAAAGCATCAATTCTTCGGCACTCAGATTTCTTCACAGTCCAACTCTCACATCCATACATGACCACTGGAAAAACCATAGCCTTGACTAGACGGACCTATGTTGGCAAAGTAATGTCTCTGCTTTTGAATATGCTATCTAGGTTGGTTATAACTTTCCTTCCAAGGAGTAAGAGTCTTTTAATTTCATGGCTGCAGTCACCATCTGCAGTGATTTTGGAGCCCCCCAAAATAAAGTCTGACACTGTTTCCACTGTTTCCCCATCTATTTTCCATGAAGTGATAGTACCAGATGCGATGATCTTAGCTTTCTGAATGGTGCGCTTTAGGCCAACATTTTCACTCTCTTCTTTCACTTTCATCAAGAGGCTTTTTAGTTCCTCTTCACTTTCTGACATAAGAGTGGTGTCATCTGCATATCTGAGGTTATTGAGATTTCTCTTGGCAATCTTGATTCCAGCTTGAGCCCAGCATTTCTCATGATATATAGAGGGCAGAAAATCTTTGACTATTATTTATGATCTATGCTTGTAGTTTAACTTTTGTTTAAACATACAAAAGAGAATTTGCATTTACAGATATACTTTTATTCTGTTAGAACCTAGTTATTTCACCATTAATGTCTATCAATTGATTAAAAAATAGCTCCCAAAGTATTTTATCCAATGCTTCGTTAGTGTATTTAAAGTACACCTTAAACCTCATTCTGCTTAATACCAGAATGAGGTTTAAATTACACTTTAGTTCAGTCTCAGTTGTGCTGGGGTCCAGCCCCGGTGGATCCAAGGTGATTCGAAGGTGGAGACAGAGTCAGCGAGAAAAACACTTATTGAGAAATATAAGATTAGATTAGGAAATAATAATATAGTAGGAAAATTTAGATGGAGAAAATAAGGCTAAATAACTTGGTTTATGTGGAATACCAATCACCACCAACGTAGGCCACAGGCGTCTTTCCATTCTCCCGAAGGAGAGGAGGCACTGAGGCCTCCCCGGTCCGATCTTAGAAGCCCATAGCCCCCGCGTGTGTCCTCTCCAGGGGACACCGTCTGTCCCGGCCCACCGCTCTCCCTTCAGGGCCAGGTGCCCCCGAGAGGAGGGAGCCAGCTCTGGGTGCTGCCGGGGTCCAGCCCCGGTGGATCCAGGGTGATTCGAAGGTGGAGACGGAGTCGACGTCCTAGGAAAATCTTACTCAATTACAGGTGTACAGAGATTAGAAAATTAGCAGAAAAAAGAGGCTGAACTACTTGGCTTATGTGGAATACCAATCACCACCTACGTAGGCCACAGGCGTCTTTCCATTCTCCCGAAGGAGAGGAGGCACTGAGGCCTCCCCGGTCCGATCTTAGAAGCCCAGGCATAATTAGTAGGCTTGGTGAGTACCCACTCCCGAGATGGAAATTCAGCCAGAAGGGGAAAGAAAGAATGACACAGGGGAATCAGCCTTTCCAGAAACTGATCCCGTTTTCTTTATTTTCAGGTTTGCTTATATGCCTTTTTTTACACATAGGGATGAATACAGAGTCACGCGGGGGTCAGCAGTCCTGACCTTTATCAAAATCAGGTGCTTTACATTAAAAAAAGTCTTAGGGGTTTTACATCATCTTCTGGCCATGAGGCCTGCTAACATTTTATGACCCTTTCTTTCTGATAACCAAAAAACTTATTTTTTCCAAGGGTGTTTTTTCTTAAACCAGGCACCACCCTCCAAATAAAGTTACATTCCTATAGGGTGAGGGTGTAGTGAGCTACAATCAAGAAAGGAATTTATTTAACCCAAGGTTAACATGATCAATCTTAAAGGTTAATACTTATTTTTCTTATATGCTAGTTATATTCATTATAAGGGCAGGGAATATGGAGATTTAGCAGCAAAACATCAGCCCAACAAATGAAATCCCTTCACCAATGTTCCCCTTAAGATCTATTTAGTCTTAAGATAGTGATAAAGTTACATTTTTACATAGCAAGGACACAGTGATTTATAACAAAGTACAGTGATCTATAACAAAGGAGAAAATTCATGAACTCAAAAAGTCTAGTATTGCTAACATCGAAAACTACTATATTTCTTTTTCTATATTCCAAATACATTGATTAATATATTCCCAGGTGCCTAAGGATGTGGAGGCCTGGCGGCAATCATTGACTCAACAGTGAGAAAAGCCCTATGCTAATTAAGACCTTCAAAATATCCCAAACTCTGTGCTGTTTATGGTTGAGAGGTAGTAAACAATCATGTGCTCCGTAGTGGCAGGAGTATGGATAATCCTATCACACAAACTAGTTTGCCAGCAGAGAGGTTTGACCTGAGACACCCTTGTCACACTCAGGGCAGGGAATTAGTAGCAATTATTGGCACAACAAATGAAAAACCCTTCACCAATATAATTCCTAATCAACCCACTATACTAATAAATTCTAACTTCCCAAAAGAATCTGCCTTTAGTAAGTCTAAAACATCTCGTGCCTCTCACTGTTGGGAGGCTGTAAACAATCACATGTGGCCAGACGAACCTATACAGGCGGGCTAGATAACCTTCAGAGGAGTTTGTAAGCTGAAACACTCTTGTCACGCCCAGGAATTTTTATTAACTGGAACTCCTTCTCCGAGAGAAATGGTTATGGGGGAGAGCCCCCCGTAAAGTTAGAGGTGTAGGTGAGAGCATAAAACAGACTCTGGTTTTGGGGGTAGATGCTCGAGAACAGGGGGTTTCCTGAGGCTTGATCACGCCTTTGCGTATGCCAAGCCTCCTTCCTCATGACCTTTGCCATGGGCAGAGTTCCTCACGCTGGCCCCCGGCAGGGTGCAGCAGAGCGCGCCCTGGAACTCAGGGAAGAGACTTAAACCAGCCCTTATGGAGGACACACGCTCTGTGGGCACCTCAGGTCCGCTTTCTCCAAGACAGGCCCCCTTCACCCCGACCCTGCTCTGATCTCTTCTGGTGTTTGGGAAACTGGCCTGAGCCTGGAGGCACCCCTTCTCATCTGAACCAACGAGTAGCACTGAAGTCAGAGGCAAGTAGGCTTAGAGGGGCTGTCCAAGCGGGACTTGGGCTTGGAACAGTCTGGAGGGTTGCTCAGCCTCCAGCCTCTGGCCCTGGAGAAATCTGTATAGGCCCCCTCCTGTATCAGTGACTTTGACACAGATTTTTTTTTTTTGCTTCTCTGGGTCTTAGTTGTGGCATGCAGGGTCTAGTTCCCTGACCAGGGATCAAACCCGGGTCCCCTGGAGGCTTAGCCACTGGCTGCTGCTGCTAAGTCACTTTAGTCGTGTCCAACTCTTTGCAATCCCATGGACTACAGGCCTACCAGGCTCTGCCGTCCCTGGGATTCTCCAGGCAAGAACACTGGAGTGGGTTGCCATTTCCTTCTCCAATGCATGAAAGTGAAAGTGAAGTCTCTCAGTCGTGTCCGACTCTTAGTGACCCCATGGACTTCAGCCCACCAGACTCCTCCGTCCATGGGATTTTCCAGGCAAGAGTACTGGAGTGGGGTGCCATTGCCTTCTCCACTGGACAACCAGGCAAGTTCCTCAACATAGCTCTTTGAAACTACCCATTCTGTGCCTGAGGGCTTCTCAGGTGGTGCTAGTAATAAAAAATAATAAAAAATAAAACAACTCTCCTGCCAGTGCAGGGGACGCAGTTTCACTCACTGTTTCAAACCCGGGTCCCCTGGAGGCTTAGCCACTGGCTGCTGCTGCTAAGTCACTTTAGTCGTGTCCAACTCTTTGCAATCCCATGGACTACAGGCCTACCAGGCTCTGCCGTCCCTGGGATTCTCCAGGCAAGAACACTGGAGTGGGTTGCCATTTCCTTCTCCAATGCATGAAAGTGAAAGTGAAGTCTCTCAGTCGTGTCCGACTCTTAGTGACCCCATGGACTTCAGCCCACCAGACTCCTCCGTCCATGGGATTTTCCAGGCAAGAGTACTGGAGTGGGGTGCCATTGCCTTCTCCACTGGACAACAGGCAAGTTCCTCAACATAGCTCTTTGAAACTACCCATTCTGTGCCTGAGGGCTTCTCAGGTGGTGCTAGTAATAAAAAATAATAAAAAATAAAACAACTCTCCTGCCAGTGCAGGGGACGCAGTTTCACTCACTGTGTCCAGAAGATTCCCTGGAGGAGGAGATGGCAACCCACTCCAGTATTCTTATCTGGAGAATTCCATGGACAGAGAAGCCTGGCGGGCTACAGTCGGTGGGGTCCCAAAGAGACGGACGTGACTGAGGTGACTTAGCATAGCACATAGCACATTCTGTGCCTTAGACCAGGGCCTGTTTATAGAGGGGGCAGACCCGCTCTGGTCTCTGCATCTAGAAAAGAAAGTGTCAGAGGGTGAGACCCCTCTGCACCATGAGCCCTGGAGCCCAGGGGGAGGCGAGGCCCCTTACCATTACATACAGCAGTGAAACGTGCTCTACCCACGCAGGTGTGGAGGTCAAACACGTAAAAGAGGAAGCTGTCATCAGGCATAAAAACCCTGCAAATAAAAGGCACGAGGCGCCTTCGTCCTGTCCTGTCAGAGCACGAGTGGAGATGTTAAGTCAGATGGTGTGACCTGGGCTATGGGTGTTCCCTATCACCCCCGTTACATGCACGCTCTTACGTTCCAACTGCTCTTTTTCTTAGTGTTTCTGTTTTCTTTCCTCCCTCCTGCTGACTTACCTACCTTGGCCTTGGTGGGAGCTCTGGGGGCCCTCTCGGTCTTGCTACATCACACAGTCGGCATCAACATGAAGAAGAGCTGCTGAGTGCTATGGAGGTTTTTCCAGAGGCTGGGGAGACCCTGAGGAATTCCATAATTCTAAAATAAATGTGGTTCCTTAATGCAGGGGTGCAGCAAGCTCTCTTCTCATTCTCAGAAATTTAGATTTTAAAGGAAGTTAAAGTTCTTATTATGAAAGCAATATGAGAGCATTGTAAACAATTTAGAGATGGTGCATAAGCCAAAGAAGAAGGTAAAATCAGTCATAATTCCGCCATCCAGCGTAGCATGTTTTCTCATCCAGTGGACATCCTTTCAGAAGCGGGTGGACAAGTGAACGCAGTCTGTTACAGCAAATACCCCATGTTCCCCTTCAAGTGGCTGCTTGCTTAGTATCGGTGACCGTATGCTGTTTCTACATCATTAAACCCTCTTCTACAGCCTGGCTGAAGTTTGCCATGTGTTTCCTTTATGGACTTACTTTTCCTTGTATAACCAGCCCTCTGTTTTTAGTGATTCAGGTTGCTTCCAGCTTTTCCCAATTATGAAATAAACTGCAAGAAATGTCCCCTTAGGACTCTCCTGGCAGTCCAGCAATTAAGATACATGCTTTCCAGTGCAGGAGGTGCAAGTTTGATCCCTAATAAGGCAGGGCTAAGGTACCACATGTCTTGCAGCCAAAAAAAAACAAAACATAAAACAGAGGCAATATTATAACGAATTCAACAAAGACTTTAAAATGTGTGTGCTTGCATGCTAAGTCACTTCAGTCATGTCCTCCTTTGTACAACCTATGGACTATAGCCCACCAAGCTCCACTGTTCATGGCTTTCCCAGGCAAGAATACTGGAATGGGCTACAATGCCCTCCTCCAGTGAATCTTCCCCACCCAGGGATGGAACCCTAGTCTCTTGCACTTCCTGCCCTGGCAGGCAGATTCTTCACTGCAAGTACCACCTGAGAAACTTGACTTTGAAAATGGCCCACATCAAACAATATCTTTAAAAGAAAGAAAGTCCTCCTCACTGCGTCTCTGTTCACATCCATGGCTCCCTTCTTAGAATAAACTCCCAGACCTGGGACCCCTGCCCTCACACAGACGGCAGTCCCTGGATGAAATGCTTTTAGGAAGAAATTCAATGAGTAAGAAATTTAGGGATGAACCAGATATGGCTGCTCTCCCAAATTAATCTTCTCCCTCTCTTCCAGTATATTATCTTGAAAGACTCTCGTAAGATTTCATTTTCTTTAGAGAAAATGACTTGAGGCCCCATTAGCCTGGGGTGGAGACGTTGGGACCAGGGATTCTGTAAATGTATCCAAGCTTCCCGGATGCCCAGGATTGATTAGACCCATCCCTGGTCTTCCCAGAATCTTCACCCAACAAATGCCTTTAAAGCTAGGGGTGGAGTGGCAGGGGGATGGGGAGTGATCAGCTGAAAACCCGTGGGGACCACAGAGGGCTGTGTGTGCCTGGGGAGCTTCCTCTGGCTCCTGGGTATCAGCAACATCCCCCTAGCCCAAGCGGCTCACTGCCTGGGGGCCTCAGAGGCTCTGCCACTTTTTGGCCACAGGGAGATTGCTTCCTGGTGCTCTGGTTCTCCTGCCCCTCCCGCTGCATCAGTACGTGCCAGGCCTGGGATGTCCTTGAGGCTGGAGGGCCAGATGGGGAGCTGGCAGTCCCTCTCATCTAGGGGCTGAGGCTCCTTTAATTTGCATACCTTAAAAGGCTTGCAGGAGCCAGGGACTGTGTTCTTATCTCGTGTGCGCTGGACTGACCTTATTTATAGCCCAGCTGGCCGGCCGCTGCCTGCACATTGGGGCAAACTCACATGCTGGTGGCCCCCGGCTTTTGTCCCCCACCCTGGTCAGGCTGGAAGGCAGAAACAAGACAGGTAAGGTGCCCAGTTCTCTCCTCTGTCCCCTCCCTCACAGTTCTTCCTCCGTGTACGCACAGCCTACACCCTGGCTGTGCAGGGGTGTGCCCCAGCCCGGGGGGGGGGGGAGCTTGCTGGCCCTGTGGACTGCAGACCCCAAGCAGGGACCCCGAGGATAGGCAGGGGGAGCTGGCTCCCCTGCAGCAAAGCTCCAGCTGTTCCCAGAGCCACAGGAGGGACCCATGGGAACACAGAGAACATGAGAGCACCATTGTGCCTCTTGCATCTTACTGTCTCTCAGTGAGCATCAGGAATTTGCACTGAGTTTTGAACACCGGAAATCTAAAAAAAAAAAAAAAAGAGGGGGGAGTGGGAGGAAGAAAAAGAAAAAAAATTATTAAATCAACATTGAAAAGGGGGAAAACTACAGTGCCCTCGAGCCGTTTCTCCTGACAGAGTTTCCGGATGGCCTGGGGTAGAAAGGGCAGTGACTGATGAGTCTGGTTATGCTGGGGAAGGGTGTGTATGCAAGACGGCTGGTTACGGCTGATGGTTCAGAATCACAGATCACTGTGGCATGCTTTCAAAAGGAAATACATTAATAACTTACTAATTTCTAGAGTGGGATACAGGCAAAAGTCATAGTACTTCAGTTCAGTTCATTCAGTCGCTCAGTCGTGTCCGACTCTTTGCGACCCTGTGAATCGCAGCACGCCAGGCCTCCCTGTCCATCACCAACTCCCGAAGTTCACTCAGACTCATGTCCATCGAGTCAGTGATGCCATCCAGCCATCTCATCCTCTGTCGTCCCCTTCTCCTCCTGCCCCCAATCCCTCCCAGCATCAGAGTCTTTTTCCAATGAGTCAACTCTTTGCATGAGGTGGCCAAAGTATTGGAGTTTCAGCTTTAGCATCATTCCTTCCAAAGAACACCCAGGGTTGATCTCCTTTAGAATGGACTGGTTGGATCTCCTTGCAGTCCAAGGGACTCTCAAGAGTCTTCTCCATCACCACAGTTCAAAAGCATCATAGTACTTAGTAATGCTCTAATGTTCAGGCCAACTGAGGGATAATGTTAATACTGATAAATGACACATATTTGATAAAAAGTATAACAGGTATAAACATCCTCTAGCCAGACCCTGAGTAAGGCATTTGATCAAGTCCAACCTAAGAAGAAAAAGAATTGAGCTCAGTTATTTAAAAATAATTCTGAGGTCAAAAGAGAAATGGATATCTGTGTTATTGGGCTAATACTACTTTATCTCATGTGAAAAGTGAAAGTGTTAGTCACTCAGTCGTGCCCTACTCTATGCGACCCCCTGGATTGTAGCCCACCAGGCTCCTCTGTCCATGGGATTTCCCAGGCAAGAATACTGGAGTGGGTTGCTACCCCTCCTCCAGGGAATCTCCCCAACCCAGGGATCAAACCCTGTACTGCAGGCAGATTCTTTTAGATTTATTGTTTATTTTTGAGGAATGCTATTTGAGTCTTATTTTATTGTTGGGTTTATAACAACAAGATGAGTTGTAATAAAGTCGATTACATTTTGGGATCCATTCTATCATAAAAATATTTTGTTTTTAATGGAGTAGCCAACTAATCAACTCAAATGATTGCACTGTGGAGCCCCTTCTTAATATTAAGGAAATATTAACGTCACACTCTCATGCAAAGCTGAATACTTTCCCATAAAGTGTACCATGACCGCGCACCCCTATCTCATCTGTCTTTGAGGACATTTTGAAGATTTGGATTTTGTCATCCTGTTAGTGTTTCTGATGAGCTGGGGTCCCTGAGGCTGGGCCACACATTTCTCTCTGCTTCCTTCAGCTCCACACAGGCACCTACATGCTTCCTGTTGTTGTTCAGTTGCTAAGTCATGTCTGACTCTGTGACCTCACGGACTGTAGCGGGCTAGGATCTTCTGTCTCCCACCCTTTCCCGGAGTTTGTTCAAATTCACCCATTGAGTCGGTGATGCTATCTAACCTTTAATCCTCTGTCACCTCCTTTTCCTTTTGCCTTCAATCTTTCCCAGCATCAGATTCTTTTCCAATGAGTTAGCTCTTTGCATCAGGTGGCCAAAGCACTGGAGCTTCAGCATCAGTCCTTCCAGTGAATATTCAAGGTCGATTTCCTTTAGGATTGACTGGTTTGATCTTCTTGCTAACCAAGGGACTCTCAAGAGTACCTAAAATACTCCTGTGTGTGTGCATGCATGCTAAATCACTTCAGTCATGTCCAACCCTTTGCAACCCTATGGACTGTAGCCCACCAAGCTCTTCTGTCCATGGGATTCTGCAGGCAAGAACATTGGAGTGGGTTGCCTTACCCTCCTCCAGGGGATCTTCCCGACCCAGGGATCGAACCCATGTCTGCCGTGGCTCCTGCCTTACACACCGATTCTTTACCATTGAGCCCCCAGGGAAGCCCAAAACACTCCTCAGCTCAGTTTAGTTCAGTCGCTCAGTCGTGTCCGACTCTTTTCAACCCATGAGTCACAGCACGCCAGGCCTCCCTGTCCATCCCCAACTCCCGGAGTTCACTCAAACTCATGTCCATTGAGTCGGTGATGCTATCCAATCATCTCATCTTCTGTCATCCCCTTCTCCTCCTGCCCCCAATCCCTCCCAGCATCAGGGTCTTTTCCAATGAGTCAACTCTTCGCATGAGGTGGCCAAAGTATTGGAGTTTCAGCCTCAGCATCAGTCCTTCCAATGAACACCCAGGACTGATCTCCTTTAGGATGGACTGGTTGGATCTCCTTGCAGTCCAAAGGACTCTCAAGAGTCTTCTCCAACACCACAGTTCAAGAGCATTGATTCTTCGGTGCTCAGATTTCTTCACAGTCCAACTCTCCTACTGGTCCCTAACACACTCCATATTTAAAGATAGATGTCCAAAATGCACTGATTTTAAATTCTCTTCTCCTCATTGGAAAAGACCCTGATGCTGGGAAAGTTTGAGGGCAGGAGGAGAAAGGGGTGACAGAGGATGAGATGATTGGATGGAATCATTGACCCAATGGACATGAGTTTGAGCAAACTCCAGGGGATAGTGAAGGACAGGGGAGCCTGGTGTGCTGTGGTCCATGGAGTCACAAAGAGTAGGACATGACTGAGCAGCTGAACAACAACAGCGAAGGCTTGGAGACAGATTTCTTTTCTCCTAAATCTTTACTGACTCAAGTGAGCCCCCCTCAAACATCCCCCTCTCTGTACAGAGCTTTGCGCTGTCCTTCAGGCAGGAGCTGAGGAAATGCTTTCCCTCCTGGTCAGCTCTACAAATGGGAGTCTTCATGGAAAAGGGAAAAGGCAACCAAAAAAAACACAAAACAATCTACAGCAACCTGTACCATTTCCCCAAGAGGGAAGGGCTGTGTGGGTAGAATTCTGGGGGGAGTGCGACCCCACCCTTCCCCTGCAGCATCTCGCTCTGCATAATTCACTTTCCTTCTATGCCCCCAAATAAGTTAAAACATGCAGCCTGAGGACCCGGCCTCTTAGGCCTTGTTCAGGGTCTCTGCAGCTGTGCTGGGCTTCCAGCCTCTTCCTGTAATTTGGGTGGAAGGGCTGGGGGGGGCAGCACAAGGGTGGGGGGCGTGCTCATGGGTTACCCCCACATCAAAGACTGCCTTTTGTGTGACTGCTGGCCAGGGGAAGGGAGAAGAGGGGGTGCAGAGCTGAAGGGAGCAGGCTGTCTGGGAGGAGAGAGAAACACACTGCCAAGGTATTTTAATAGACGTGCTGTTCTCGTTCTTGGCCATGTGTTTCTCATTCTGATTTTGGTTGCTCTTGCCTTGAGTTATGGAGTTTTGCTTCTTGGTTTAGGTGACTTAGATGCAATGCCTTTTCCTTTTTTATAACTTCATTTATTTTTGGCTCTTCTAGGTCTTCGTTGCTGCACGGGCTTTTCTCTCTGCGGTGAGTTGGGGCTACGTTTTGTTGTGTTGTGAACATCTCATTGCAGTGACTTCTCTTGTTGCGGAGCACAGGCTCTAGGGCTCATGAGCTTCGGCAATTGTGGCTCCCGGGCTCAAGAGCACAGGCTCAGTAGTTGGGGGTGCATGGACTTAGTTGCTCCATGGTGTCCCTTCCCAGACCAGGGATCACACCCGTGTCTCCTGCATTGGCAGGCAGATTCTTTACCACCACGGAAACTTTGCTACTGGTTTTCTATGTCAAAAATGAATACTGACTTTTTCAGGGTGGGGCTGGGGACGGTGGTAAGTGACCAAGATAGAGAGTGTGTTGCCTTTCAGAAGGCAGGGAATTCCCTCTCCCTCTTCCTGATGGAACTAGAGAATGTCTGTTTCCAAAACCCAGGGGACTTTGACCAATACAGATGGTAGAACACAGCATCCACAATGGAAGAGCTGATGGTGGGACGGTAGGGCCCTTCTGCTAAAGAGGCAGCAGCCCTCTCCCCAGAGGCACAGGACATGGGGACAAGCACCCCCCACTGCAGGAATATGGTGGGCACACCCTAAGGCTCAGCAAGCACTTCCTCTCTTCTCCTCTAAACTGCAGACAGTTTACTTGTCAAGTGTCATGAAATATGCTTTTGAGATCTTCAAGTGGCTTCTGAATGGCTGACAGCTGAGCTCCTGTGTCTGGTCTTCAGTGAGCTGCCCCATGGCCTGTGTTGCTCTCCCAGGCTTTCCTAGCATCCAGGTCTCAGGAACCACCTGAAAAGTGAAAGTGTTAGTCACTCAGTCCATGCAACCCCATGAACTGTAGCCTGCCACACTCCTCGTCCATGGTATTCTCCAGGCAAGAATACTGTGGTGGGTTGTCGTTTCCTACTCCAGGGGATCTTCCTGACCCAAGGCTGAATCTGAGTCTCCTGTATGGACGGCTGAGTCTTTACTGTCTGAGCCACCAATGAAGCCCAGTTCTGGGAACTGCCTAGTTCTGTGGAGAAGTATAGAAGCGTCTTTACTCCTCTGGGGGTGAAGATCAGAGAAGGGGAGGGAAGAAGGGCCCGGGGACGTCTCTGTCTGGATCTGGCCCATCTGAACTGCAGGTAAAGGGCAAGAAGTGACAGAGAAAAAGCCTTGCTACGGAAGCCCTCACCATAGCTCCCTAGCCACCTGGGGAACACAGTGTCCACTGAATGGAGAAGTCACATGAAAAACAGCCAGACGGCAGAAATTTTGGTATCTTGACCAATGCAGCCCATGCAATTATTGTCTCAATCAGTCATCAAATAAAGAGGACACAAAAATCACCCTCAAGACATAATCTGATGGCCATCTTAAACTGCAGACCATATTTAATTTCACTGAGATTTCTTTCATCTGGGGCATTCTGTTGTCAGAGATAAGTCACATCTGTTTGGGCAAAAGGAAACTGGTAGAAATTTTATTTCAATAGTCTTGATGCTTTTAAGTGGCTGTGGACTCATGTCTAGTCTAGATCTATCATCCTGTAATGAAAAGGTGAATCAGAACGCGGGAGACTGAGGGAAAACATAGCCTGCCCTTGTTCGTGACCCGGGGTTCACGTCTCGGTCTTCTCACGTCTTCTCTGAGAAGCAGCACTGGCCACGTATGCCGCCCCAGCCATTCCCACGTGTGTCCACACGTGACCTTCATCTCCGCATCCACCTCAACACCAACTTGGGAAAGCAGGGAATGAGTTATAGTTTGTTATTCTCACCAGCGATGTGCGTGCTCATCATTGTGTTATATTGTTACTCAGTCATGTCCACTCTGCAACCCAGCGGACTGTAGCCCACCAGGCTCCTCTGTCCATGGGGTTTCCCAGGCAAGAGTACCAGAGTGGGTTGCCGTTTCCTCCTGCAGGGGGTATTCTGACCCAGGGACTGAACCCGTGTCTCTTGCATCTCCTGCATTGGCAGGTGGATTTTTTACCATTGAGCCACAAGGGAAATTCAGAAGTAAAAATTTATGTTTGCAAGTACCTGAGATGGCTATGCAACAGCTCTCTTTTCCACTGATGTATCTGTGTGAAGCT
The DNA here is from genome assembly GCA_006408695.1 of Aepyceros melampus. NCBI lineage: Eukaryota > Metazoa > Chordata > Mammalia > Artiodactyla > Bovidae > Aepyceros > Aepyceros melampus. The sequence goes on along the minus strand of SJXQ01012946.1, from coordinate 678,477 downwards.
GCACTATATTTTGACTGTAAACACATCTCTCAAAAGATGAAATGTAGAAGCAGGTATGAGACCCTCCAGCCATCCAGCTATCTTCTGTTAAGACTGATACATGAAAGAGATTTGCAAAATACTTTTTTTTTTGGCTATACAGTAGGTCCTTCTTGGCTATCTATTTTATTTTTTTAACTTTATTTTATATTGGCTATAGCTGATTGACAATGTCATGATAGTTTCAGATGCACAGCAAAGGGACTCAGTCATACATTTACATGTATCTATTCTTCCCCCAAAGTCCCCTCCCATCCAGGCTGCCACATAACACTGAGCAGAGTTCCCTGTGCTGTACAGTAGGACCTTGCGGGTTATTCATTTTAAATACAGCTCTGTGTACATGCATCCCAAACTCCCTAACTATCCCTCCTCCCCATCTGGAAAGGGAAGTCTTACCACTGGGCCACCAGAGAAGTCCCTCTGTAATTTTTAAATGAATTAACTTTTTGTTTCTCCATTTTAATTTTTAATGTAGTAAAAAAAAAAAAAGCTATAGGACTAACTCACAGAAACACAAGCTCTCCTTTGGGATCCTGAATAATATTAGAGTGAGTGAAGGGTTCTGAGAACAAAAGCTGAGGATAACCGGCTTAATTAAACTTGAAATTGATTAAATATGATTGCACACATGGAGTTTCCGCTCCCTTAATGTCCCTCACCTACCCCATCGTGTGAAGCACTTTGTTAGAAGCACATGTTTGGGCTTAAATAATCTAGACAACAGGACTGTACAGGATATATCCTTATTGCCAGTGACCCCTGCTACTCCACTTGGGTGAAGACCACAGAGGAATCCAGGGGAGCTGGAATCTGTTGTGCCTTTAAAGAATTTGCTTCAGTGACTATTTTTTGTTGTTGTACTCTATTTTAGGCACAAAAGCTCATCAACCTTATTTTCCCAACACAGACTAATGTGGTTTTCACAGTTTTTGTTCTTGCAAACAGATTATTCCACTGCCTATTGTGGAATCACTTTCTTTGTCTCTCTCTTTAAAAAAAAATTAGTTATTTTATTTATTTTTGGCTGTGCTGGGTCTTCGTTGCTGCATGGACTTTCCTCTAGTTGCAGGGGTTGGGGGTACCCCAGTTGCAGTGAGCAGGTTGTCTTTTTGGTAGCTTTGCTTGTTGCAGAGCACAGGCTTTAAAGTACAGGCTCAATAGTTGTGGAGCATGGGCTTAGTTGCTCCATGGTATGTGGGATCTTCCCAGATCAGAGATCAAACCTCTGTATCCTGCATTGGCAGGTGGATTCTCTACAACTGAGTCACCAGGGAATCCTTCTTTCTCTCTTTAAACACATTAATAAATTTTATTCTTTAAAGACTATTTCAATTGTCTCTGCTCTGATTGAAATAACTATTTCAATTGTCTTTGGGCTCTTCCCTGGTGGCTCAGACAGTAAAGCATCTGCCTACAATGTGAGAGACCTGGGATCGATCCCTGGGATGGGAAGATCCCCTAGAGAAGGAAATGGCAAACCACTCCAGAACTCTTGCCTGGAAAACCCCATGGACAGAGGAGCCTGGTAGGCAACAGTCCATGAGGTCGCAAAGAGTCGGACATGACTGAGCAACTTCACTTCACTTTGCTCTGATAACAGGAATTTTAATTGTATTTTATTGAGTAGATATCAGTGAACACGGTTGCAAAATTCAAAAGGTATAAAAGGAGGAAGACAGTAAATCCTCTGCAACGAACGAGTTCTGAGCGCTTTCGTAAGTTCAGTTTGCTCCTTAAGTCTGAAGAAGTTAGCCTAGGGACCCAATTAACAAAGTCTGCTACAAACGGCACCCTACTCCAGTACGCTTGCCTGGAAAATCCCATGGGCGAGGAGCCTGGTGGGCTATAGTCCATGGGGTCACTAAGAGTCGGACACGACTGAGCAACTTCACTTTCACTTTTCACTTTCATGCACTGGAGAAAGACATGGCAACCCACTCCAGTGTTCTTGCCTGGAGAATCCCAGGGTCGGGGGAGCCTGGTAGGCTGCTGTCTATGGGGTCGCACAGAGTTGGATACTACTGAAGTGACTTAGTAGCAGCAGCTACAAAATACTGTACTGTAATAGATTCATAATACTTTTCATACAAATAATACATTAAAAAGCAAACACAAAAAATAAGAGAAGCATCTTTAATCTTATAGTCCAATACTTCTAAAAAAACAGTAGTACCAGTTACATCACTGCTACTTCTACACTTGTTTCTGGACATCCTGGGCTTGAAATAAAGAGGTCATACTATTGTACTCTATTTGCTGTTCAGTTGCTCAGTTGTGTCTGAGTCTTTGCAACCCCATGGACTACAGAACCCCAGGTTCCCTGTCCTTCACCATCTCCCAGAGCTTGCTCAAACTCATGTTCATCAAGTTGGTGATGCCCTCCAGCCATCTCATCCTCTGTCGTCCCCTTCTTCTCCTGCCCTCAATCTTTCCCAGCATCAGAGTTTTTTCAAATGAGTCACCTTTTCGCATCAGTGGACAAAGTATTGGAGTTTCAGCTTCAACATCAGTCCTTCCAATGAACATTCAGGACTGGTTTCCTTTAGGATGGACTGGTTGGATCTCCTTGCTGTCCAAGGGACTCTCAAGAGTCTTATCCAACACACAGTTCAAAAGAATTAATTCTTCGGTGCTCAGCCTTCTTTATGGTCCAACTGTCACATCCATATATGACTATTGGAAAAACCATAATTTTGACTAGACAGACTTTTGTCAGCAAAGTGATGTCACTGCTTTTTAATATGCTGTCTAGGTTTGTCATGGCATCCCATCCCATCACTTCATGACAAATAGATGGGGAAACAGTGGAAACAGTGGCTCACTTTATTTTGGAGGGCTCCAAGATCACTGCAGATGGTGACTGCAGCCATGAAATTAAAAGATGCTTACTCCTTGGAAGGAAAGTTATGACCAACTTAGGCAGCGTATTAAAAAATAGAGATGTTACTTTGTCAACAAAGGTCTGTCTAGTCAAGGCTATGTTTTTTCCAGTGGTCATGTATGGATGTGAGAGTTGTACTATAAAGAAAGCTGAGCGTCAAAGAATTGATGCTTTTGAACTGTGGTGTTGGAGAAGACTCTTGAGAGTCCCTTGGACTGCAAGGAGATCCAACCAGTCCATCCTAAAGGAAATCAGTCGTGAATGTTCTTTGGAAGGACTGATGTTGAAGCTGAAATTCCAATACTTTGGCCACTTGATGTGAAGGGCTGACTCATTTGAAAAGACCCCGATGCTGGGAAAGATTGAAGGCAGAAGGAGAAGGCGACGACAGAGGATGAGATGGCTGGATGGCATCACGGACTCAATGGACATGAGTTTGGGTGAACTCCGGGAGTTGGTGATGGACAGGGAGGCCTGGCGTACTGCGGTTCATGGGGTCGCAAAGAGTCGGACACGACTGAACAACTGAATTGAACAGAAGTAAATTTGTCATAGCTTTTCTTCTGAGGAGCAAGAATCTTTAATTTCGTGGCTGCAGGCACGATCTGCAGTGATTTTGAAGCTCAAGGAAATAAAGTCTGTCACTGTTTCCATTGTTTCCCCATGTATCTGCCATGAAGTGATGGGACTGGATGCCATGGTTTTAGCACAACCACTTACAGAGGATGCACGCATGCAACAATGACCCAGACGTGTGAACTAACCTATGTGACTGGACGTGTAAACACATACTCACACCTTTGAAAATTCTCAACCTGAAGGTTGTACGTGGGGGACTTGATGTAGCAAACAGTGATTCCTCCCCCATCTCCAGGCTCAGTCTCCTCTGCAGGGCAGCTGTGATCACCAGCTAGAGACTCATTTAACCTGGGAATGACCAGCCCTCTCTGATCTCAGCCTTGAGCGCTTGCTGGTGTGTGTCTTGTGTGAGGCCATGTTGACACTGATATCTATAGACCCGAGTGGGAAACCCTCACCCACAGGATAAAACTCCCTGAGGTAGCACTTGAGATTTCCACAGCCCGCCTGCACTCCCAGCCTCTTTCCTGGCTGCGTCCTGCTTGACGTGCCACGGGGACCTCGGTGCCCCATTTTTGTCAGCCAACTGGCCACTTCATGCCTGACTGTCAAGACTCAGATCCAATGATGTCTCCTCCAGAGGTCTTCCCAGGACCATGTCTCAGTCAGTCAGTCAGCCAGCATTCTCCAGAAATAAATCTCCAGGGATTTATTATTGGAGAAAAAAAAAATGTCTCATTTGCTTATGAAGCCCGAGAAGTCCCCAGCCCCGAAGAGTGAACTGACAGATTACGCGCCATGAGAGCCTGTGTTTCAGGTCTGGTACAAAAGCAAGATGAATACTGATGCCCCAGCTTGAAGGTCATCATGCAAAAAGAGTTGTCTCCTCCTCAGGAAGAGGCAGCCTTTTTGTTCTCTGCAGACCTTCAGTTGGTCTGATGGTATCTAACAGTAGGATGGGATCTATCCCCCATAGGGAGGGCAAGCTGATTAACACTATGGGTTCCTATACTTATCACATCCAAAACCCTCCAGAATAATGTTTAACTGAATATCTGGGCAGGCTGTGGTCCCACCAACTTGACATATGAAATTAGCCATCACAGACGCTCAAGTTGGGCTAAGGGCCTTTTGTATTCTCATCACTTTCTATGAATGCACCTTTCTGTAATTTTTCTTAACCATCTTGGTTATAAGTATACACTGTAGTAGTGTTAGAAATATTCACATTGTTGTACAACAAAGCTGCAGGACATTTTCTTCTTGCAAAACTGAAACTCTATATTCATTAAACAGCTCCCTGTCCTCTTCACTCCCCAACCCCTGATATCCACCGTCTACTTCCTGCCTCTATAAATTTGAATATTGTAAATAGAATCATTCAGCATTTGTCCTTTTGTGACTGGCGTGCTGCGATTCATGGGGTCGCAAAGAGTTGGACACAACTGAACGACTGAACGACTGAACTGAACTGAGCTGTTTCACTGAGCATAATGTTCTTAGGGTCTTCCCCAGTGGATCAGTGGTAAAGAATCCTCCTGTTAATGCAGGACATGCAGGAGACACAGGTTCAATCCCTGGGTCGGGAAGATCCCCTGGAAGAGGAAATGGCAACCCACGCCATTAGTCTTGCCTGGGACGTCCAATGAACAGAGGAGCCTGGCGGGCTACACCCCACAGGGTTGCAGAGAGTCGGACAGGACTGAGCGCGCACGTCTGCACAGCAATGTCCTCAGGGTTCATCTGTGTTGTCGCTTTTGATGAATGGAATTCTCTTCCTTTTCAAGACTGGATAATCTTCCGCTGTTTGTATAGACCATATTTGGTTTATGTATTCATCTACTGGTGAATACTCGGAGGAGGAAATGGCAACCACTCCAGTATTCTTGCCTGGAGAATCCCATGGAGAGAGGAGCGTGGCTGGCTACAGTGCATGGGGTCAGCAAAGAGACACAGCTGAGCCACTGAGCACTGTGAATCTTTGAGCTTCTCCCATCTCTTGGCTGTTGGGAACTCTGCAGCTATAAACACGCAAGTGTTTCTTTAGACTCTGCTTTCGACTCTTTTGAATATATACCCAGGGGTGGGATATGCTTCCTGTATCTTAACCCAGATGGGATTGTATTGGGATTTCATCTCTACCGCGCCTGGCACCCTCCCTTCCAGTTGCGCTGGACTTTGGGCTCTGGGAGCGATAGCCCGGGCTTTATCATCTCAGTGGCTTGCTGAGGATGACTCACTCGGCAAACAACAAGTTCCTGCTCAATCACTTCCTCTTGCCTCCCCCCCACCTTCAATCCAGTGGCTCTGAGAAGGATGTCATCTGAGCTTTTCATATCGAAGCAGTGCCAAATTCCAGGACCCTTCACAAATTTTTGAACAATCGTTCACAAGCCGAACCAGGCAGGAGTCAGCTTGTCCTCTTGGCAGAGGAGAGAACTGAGCCGCATTGTCTGCTCGTTGGAAAAGCACAGCGGGGCACTTCCAGGCGGCTCCGGACCCGGGGGAGGCCAGACGGAACTGGAATGCTGCAGGTAGATCTTTCATCCCCTCTCTGCCTCCTCTTTCTGGGGCGAAGAGTCCTCCCTAGGCACTTCAGGTATCACATGATTTACTAGCTCCTCTGTAAGAGCAGACCAAGCGCAGACTAACCTGGTTAGTCCTGCGCACAACTGTATTAACCATTTCGTTCAACAAAGATGTAAGTCACCATGAACTTGAGGCCACTCCAAGCTGGTAGAGGCCCTCTCTCTTTCCTCAGCTGCTCTCCCACTGGGCTTACAGTGTCCTGGCCTCACTTGGAAAGGCTGGAGCTGAGTGTGAAGCTAAGATGGAGGGAGATTTGGGATAACTTCAGCTTTGTCCTCGGATTGGTTTGTGATTACTCAGTCACTAAGTTGTGTCCGACTCTTTGTGACCCCAAGGACTGCATCATGTGATGCTCAAATATCTCCTGGAGTTTGCTCAAATTCATGTCTACTGAGTCAGTGAGACTATCTAACCATCTCATCCTCAGAAACCACCCTGATTTCCAGACATCACTTGTGAACAGTGGCCTTATTTGCCCTCAGAAATGAAGCAGCCATGGGACTTCCTTGGTGCTCGAGTGGTTAAGACTTCGCCTTCCAGTGCAGGGGTTGCTGGTTCAATCCCTGGTCAGGGAGCTAGATCTCACGTCTCATGTCCAAAAAACCAAAACATGAAGCAGGAGCAATATTGTAACAAACTCAAAAAGGCTTTAAAAATGGTCCACGTCAAAAAAACAAAAGTCTTTTAAAAAATGAAGCAGCTAAAGCAGCCCTCTCCCACTTCCCCAGTGGAAGCTTCCTTTCACTTGCTCTTGCCACCTTCCCACCTTCCTTCCCTCACTTCTGTCTGTCTGTCTTGCCAGCACTGTCCCTTCATGCATCCATCACAGCAGGCCCCTGCAGCCCCTTCACTGGGTCCCAAAGCTTTTCCTGCCACTACATCCAGCTGCTTCCTGGCCCCACCAGGAGGGACCCCACAGCCACCCTGGCCACCACGGACTCCCACCCTTTCTCTGCTCCTCTGCATCACCTTGACTGCAAGGCCCACCTCACACCGCCTCCCCTCCTGGAGTTTCAGGCAGAAAGGAATCCTCCCAGACCCTGAATCTGAATCCACACCCATCTCACCTTCCTCTGCCAAACAGGCATCACAAAGGCAGTCAAAAATAAATAAATAAATAAAAAGGAGCAAAAAAGAAAAGAAACCATGTTGAACGGTGCTGGTGAATCAGGGATATCAAGTGGACATCCATTGACTCTGAGTGTTTCCTTCAACTGCTTGCAGGAAGTCCTGGGGATTCGAGGGACCCAACATCCATGTAGGGAACTTAGAGGCACCACCAAAAACAGGGAGGAAGATGGGGTTGAGCCCATGCAAGTTTAAAGGGGTCAGGGAGCCTGTGTACGGCAAGGCCACCTGCCAGGTGAAAAGAGAACTTCAGCTGCTGAGAAGAAGGGGAAACAAAGAAAGGAAGGAAGGAAGAAAGGAAGAGACAGAGGGAGGGAGGGAAGCACCTTGAATGCTAGGACAGTGAGATGAACGTTTGCATGCCTGACAGTAACTTGCCCCTGGCCCATCCCTGCAGGAGGCGTGTGACCAATCCTGTGTAATTATAGGGTAATTGCTCAGCATCTAACTGGACAGAAGTTTCCAAAAATATTTACGCAGTAAGGTTGGACCAGAATTTGATGTTTTGGGGGACAAAGAGTCCCTTCAAGGAGAGGTGAAGGTCAGATGTTTTAGAAAATCTTTTCCTGGTTTTTGAACAATCTACTCTTGCAATGATGTAGAAAGAAGCTTGGCTGTTTCGGAAAGCCCTGCCATGGCTCTGAGGTCTGGAGTCAAAGCACTTTCTGAAAGAGGTTGAAAATAGTCCTTAACTTGTTTTATTTAGAACAGAAATCAACTTAAAATACAATTCTTTGTTATATTCAAATTTGCACGGTGGTGAAGAACCACTCATGGGAGACATTACAGAAATCGTTCAGTTATTGATTAGCCATGAAAATGAGTTGAAGAAAAACTAGATTAACCCTTTAAGGTAAGAAGTGAGTGGTACATTCTTTGTCTCACAGGTCAGGTGGGGTTGAGGGTGTCTCTTGTTCAGTCGCTCAGTCGTGTCTGACTCTGCAACCCCATGGACTGCAGCATGCCAGGCTTCCCTGTCCTTCACTATCTCCTGAAGTTTGCCCAAGTTCATGTGCATCGAGTCGGTGATGCCATCCTGCCATCTCATCATCGGTCACTCCCTTCTCCTCCTGCCCTCAATCTTTCCCAGCATCAGGGTCTTTTCCAATGAAGGTCTTTTGCCTGTGGTCATATACACATATCCTTCATCAGAGCTCCTGGCTTGGAGCCCTGCTCATGCCCACCCACCTCCGCCCCCCAGGGCCTGGCACCAGGCTCTTCCTGGCTAGGCCACAGGTTTTCTGTTAATGACCCTGATCTAGGCGGAAATGGTACAAAAGAACTTTGGGATTTTAAAGTTGCAGTGTTGACTCATAAAGTTATTTCACAAAGAGCAATTGTGATTTCAGTGTGGTTTAAAATTGACATTCTGAGAAACAAGTGAGGCATGAAGGGCCCCCTTGGCAGGGATGCCAGGATCATCAGAGGCTACAGGTAGAGTGCTTTGGGGGACCCTGACGGGGTGCCTTTAAAACAGGGTTTTCCAGGTTTGCACAGACCTGGGACATGTATATGTCCTTTAAATAGATTTTAAACTAACAGACACATAGGGGGAAAAAAATTGCTGGCAAGCAGAGAGGTGAATCAGGGCTTCCCAGGTGGTTCAGTGGGTAAAGAATCTGCCTACCAATGCAGGAGACATCAGAGACACGGGTTCAGTCCCTGGGTTGGGAAGATCTCCTGGAGGAGGGCCTGGCAGCCCACTCCAGTATTCTTGCCTGGAGAATTCCATGGATAGAGGAGTCTGTGGTGGGCTATAGTCCATAGAGTTGCAAACAGTCAGACATGACTGAATCAGCTGAGCACAGCATGCAGAGAGGTGAATGGATTGCTACAGAAAAGGGCTGGAATCAAAGAAGAAATGATCCCAAAGGAAAAGAAAGAAGCAGAGTTCTTCTGGGCTTAAAGTACAAATAGCTTCATCCATCACAGCCCAGCATTTCCTGCTCCGAGGCAGACCCAGAGGAGCTGCGGTGTGACGGCCTCCTCTCACTGGATGTTAAGCCTCAGACAGAGCCGTTCCTCCTGACTTAGCAAGGCTCCCGGGGACTTGTGTCAGCTGCTCAAATATGCAGGAACCAACCAACAATGAAAAGTTCAATCCTGGCACTGCTTGTGGATCCAAGTCAGACATGTCTGAAGGCTTTATGGAAGCAGTCTCCAACCTTTTTGGCATCAGGGACTGATTTCGTGGAAGACAGTCTTGCCATGGACATCCAGGGTGAGGTTGGGGACCCCTGCTTTACATACTGTTTGCGCCCAGTAAGTCAGTTTATGGAAAGGAGAGTGTGAAGAAATGGGATGTGGAAATGCAAGCATCTTTCTTCCTAGCCAGAGGGTGGTTAGGAAGGGGTAGGGGCGGTGTCTATCTTTTATGCCCACCTGTGCTGTATGCCAGTCCCATCCAGACTCTTTGAAACTCCCTGGATGGCAGCCCGTCAGGCTCATCTGTCCAGGAGATTTCCCAGGCAAGAATACTGGAGTGGGATCCTCCAGGGGATCTTCCTGACCCAGGGATCGATCCCGAATCTCCTGCGTTGGCATGTGGATTCTTTACCACTGAGCCACCTGGGAGAGCTGGCTTTTTCTGACTGACTGCCAGGCACAGGAACAACAAGGGTCCTTCAGGAGTGAGATATGCGGAGCCACCGTAAGCCGACCAGGTTCCTTCCATTTGCTCCACCAGCTCAGGGGCACCGACAGTGTGCCACCCTGCCTGGGGGGCAGGTCCCAGAGAGGGTTTCCTGTGATTTCAGGAAGAGGGAGCACCCTGCCCTGAACGGCCACAGGCCCTGCCTCCTGAGCCTGCTCCTCTCCCCTCTCCTTCTCCCCTCCCCTCCCCTCCTGGGAGCATGCCCAGCCTTTAGTTCTGAAACACTTACTCCCTGTCCAACCACGAGGCAATTACAGATGATTACCTCTGAATCAGGGGCAGACCATCCAGCCGCTTCCTGCCCCGGGTTGCCGTGGGTGGAACCAACTGCCAGTGAGAAACATCTCTTTAATCTACTCTGAAGATCTCTGTTGAGATGGTGGTTTAGGGTGACTAACCCTCTCCTGGTGGGGGTGAGGGTGGGGGTGCCACAGAGGTCTGCAGTGGGCCCACTCTCTGGGAAGCTGGCCCTCCTCTAGGGGTCAGAAGGAGAGAGCTCAGCTTCAGCGTTTGCATCACTGAGACGCATCTGGAACTTTTTGCCTGTACGGGTTGCACCTTGTACTTCCTTCACAAGCCTACCTGCCTACCGGCCGAGGTGGTACTTGCACTTGGATCCGAATCCATGGGCCTGGTCTGTGATTAGTCAATGCTCCCCGCCCCCCATAGAAGTCTCTGGTAAATTACTGAGTCCAGAGATAGGAGTCCTTGGTGAGTGTTTCACCTCAAAGCACGAGCAGTCGTCGGTATCGCTGGAGGCTTGTTCAAACAGAACCCGCCTGAGAAGTTTTCTTTCACTAAGTTTCCAGTGATCCTAATCTGGTCCCAGATCACCCAGAGGCCCACTGGCTGGGCTTCCCTGCTGGCTCAGCGGTAGAGAGCATGCCTGCCAATGCTGAAGACACGGGTTTGATTCCTGGGTTAGGAAGATTCCCTGGAGAATCCCTGCCAGTGGAGCCTGGCGGGCCGCAGTTTATGGGGTCGCAAAGAGTTATGACTGAGCGACTAAACATCAGCCCCACAAAGTCTTCCCTCTCCTTCCGTTCCTCGCTGTGCCTCCCAAAGCTCTGCAGTGTTGGCTGGGGCAGGATTTCAGGAGAAGCGAAATAAACCCGAGAACAAGCTGAATGACCCATCCGCATTGCCACAGAATCCCTCTCCCAGGAACGGGAATTTCTTAATTTTGTCCTTCTTTGCACTCGACTCAGATCTATAGCAGAAAATTGCTCTCTCAAAAAGACAGTCTTTGATCTTGAAAGCAGGATCTAAACCGTCATCCTTCCTTCCGACAAGAGTGACGTCTGTTTCCTGATTTCTGTGTGTGGAGATACAGTTGACATATAACCTTGTATTGCTTTCAGCGTGATTTGACATTGGCATATATTGTGAAGTGATGACCGCAGTAAGTTGAGTTAATATCCCTTGCCTCACATTTTTTCTTGTAAACAGAGCTTCTAAGTTTCTGTTTACAAGAACTTTTAAGTCCCTACGTCTCTTGTGCGCACTGTGTTACGTTCAAGTATACCTACCACACAGCGTTGTTAACCACGGTCACCGTGCTGTGTACATCGGATCCCCAGGACTGGTTTATCTCATGCAGCAAGTCCCCTACATACAAACTTTCAAGTTACGAACTCTCAAAGGTGTGAACGTGCGTTCACACGTCCAGTCGCGTGACTCGGTTTGCACGCCTGGCGTATGCTGTCCTGTGTGTGCATCCTCTGCAAGTGGTTGTGCTTTTGTGCACTCACTGTTTGGTACTGTACAGAGAATAGTCGTACAGTGTCTTTATTTGAAGCCCAGGATGTCTGGAAGCAAGCGTCAAAGCCGTGGTGATGTAGCTGGTACTACTGTACGCTTCGAAGCTCTAAACCATGAGATGAAAAATGCTTCTATTTTTTGTCTTTTTCATGTATTATTTGTGTGAAGAGTATTACAAACCTACAACAGTACAGTGCTCTATAGCCCATTTGTTTGTGGCTACCTAGGCTCACTTTGTTGGACTTAGAAACAAACTGGACTTATGAATGTGCTCTCAGAACGGAATTAGTTCATATGTTGGGAACTTACTGTAACTGAAAAAAAAAAAAATTGTACCATTTAACCACCTGCACATTCCCTTCTTATCCTGGAGTCATCTCTCCTTTACCCATGGAGTAAAAGCTAGTGTTTACTGAGGGCCTACTATGTGCCAGGTGTGTGCTACTGGCAAGTGGTTCCTGTGTCCATGTCAAGGGATCTTCCCAACAGTTTTGCAGATATTATGTCATCGGTCTGTCTTACACATGAGCAAACTGAGGGTTAGGGTTTTGTGTTTGCTTGGGGCTACAGAGCCGGTCACAGGTAGGACAGGGCTTCAAAGCGGGGTCTGATGCCAGTGGTCTATTCTTTATAATATTCCATCATCTATACTATGAACTAACAAATTACAAAATGAGAGATGTCACATATTACAATTCTTCTATGATCCATCCATTAATTCAAATTCTTTATTCAGTAAGCATCTACCCTATGCCATGTGTTACAGTCAGATCCTGGGAATACAGCTGGCCCCCTATCAAAGGGTTCAGCATCTGAAAATTCAACCAACCTCAGATGGTAAATACTTAAAAAAAATAAAATAAAATATCAGAAAGTTCCCAATAGCAAAACCTGGATTTGCTAGGCTGGTAACTAGTTACATAGTCTTTTTATTATAAATAATGTTGTTGTTACAGTTGCTAAGTCATGTCCAGCTCTTTGGGAACTCATGGACTGCAGCACGCCAGGCTCCTCTGTCCGTGGGATTCTCCAGGCAAGAATACTGGAGAGGGTTACCATTTCCTTCTCCAGGGGATCTTCCCCACCCAGGGGGAAGAATGAACCTGTGTCTCCTGCACTGGCAGGTGGATTCTTTACCACCGAGCCACCTGGGAAGCCCTGTTAAGTAACCTGGGGATGATTTAAAGTATTCAGGAGGATATAAGCATTTTATATAAGGAACTTGAGCATCCTGGATTTTGGAGTCCTAAGGGGTCATGGAACCAATGTCCTCCGACATGGATAAAACAACTGTACAATGATGTACTGCTGTAGCCACAAGTTCCGGAAAACAAGCTCACTCAGGAGGACAATGCAGATAGTGGAGTGCAGTTTATTACACCGGCGGGCCCCAGGCAGAGTCTCCTCTCAGCCAAGGACCCCGACCAGTTTTGTGCAAACCTTATATACCTTAAGTGTACTTGCCCAAACCCACCTCCCCAAATTCCCTGAAACTTGTCTGAACAAAGGAATAGAAAGATACAATCAAAGTTAACCCGTGATTCATATGCCTTAAGCCTAGGTAGTTAACAGTGGACAATTATCAATAGGCCTGTGGTCATACCCCAATAAGCCTAATAGAATGTATGATTCTATTTGGTTACACAGATAATTAGGGTCTTCTTTTAGGCGACTGGAGAGTCTAGGTATGAGCCCTGGGGCTCTTCCTTTGGGGGGGGGGGGGGTCTGGTTTTCCAGCTGGTGTGTTGTTTCCATAGATACTGGGCATAGAGCTCAAAGTCCACAGTCTGGCCCAAGATGCAGTCCCGCTTTCAAGATAGAGCCTGTTCTGTCTGTTTCCTCCATCAATGCAAGAGAATTTTACAAAATAGTTTCCCAGAATGCCTGGTGAAAATTTATTTTTTAGCAGTTTTCAAGTTGTTCAGAAAAGTACCTCTATCATTAGGCCCAGAATGCATTCTTCTGTCTTCAATTTGTTTTCTGGCAAAACACGTTTGAGTTTCTAAAAACTCAGTTTGATAAATTTGTTTCCTATTTCTCCTAAAGAAGGAACATGCGTTGCTTTAACTTTTAAAATATTTTTAGGATTTCCCTGGTAGCCCACTGGTTAAGAGTCTGCCTTGCAAGGCAGGGGACACAGGTTTGATCCCTGGTCCTGAAAGAATCCACATGCTGAGAGGCAACTAAGCCTGTGTGCTACAACTAAGACCCAATACAGTCAAATAAATAAAATTTCTTTATTTTTGAAGGAACATATATTTATAGGGCTGAAATTTTTAAGAAAACAAAGGATGCATAGTAAACATGTCTCTCTTCTCCTGACCCTCAACCCCTCCAAATCCCCCCAGAACAATCATTATTATATATGTATATACCATCTCTCCCTTCTTTCCTTATCAACACAAGTGGTTGGTTACTATCGTGCATGCTAAGTCGCCTCAGTCATGTCCCACTCTTTGTGACCCTCTGCATGGTAGCTTGCCAGGTTCCTCTGTCCGTGGGATTCTCCAGGCAAGAATACTCGAGTGGGTTGCCATGCCCTCCTGCAGGGGGGTCTTCTCCACCCAGGGAACGAATGCTTGTCTCTCTGTCTCCTACATTGGCAGGGGGGGTTCTTTACCACTAATGCCTCCTGGGAAGCCCTTTACAAAGTGCCAATTCCATAAACAATTACCTTGTTCTTCTTCACAGCTGCATATAGAAACAATTCTAAAAGGAACCATGTGATATTGAATTAGGCCCTGTTGATGAACCTATTACATGATCTAGTATTTTGCTATGATAAACAGTTCTAGCTGACTGCTCTTGTATATATATGAACTTACACAGGAGCAAGTCCACCTATAAAATAATTTACTTTTAGGGGAAATGCTGGGTTAAGGGCAAATGATAGGTGCATTTGTAATTAAAATTTTTTATTACTGAATATTTCAAGCATTCAGTAAGCAAAGAGACAAGTACAATGGACTTCTACACACACTCCACCACTTTTCAATTGTTATCATTAATCTACGGCTGATACTATTTCATACATACTATATATATATATATAGTATAGTATAGTAAGATATATATATATATATCTTGCTTAGAAAATCCGTTGGACAGGAGCCTGGTAGGCTGCAGTCCATGGGGTCGCTAAGTGTCAGACACTACTGAGTGACTTCACTTTCACTTTTCACTTTCATGCATTGGAGAAGGAAATGGCAACCCACTCCAGTGTTCTTGCCTGGAGAATCCCAGGGATGGGGGAGCCTGGTGGGCTGCCGTCTATGGGTCACACAGAGTCGAACACAACTGAAGAGATTTAGCTGCAGCAGCAGCATATATAGGTAGATCCTACTTATTCCACTCATCCCAAATTATTCTGAAACAACCTCGACATAGTATTTTTTCCATGGGTAAATATTTCTGAAAAGTAAGGGCTTAAAAAATGTGTGTGTGTAATTTCATTAGCATATCTAAAAAAATTAATATTATTTTATTAATGTCATCATTTGTTAGTATCACATTCCCCAGATTGTCTCATGAAAAATTATTTTTTCAACAGCTTATTCTTTGATTCAGAATCTCAATAAGTTTCATCCATTCACTGCAGTTGGTTGTTTTATTTTTTTAATTTATTGGTTTTCTCCTCCACTTCTCTCCTTTCTTTCTTTCTTCTTCATCCTGAGTGATGTTACTGTAAAAACTGAGTGAATTTGCTTCCACAGGCTGGATTTTGCTGGTTACATCCCCATAGGGACATTTAATATGCTCCTCTATCCTTTAGGTCAAAGGAAAAATGCAAAATTAAACTGTAGAATTTCTTAAAATAATCAAGAAAAAACATATCTGAATCTGTGTGGCATAACTAAAGTAGTTATTAAATGAAAACATAGAGAGCTAAATAGCTATATCAATCAAAAAGAAAATTAAAATAAATGAATTAAACATTCAACTTAGAAAGCTGAAAATATAGCAATAAAAAAATTAAGTAAGCAAAAAAAAGCAGAAAGAAGATAAAATACAGAAATTAATGTTTTATTATTTTTTTCAACTTGCTGAAAAGATTTAGGATCATCATTCCAGACCTAGGTGGTCATTTTGTGATTTACAACTAAACAGACAACAAATGGCACTTCCCTGGTGGCTCAGTGGTAAAGAATTCACCTGCCAGTACAGGAGATAGGGGTTTGATCCCCAGGTTGAAGATCCCCTGGAGAAAGAAATGGCCACCCACTCCAGTACTCTTGCCTGAAGAATCCCATGGACAAAGGAGCCTGGTGGGCTACAGTCCATGGAGTCGCAAAGATTGGACTCGACCAAGAGACTAAACCACCATACCTGATAACGTAACCTAGGTTAACTGTCAGAGGGAAAAGGCTTTTATAGCCAGTTTGCTCTGGATTTCAAGATGAGGCCTGCTTTGACTGTTAGTGAGAAATCAGGTCCGAAGCCCACACTTAGGTTCTTGGTGAAAAACTTCAAGGCTCAGGGAGGAAGCAGGGAAGGGAGTCCTGAGGGGTCAGGTCTGAGGGGCGGAGGGCATCTCCTCCCCTGTTGGATACAGGGCTTTGCCTGCCTCGGGCTAGAGGTCAGATCACCACTGCCAGAATCATTCATTGCTAGGGAGGCCTTTAACAAACCCCTCTGAGAGAAATGTCTTTACCCTCAAGCAGGAGTGTTAACCCTCACCTTAAAGGGGCGAGGGTCCAATGAGATGCCCTGTAGAGCTACATCTCAGTAGCTGACAGCTAAGAGGATGGCGCTGGGGTGCTGTGATTCTACGATGGGGACCCGCTGACACATCAGAGCACACAGAGCATCAAACAGGAGAAATCAACCAGACTGCTTCCCTTCTCCGAGGCCCACTCCTGCTGAACGCGGCACGTCCACCCCCGGGCCTTCTGTGCTGCCTCGGCCTCCATCCGCCCACCTTGCAGCCCGGCTGCGCCCTAGAACAATTCCAGCCCCTCGCGCCCGGTCCTGGCCGGGCTGCTGTGCGCTCTCGCCCGCAGGCCGTGCCGCCGAGCCCCCAGGCCGGGCTCGGGGGTCTGGGATCCAGTGGGGGAGGCGCTTTCTCCAGCTCAGCTGGGTCTCCCTGCCCCGGAGGGACCACAGAACATCCAAAGAGCGCTCCTCCGGCCTGGAGCGTGGGGATGGTCTTTCCCGTCCCCTCCCCCGCGGGACAAAGACCCGGCCTTCTCCATTCTTCCTGCCATCGGCCGGCTTACTTGGTGGCACAGGAGCCGCGGGGACTGAGTAGAGACCCCCCTGCCACCCCGCGCCCCAGCGCGCCTCCAGCTCCTGCAGACCCGGTAAGTGGGCGCCCCTCCACGCCGCCCCGCACCTTCCCGGCAGGGTCGCCGCGCGCCCGGGACCTGGCGGGAGCCCTGGAACCGGCGCCCGCGACGCCCGGGGACGCAGGAAACGCCCGCGGCAGACAAAGGGCCGGGGTCCCCAGCGCCGCCCTGAGCCCGGGGGCGCCCGCCCGCCTGGCCCGCGCCGCCCAGCGAGCGTCTCCTTATTTGGTCAAATGACACGCGGGGTTCTCCGGGCGGGGCGCGCCTCTCCCCGGGCCCTGCCGCGCGGACCTCCGCTGCCGTCCGCCGTCTGCCCGCGAGCCGCAGCGCGGTGAGTGAGCTCCAGTCGGGCCAGGGGCTGGGGGCCGGCGGCGGGGGACCGGGGAACAAGGGAACCCCGGAGGAGGAGGGAGATCTGTGGACAGTGTGGCTGGGGGTGGTGGGGAACCTGGGAACAGGGGAGCGAGCCTAGGGACAGAAGAGGACTTGGGGACACCCGGCGGTGGGGGATCTGGGGATGGGAGGTCTGGTGGTGGGGATACCCAGAGAGAGGGGAGCCAACCATGGGAGGGAGATCCAGGGACAGGGGAGTTGGCCCTGTGGGCCACCTTAGAGGTACCTTAGGTGGGAGGGACCCGGCCGGGGATGGACCCCACCTCATCCCGAAGGGAGGACGGCAGCCAGCCTCCTGGAGAAGAGGGTCACCAAGCCAGTGGTCTTGGTGCACTGGCCGAGTGAGTCTGCTCTGGGCAGCCAGGCTTTTCCTGCGGTAGAAAGGAGTGGACCTTGCTGGTGACCTCAGGCATAAATTTGAACCTGAAACATCAGAGCAGAATAAAACCAAAACGGGCTTCTTTAAAAAAATAACAGTACTCATCTTAAACTGACTCCTGTGATATCTTGGCATACCTGAAATTGCAGGAACAAAGTGTTAAATGTTTCCATTTTAAAGGAAGGATTAATTCTCTTGACTTTCAGATCCCCACTTGGCTTTCCATTCCCATTAGTCTAACCTGGTCACCTCTGCTGCACTAGAAGGCAGTAACCCACCCACCTCGGGACTTCGAATCCCAAGAACTGTGTTTAGGACCCTCCCCCTTGGCGCTAACCCTGCTGGTTTGTAATAATACCTTAGAGGGAGGAGGCTTTCATATCTTGAAGGTGATTTCGACTAAGAAACAAGTGAGGAGAGTCTGAGAAGTACAGGCATTCCTAGGCTAACACTTAAAGTCCTACAAAAGCAAACAATGAAGAATATTTCATTGTGCAGCTGTATGAATTTTTTCACAGTGTTTTCCAACCTGTATTTTTAAGCGTTGAGAGTTAATAGATGGAATGGGATTTCCACAGTGTCTGTTATCTGGTGTGCCTCGATGCCTCTGCAAAGTTGCATGTTCACAGGGCTCTGGAACATGCTTCCCACCAGCCAGGTCTGTGGGGTAGGCTCAGGTATGGACGTGCTTTGAGGCAGGTGTGGCTGGTAGCCTGTGTGCTTGGGCTGGAGCTAGGCTGCCTGGGCTTAGGTTCTCGTCGCTCCCCATTCCTCAACCTCAAGCTGTGCAGTCTTGGCCAGGTCATCTAAACTCATGGTGTTTTGGTTTCCACAGCCTGAAAACACAGGATGGTGGCTTGCTTGCAGGGTTTGTTATAAAGCCTGCCCATCAGAAGCAGCGTATACAAAATGGATATTACCCTTGTTTTTACAGATACACTGGAACACAGAAAGATCGAAGTAACTTTTCTCAAGTTTTCCCAGCTTAGCAACAGTGACTCCAAGAGCAGACCCCAGACAGCTTTAACTTAAGAGCCTGAGTTCTAACCACTAAGCTGAGGGTGGGATGGGGGTGGGGGAACCTGAACATTTCAACGAGGGCGTAACTGCATACCTTCAGGCACGTTTGTAGTTAAGTCACTTCTAGTACAGAAAGAATCTAATTGTAGCCCAGCAGGATATTGAAAAAAAAAAAAAAGACTGAAGACTGGGCTCGGGAGGCCTGGGTTCTCTTCCTGTCCTGCCCTGAGGGCCTGTTTCCCAGCCTCTGGGGCTCCAGCTGCCTTGTTATCAGCAGGAGGCTGGAGAGGTAGCTTACCTAAGCTGCTCTGACTCAGCACCGGGAGATAACCCAGTTCTGTGAGCTCTCCTGAACAGAACGAGCCATTGGAGACTTCCTGGTCATTCTCTTACACCAGATTTATCAGAGCCACATTGTCACATCAACTTACACTGAGCGGTCACTTTCTGAAGATGACCACCTGGGACTGAACGCACAGGCCCATCTCTAGGGACTGTGAGCCCAGTCTTCCAGAGCTGGAGGCTGGCAGTGACTTTGGAGTGAGTTGCGTGAATGGCCTCTTGTCCTGACTGGTAGATTGCAGTGTTAGCTCTTGTGGTGGTTCATTTTGTGTCAACCTGACTGGGTCATCTGGTGCCAGGACACAAATGTAACTTCTGGGTATGTCTGGGAGGCTGTTTGTGGAGGCGATTAACATTGAATCAGTAGCCTGAGTCGCCCTGCCCAGCTGGGGTGGCCTCGTGCAGTCAGCTGGAGACCTGAGTAGAACAGCAGGCTGAGCAGGAGGGGACGCCCGGTGTCTGACTGTGGAGCTGGGACTCGGTCCTTTCCGGGCTCTGGTCGCAGCTGGAACTTCAGCTCATCTTGGGTCTTGAGCCTGCCGGCTTTTGAACTAGAATTTACACCTCTGGTCCCTGGTTCTCAGGACTTCAGACTCAGACTGTAACTTCAGACTTCAGACCTTGTAGCTCTGCTTTGCCAGTAGTTCTCCAGCTTGCCAGCTGCTTGGGACTTCCAGCCTCCATAATAATATGATCCAATTTCTAATAATCAGTCTCTTCATATAATATGTGCTTTCAGTTCTGCTTCTCTGGAGACCCTGACTAGTACCATTTCTCAGTAACTTTGCTTCACAATTCTCTCCATGCGCTCAGTTTTGCTTTTTTAAATTTTTATTGGAGTACTGTTGCTTTACAACATTATGTTAGTTTCTGCTGTACAGGAACATGATTCAGCTTTTTGTGTACATGTATCCCCTCTTTTTTGAACTTCCTTGCCATGGCAACCCACTCCAGTGTTGTTGCCTGGGAATCCCAGGGACAGGAGCCTGGTGGGCTGTTGTCTATGGGGTTGCACAGAGTAGGACATGACTGACGTGACTTAGCAGCAGTAGCAGCCATTTAGGTCACCACAAGAATCAAGTAGCGTTCCCTGTACCCTAATAGTAGGTTCTCATTAGTTATCTATTTTATGTTGTTGTTGTTCAGTTGCTAAAATGTGTTCGACTCTTCATGACCCCACAGACTGCAACATGCCAGGCTTCCCTGTTCTCCACGACCTCCCAGAGTTTGCTCAAGCTCATGTCCATTGAGTAGGTGATGCTATCTAACCATCTATTTTATACCTAGTATCAATAGCATATATGTATCTATCTCAGTCTCCCAATTCCTCCCCCACCCCCATCTTGCTTTTTAAAGATTCCATCATCCCACTCCTACTGGTGGTCCTCATGTTCCCTTCGCTGTAAAATGTGCTTGCCCGCCCTCTTGGGTCTCTGATGAACTGTTTGAGGGCAGCCTGTGGTCTGTTGATCTTCAGTCTGGTTCTCATGGGTGATTCTCATGCCCCACCTGAGCTTTGGACATCACATGTCACCCTGCTCGTCCTTGGCCTGTGTAAGTGGTACCTTGCCGGCCCTAAATTAGTTTGTGACTTAAAGATCTCCTTCAAGTGTTTCTAAGTGAGGCCAGTGATGTCTGTGCCCATGGGTGAAGTGGCTGCCCTATTTTTGTAAGTAAAACCAGTGTTGAAAGGCATCTTTGAAGCCTGTAAACATTTGTGTTTCAAGAGAATAGTCTGTCTGTGCTTGATGGTACGACCTTTGGAACAGATGAGAATCAGCCAGTTTAGGCAGTGGTGGGAACAGCAGGAGGTGTGCATGCCTGTCATGACAGGATCCTGCGGGCTGTGCTAAAAAACACCAAGGGAAGTGGGGCTGTGCGAACAGGGAGCGGGGCTGGTCTTTTGTGGAAGTTGGGGTCAGAGCAGATGGAGGCAGATGAGAGTAAACTGCGAGCTGCCTTCTGGAGATGGGAGGAGATGCATGAAGGGAGTGCGGGTTTCTCCTTTTGTTCTTGTGAAACCCAACGTGGTTACTTGGGCCACACGTAACCAGGAAGTGGAGGGAAAGAGGCTGGGCTTCCTCTACACATGTTGATGCCAGTTGAGGACCCGAGGCCTCCAACCATCCTAGCCTGTGTAATTATGCTTGTCCTGTGCAGACAGAGCTGATGTGTTTTGAGATTAAATTGCCAGATAGAATCTTAAAGGTGATTTAAATTCTTTGGAGCTAGAACTAGACAACTCTTCCGGAGACTGTGTGTTTCATCTCAGTCTCCCGGGGCCATTTCATTATTCAGTACTACCCAAAAGATGATTCCAAAGATATCAGCTCACCTTATCCAAGCCTTGTCTCTCACACAAAATATTTCTTAACACGATCATAAATGATTCAAGCTTTTTAAATGTTTTTGATAGTTAATATACCAAGTTATCATACATTCATAATCCCTGCCTATATACTCACTGAAGACTCAGTAAATTAACCCTTAAATATACAACAGGTATGGCTGCCCAGCTGGCTCAGTGGTAAAGAGTCCGCCTGCCAATGCAGGAGATGCAAGTTCGATGCCTGGGATGGGAAGAACCCCTCGAGAAGGAATTAGCAGCCCACTCTAATATTCTTGTCTGGAGAATCCCATGGATGGAGGAGCTTGGTAGGCTACAGTCCATGGGATCACTAAGAGTTGGATGTGACTGAGCTCACACACACACACGCAAGGTATAGTCATTCTTACCAAGAATCCCAAAATGGATTTCAAAAGAATTTTAAATATATTATAATACTTTTAAAAATAGCAACATCCTTTGAGATGGTGTCTCTTTCCCTTTCAGCAGAATTTCTGTTTAAAAGAAACAATTCAGCTGGACTAATGGCAAGAGCTTTGGGGTGAGCTGGTCTGTGTGTCTGATCCTTCTGTCCACAGAAAAACAGACTGGTGCAGAGTGTTCTCTGGCTTCTCTGCTGGTGTGAGAGCTTGTGCCTTTGGACAGAGACCTCTGGTTTATAGGCACTGTGTCTGTTTGGGACACCCCGGGCCCTTCTGGTGCCTGGAGCCTGGGTCCAGGGAGCTGGTGGTTCCGCACAAAGATGTTGGGGGCATCTCCTGGAGGGGTGTGGGCTTCTTGACCTGACCAGCCTCATTCGGGGGCCATGCAGCTGTGTGCTCACATGGTGTGGATCCAAACACAATAAGAACAGTTTTACTCACTGAGGAAGCAGCAGTTTATCTGGAAGAGGGACGAGGCCAGAGGCGGAGAAGAAAGAATGAAGCTTAAATCTGTTGCTTTAGAAATTGTAACGGTGTCGGATGCCAAACCACATTACATCTGGGGTTTGCTATGCAAAGTGGGTTGTTCACATAACACAGGCCTCGTTTCCTCTGGGGACATTGCCCACATGTTTGTGCTCGGGGATATGTGTGTTCACCCACCACCCGTTGCGTGTCCATTCATTCCATTCTCCACGTGTCCCTGAAGCTCTGGACTCGTGTTTGTCACCTGGTGACACCCTTGCAGGGCTTATGGTTGAGGGGTGGGGGGTATACAGGCAGTCAGCATCCTGTGGTGTCAGGAAAACATTGTATTTTCAAATATATTCCTTAAAAGAGCCCACGTGCTGCAGACTGGTTTTTTTAATCCTCCCTAGAAAGCTTCAGATGCTGGTAAGCAATGGCGGTTCCCACCTGGAAACTGGCTGTCAGTGAAAGCCGGGGATTCGTCAGGACTGACATGCCGAGGCTGCGTCACAGGTTGTGGGACGGCTCCGGGGATGTTTGCAGATTTCTCGGGAGGAATCAAGGCTGTTACACCAGTCTCATCAGGCCGTGTGGATAAAGACGCATGGGCATCATGGGGCTGGAGGCACATGGCATCTCTGGAGTCAGGTTGAGGTGCTTAGTTGGCAAGGGGAGCACTGAAGAGAAGGCTACATGGAAGGCCCACTGTTCAGGAAGGACAAGCCAGATGCCTGGAACTCTACCCCTCTCCTGATTCCTAGGAAATGTTTCTGGGAAAAAAAAATGCAAAAAGACTAGCCATACATATACATGTATCCATTCTCCCCCAATCTCCTCTCCCATCCAGGCTGCCACATAACATTGAGCAGAATTCCCTGCGCTTTACAGTAGGTCCTTGTTGGTTATCCATCTTAAATATGTGTGTGCTCGTCCATCCCAAACTCCCTAACTATCCCTTCCCCACCTTCTTCCCCACTCTCACAACCATAAGTTTGTTCTCCAAGTCCGTGAGTCTGTTTCTGTTTTGTAACCCCATTGGTATCATTTCTTTTTAGATTCCACGTATAAGGTATGTCACACCATGTTTCTGCTTCTCTGTCTGACTTACTTCACTTAGTATGATAATCTCTAGGCCCATCCATGTTGCTGCAGGTGGCATTGTTTCATTCTTTTTAACGGCTGGGTAATATTCTTGTATATATGTACCACATCTTTATCCATTTCTCTGTCAGTGGGTATTTAGGTTGCTTCCATGTCTTGGCTGTTGTAAATAGCGCTGCAGTGAACACTGGGTTGTGTGTATCCTTTTGGATCATATCTCTGTCTCTTCACTGTTCACCGGAAACTATCACATCATTGTTGGTCAGCTATACCCCAATACAAAATGAAAAGTTTTTTAAAATGCGGCGTGTTCTTCCCGGCTCTAAATGCCTTCCTCCCTCCTCCACTTCCTTTCCTCCTCCCTTTTCTTCTCATTTCTCTTCTCTTCCTGGCTCTCACATGCCCCCTCCCACCCCAGACTTTGACAGTTCTTAAATCTGAGAAGATAAAAATAGTTCACATGTACACGCCTGTGGACCTTGTAGAGTCATTATTTCCTGTGGGGAGCCCTACGCACTCTCTGAACCTGCAAATCACACCTGAGTCAGCACAGGTGGAGAAACTGAGATCAAAGCACTCTCCCTTCTACCACCCCGGGCCTGCCAGGTGCCCCAGAACTGTCTACTCCCAGCACCGTCGGCTGGGCCTGCAGCCACATCTGTAAACCTGTCCCCTAAGATCAGCTTCTTGTTCAGAGCCGAAGGGGGATGACATCAGGGATGACTTAACCTGGGGGTGGGGTAAGAACTCCTCGACACTAGGATCTGGGTTCAGTCCATGAGCGACAAGTCCACAGTCATCCCTGAGGCCCAGGGCCTCCTTGGCCGCTGCTTTGGGCTCAGCATCTGTGCACAGATGGTCTGAGTGACAGGTAGCCCACAGGGAGGGACGTGGCGGTTTGGCGAGGATGAGCGGGTTGTGCACAATTAGGTAAAAAACAAAACAAGATGTTCTGGTTTTGTTTGAGGAAATGATTCAGAAATGGCCTTGGACACCCCAGAAACATTTTGAAAGAGTCACTGCCTCTTGGTTTTGTCTCCCCCAGCCCCACAGGGTGAAGTCAGGCTTGTACACAGTAAATCTTCATTTACTGCTGGCCGAGGAGTCCACGTGCTACAGCTAACTGCCTGTGAGGCCAATGTGTTCAGGGTCACGGCCACAGGCCCTCCTTCCCTGGCCTCTGGCTATCTCTTCAGCTTGATCTTGAATGCTCCTGGAGTGACCCGAGTCATTCCCATCTTCCTGGGGTGTCTGCTCTCCCCACCCTGATTCCCGTCCCTGAGCCTCCGCTCTCTGCCTACATCATCAACTGGGTAACACTTTCCCGGCACAGGTAACATCTTAGGAAGCCTGTCCACCCTCCCAGGACGAGTGGCTCAGGGGCTGCTCCCTCGCTTCCCCTGGTGCCCTTTGGGTCTCTCTCACAGGGTGCTGAGCGTGGAACTGAGTCTCTCGGATACACACCATGCATCCGTTTCTCGTTAGACCACAAATTCCCTCCGGGAGGTCCCGTATCTTACTCATCCTTGTAGCTCCAGCTTTTTGGATAACATCTCACACAGTTCCAGCTCAGCTGATGCCTCTGGAATAAATGAATAACCAAGCATTTTAGAACTTCACTGGCAGTCCACTGGTTAAGACTCTGCGCTTCCAATGTAGGTGGCACAGGTAACATCTTAGGAAGCCTGTCCACCCTCCCAGGACGAGTGGCTCAGGGGCTGCTCCCTCGCTTCCCCTGGTGCCCTTTGGGTCTCTCTCACAGGGTGCTGAGCGTGGAACTGAGTCTCTCGGATACACACCATGCATCCGTTTCTCGTTAGACCACAAATTCCCTCCGGGAGGTCCCGTATCTTACTCATCCTTGTAGCTCCAGCTTTTTGGATAACATCTCACACAGTTCCAGCTCAGCTGATGCCTCTGGAATGAATGAATAACCAAGCATTTTAGAACTTCACTGGCAGTCCACTGGTTAAGACTCTGTGCTTCCAATGTAGGAGGCATGAGTTCGATCCCTAGTCTAGGGAATAAGATCCTGCATGCCGAGTGGTGCACCACCCCTCTAAAAAATTTTTTTAAATAAAAAAAAAAGAAACAAATTTAATTAAATAAAAATAAATCACTTTATAAAATTTAAAAATGGAGTTATAGGGGGTATCTAAAGCAAGGCTGTAGCTAAAAATTTCCCATTAAACAGAGGCTTAAGAAGATTGTACTGTAGCCTGCCAGGCTCCTCTGTCCATGGGATTTTCCAGGCAGGAATACTGGAGGGGGTAGCCATTCCCTTCTCCAGGGGATCTTCCTGACCCAGGGGTCAAACTCGGGTCTCTTGTATTGCAGGCAGACTGTTTACCGTCTGAGCCACCAGGGAAAGCCCCATTCAAATAAATAAATCAGGCATTTTATAAGATTTAAAAGTGGAATTATAGGGGATGTCTAATGCAAGACTATAGTTAAAAATTTTCCCATCAAACAGAGGTTTAAGATTGATAGTGTAACTTTGGATACAAGTTGTGTTATTTTCTGTTTGGTGGCATTAGATTAAAGAACTGGTTTCAAACTCTGTAGGAGAAAGGGAGACTCTTAGATTCCTTAGGAGCCCGTGTGCTGCTTGTTCTGAGACTCAGGGCTTGTGCTTGGTGGAACTCACTGGAAATGGGTTCAGATTCTTGTCCGTCTGCTCTGCTTCTAATTATGGTGGTCTTGCTTTCCGCCCCAACCTAAGCAGAAGCACTGTCCTGATCAATAAAGCTGTTGTGACTTAGAGGAGATAAGGGGCGCAGTAGGAGAGAGACCTACCAGCACCTGAAACAATCTGCAGAAACGGGGGCCATTGGACCTGGAGGGCAAGTGGGGACTTCACTCGTCCTGCCGGAAGTCAGGATCAGTGATGAGGGCCGTGCTGGGGCCGCCTCGGCCCTCTTCACCTGCCATGGGGCCCTGCGTGTACTCACAGTTCACTGTCCTAGATGACTTCTGTCACGGTCCTGAGGAGGCAGAGGAGGCAGAAAGCACACCCCAGGCATATGAGCGTTGTTGGGGCAATACCCTGGAGGAAACAGAGCCCCCTTTGATAGCTCCAGAGCACAGGCTTGGCTCTCGATGGGGGTTACTGGTACAGCCTGTCTCCTTCCCCCAGAAGGGCCTGTGCTCTTCCAAACCCGCAAGAAACCACTTTTCCATGTAGACGGGAAATTTATTTTGTCTAAGCGAGAGGGCTGTTTGGAAACCAACGCTCATATAGTCTTCTGTTTTCATGAATGTTCCTGGCTTCCCATTTTTCCGTCCATAAAATGAGGTGGTTGTTGTTTAGTCACCCAGTCATATCCAGTTCTTTATAAGCGTATGGACTGTAGCCTGGTAGGCTCCTCTGCCCACGGGATTTCCTAGGCAAAAATACTGCAGTGGGTTGCCATTTTCTTCTCCAGGGAATCTTACCAACTTAGGGATCAAACTCTCAGTATCCTGCACTGGCAGGCAGATTCTTTACCCCTGAGCCACCGGGGAGGCCCAGAAAACAAGGCAGTTATGGTAATAGATAATCTCCTGGGTTGTTCCCAGATTTAAAAATTTTATTTTTTATAGCCCTATCTCCTTTCCTTGTTCTTATTTAAAATCTTCAGGTCATTATTCTGAAATTTGTGTGACCCGCATAGGGGATAAGATTCCGCAGTTAAATAGTAGCCTCTGTGGAA
Source organism: Aepyceros melampus (assembly GCA_006408695.1). Lineage (NCBI taxonomy): Eukaryota > Metazoa > Chordata > Mammalia > Artiodactyla > Bovidae > Aepyceros > Aepyceros melampus. The sequence continues at coordinate 651,395 of SJXQ01012946.1, read as the reverse complement.
AAATCCATAGGCTGGAAGGATGCGCTTAACTGCAATGAACTGAATGGTTGCCACTTTCAAGGCTAGTAACAGAGATTTCAGGAAAGCATCATGTCTTCTGCCAACTTAGCGGCTGAAACCTGAGATGGCCTTAAGACAGATGATATTCATACACTGGTTTTCAGAACCAAGATCAAACACTCAAGAGCCTCATCTTGTGATGTTATCTCAAGAATATCCCAGCAATGTTTTCTTTAACTCCAGGAAGAGCGATTTAGAGGGATGGATCTCACCACATGTGTCCAGCTGCGAATTTAATACTTTTGGGAAAAAAGACTGTCCTATAAACACAGAACTCACCAAGTATGGGTGCCTGAAAGTTGTCCGTTTCTTTGCTTACAGTAGTCAGAATCTTGTATACACAAAGTACAAAATTAATAAACACGGTGGAATTCACTATTACCGTAAACCAGCCAGCAATATTTTATTTGCACCTTAGGGTATCCTTTTGGAATTTCTCTCTTCAGTGGGTGGAGATGACCAAAAATCTAATTGAGTTTCATCAGTTTGTGAAACATCCCTCAGGAGTTGCACGGTCAACCTGTCTCCAGATTTAATCATTTATGAAGCTTTTCACTTTTCAGTCAGTTAAATATTGCCACCTGAGAAGCTATTTGTGAAGAAGCTGGACGGTGTTTCTAGTGGCGTGGAGGCGTTTCTCCACACCTGGGCTTCCCAGGGTAGACGGGCTCTTTGTGGGGTGGTTGTGACATGTTGGTGCAGGAACCTCATGGGAGGAGGAGGAGGAGGGGCAGTCCTGCCTCCCTCTATCCTCACCCAGTCCCTTCTGCTCACGCACACGCCACACTCATCCTGGAAAAATGCAAGTTGAGGTGTCGCCAGGGGAGACGGTTGATTGCAGTCACCGAGTTTCCTACTATGATAATCCCTGTGCCTGGAAGCCAGCCTTCCCCCGTACCCTGCTCGCTGGCTGCCCGGGCTGCGGTGGGGGCAGGGGCGGCTCCTCTCATGCGGGGGCAGGGGGTGTGCTTCCTCGTGCCATCCTCCAGGTGTGCTCCCTTGGCCTCAGGTTTCCAGCTCCGATGACCCTCCCCTGGCTTCTGTGGTCTCTCCTTATTCAAATCCATGGACCATAGAGGAGCGCATGGAAAGTCTTTTTATAGACATGAGCATATTGTTTCTATCCCTGCTGAGCTATTCTGGGGGCAGGAGATGGGGAAGATGCGATGTGCAGCTCCATCCTGTCTGGGGCAGGCACTCCTCCTGGGGGATGAGGGCTCTGGCTCCAACTCTAGTCTTGTGTCCAACATCAAGATCACTTTTTCTGAGATGGTCACCAAGAACTAGGAATTTTAAGGAAGCGGAATGCGCTCAGACACAGAACTGCCCCCAAATAATTTTTTTTTAAAGTACCGTTGAAAATGACAAGGCGTTTCAGGGGTGAGTGTCGACTGCTCAGCCGGGAGATGAGCCACCGATGGTAAAGGTGGTGGTCAAGGTGACCGTGGTGGAGGGGGACAGTCCTGCCGTGTGAACGCTCACTGGAGCCTGTCCTTCTCTCCTCCCTGGCAGGTGACAGACATCCGGGGCCAAGATGACCGAGCGCTTTGACTGCCACCACTGCCAGGACTCGCTCTTCGGCAGGAAGTACGTGCTTCGGGAGGAGCAGCCCTACTGTGTGGCCTGCTTCGAGGCCCTGTTCGCCAGCACCTGTGAGGAGTGCGGGAAGTTGATCGGCTGTGACTGCAAGGTACCCCGGCCCCTTGGGGGTCCCCCCGTGCTCCCCACGTCCTCCCTTACTGCCTGGCTTCCCAGGGCCCCACATTGGCTCCCCATGTTTCTCTGCATAGTCTGCACTCAAGTCCTGGTTCCCCTCACCTTGAACACTCCTGAGCCCCATTCTGCTGGGCTGGGACCCTGCATGAGCCCTTCCTAGCCTCCCCCTGCAGGCTTGGTCTCTGCCCCTTCCCAGTTGTGCCTGCTCAGGGCTTTCCAGGACATGTGCGCCTGGCCTCCCAGGTACACTTCTGATGGCCCCAGGTCAGCATCCTTATCTAACCAGACACTGCCGCCCAATCCCTTGCTCCCCTGAGGCTCCCAGCTCTCCTCCCTGGCTGACTCACAGGGCAGGTGTGCGAGGTCAATATTTGCGGAGTGAGTGTGGCGCGGGTGACACGGCGCCCGCCTCTTGGGTGGAGGATTTCAGAGGCTCTGCCTGCCCTGGGGCATCCAGGGAGCTTCTGGTCTTCATGGGGAGGGTCAGCTTGTGTAGCTGCTGGCTGAGCGGGTGCGGCTGGCTCTACTGCGCGTCTGCCCTGGGTCTATCTTGCATCTCATCCTTCCGAGGGCAGGCAGAGAGCAGCTGGTTGCACACCAGCTTCTGTCTCTGTGTGTTTAGTAACAGCCTAGGAATGATTTCCATCTGGTGGGGAAGGCAGACTTTGCCTTGAGCAGAGACAAGGGGCGTGGGATTCCAGCCACTGGAGCCTAAGTTGCAGTCATGTGTCCTGGCTCCAGAGCAGGGTGGATTCTGAGAGGAAGGGACATGGGCTCCCTTCAAACAACCAGAGCTTTGGCTGCAACCAGGAGCAAAGGCAGCTGGTCCTGCTCACCTGAAAGCTGCCGGCCCTCCGGCCTCCAGCTCTGGGGGAGATGTGTGTCTGAGTCTCTCCGCATCCATCTCCAGGCCAAGCAGGAGAGCTTGGACACCAAGCTGCCCCATTCGTCTGGCTCTGTGTCTCACTGGCCGTGTGATCTCAGGCCCATGTCTTGACTCCCTCAGTGCCCATCTACGTGTTTACAAAATGGAGCTACGACAAGGAGGCCTGGGTCATGGGTTCTCACATGTGCAGCTGCAAAGCAGCCAGAGTTCTAAAGAGCAGCTGCATGTGCGTGCTCAATCGTGTCCAACTCTTTGAGATCCCATGGACGGTAGCCTGCCAGACCCCTCTGTCCATGGGATTTCCCAGGCAAGAATACTGGAGTGCATTGGCATTTCCTTCTCCAGGGGATCTTTCCAACCCAGGGATCAAACCCGAGTCTCTTATGTCTCCAGCGTGGGCAGGTGGGTTCTTTACCACTAGCATGACTGGGAACCCCAGGGACCAGGTGCTGGTGGTATGAACTCCAGACCCCTCTTCTCCGTCGACTGCACCTCTGTTCTTTCTGCATTTTAGTCCCTCCCTCCCCAGGCCTCTTGAAGCTTCACCTTATCAGTTTTCACTAGAGAAACATCAATAAGAATGTCTGCTTTGAGGGAGAACTAATAGACAGAGAAAAACTTATTTTCTAAAGGCTCTCCCTGGAAAGGACTTAAGTAGGTGAGCGTTTCAGGTATCATTCTGACAAAGACCAGCTCTGGGTTTGGGGGGTCTTTGGGCACGTAACTGCTTTACAGTGCTATGTTGGTTTCTGTGTACAAAGGAAGTGAGTCAGCTATATGTGTGCATATATCCCCTCCCTCTTGAGCCTCCCTCCCACCCTCCACATCCTGCTCCTCTAGGTCATCCCAAAGCACCGAGCTGCTCCCTGTGCCGTACAGCATCTTCCCACTAGCCGTCTGTTTCACACATGGTCGTGTATATTCGTCAATCCCAATCTCCCAATTCATCCCACCCTCCTTTTCTCCACTCCGTGTCCACAAATCTGCTTTCTACATCTGCGTCTTTACTCCTGCCCTGCAAATAGGTCTGTCAGTACCATCTTTCTAGATTCCACATATATGCATTCATATATGATATTTGTCTTTTTCTGACTTATCAACTCTGGTTTGAAGGAGATGTTTTGAAGATTTGGGGCTAGTCATCCTTGGCTGGGAGCTAAAGTGAAAACAAAACTAAAGTCACTGATCGTTTCCTCAGAATGATTTAGTGGACAGGCCCTTGAAACTACTTATCCTTCCGCACATGCTTTATGAGTAAATAAACAAGAATCCCCCCAAAGCGGCCAAAGTCAACAAGACTGCTGCAGAGCCAAGACTGCTCTTCAGCCAGTCACCCTGAATTTTTCACCCCGGATAACGGTCCACTGTGGAGTCTCAGCATGGGATTCTGTGCATTTGGGAAGGAAACAAAGACGTGAACTTGCAGTTAGGCCTCGGCATGTGGGGTTTGAATATTTGGAACCGTTTTCTTGGCTTTCGGAAATAATTACGAAAGTTGGCTTTGTGGAGAAAGTGAGGGCAGGAGAAACGTGCCTGCCTTTCAGGAAGCGAACTCTGAGCCTGGCAACAGGGTAAGTGGCAGGGTCTCTGCCAGAGTCTTTCTTCAAGGATTTGAAGGACCATACGGATGGGAACGCGGCGGCCTGACTGCCGCAAAGCACGGAACATCTTTGCAAAGTGCTGCGCCGAGTGGCGTGGCGCACCCCCCGATATGGCCGGGTCCTGTGGATCTGAGGACTGGGTGGCTCGGGAATCAGCAGCTGAGCTTCCCCCAGCCTGGGAGAGACAGACGGGGGGCAGAGGACGGCGAGGCACCCCACTGCCCTGGGCCGCCCCCATTAAGTGGAGGGTGCAAGGTCCCTCCGGGCCACTGACTCCACCCATGGCTGAGCCGAGGCCTCAACAAGGGCAGAGCAAAGCCACAAGCCCTTCCCACATTAGGAGTGTCTCTGAAATGGAAAATCAGAAAGGAAGTGTTTGCGCCTAATCTCACATTGTTTATCAAACATTTTACAGCAATTTATGACTTTCTGTGTGCACAAGATTACCTTGCTAGTTTTTCTGGGATGTGTTGATTTTTTTTTTTTCTTCCTTTCTTTTTCGCCCCTTCATGTGCTCTCTCTCTAGAGAACCTTAAAACAGGGGCATTTTCTAGGATGTTTCAAAGTTCTTTAAAGTTAGTCAGCGAGCCCCTACTTAGCCTTGAACCTCTGGCATCTCAGTGGTGTCTCTGGGGACCACCCGGTAGGCTCGACACACAACAGAATTCAGTGAGACAAGACTAGCTCGGTACTACAAGCCTGAAACTCCATTTGGAGCAGCGAATGCCAGTGGTGAGAATAGTCGCTCAGAGCCCAGTTTACAGACACACGTTTAGAGCAGGCGTTAGCCTGATTCAAGCACCAGGTCGGATCACCTAAGCAGACCAGATGCTTCGGCCTTTCTGTGCCGACTTCTAGTCCAGCCCCATAGCCTTGAGCCAGCAAAGCCAGTGGCCTTTTCCCACCTTGGCGCCCGTGCAGTGTGGACTTTTCCACAGAAGGGAGTCCCAGAGGAGGTGGGGGCGTGAAGTATCAACTTGACTGACTGACGTGTAAGGATGGCACGAGAGAAGGAGGACTCCCAGGGAAGCTGACAGCACAGCCTCAGATGGGGCTTCCCACAGGTGCCCCTGAGCAAGCTGCAGGGTGTGGCTCTTCCAGCCGTGTCCGTGGGGGTGGTACCCAGGCCCGCAGGGCCAGCATCACTCGTGGCCACACAGGCGTCACCGAGCAGCTGGTGTCCTAGCCAGGCCTCATAGCCAAGGGGGATGAGGGCCTTCGGAGGCCAGGATAATGCAAGCCAGGGTATGGGCAGGGAAGAGGGGAGCGTAGCAGAGAGGAGGCTGGGGCAGAAGGTGAGTCTGGGTGAGCACGCTGGGGCCTGCTTGTAAAGATGCTGCCAGGCCAGGTAAAGGTCTGCACCCTGCCAGATGCAGACCAGGAAGAGGGATGCCGGGGACTGGGTTCACAGCATCTTAGCATCATTCTGTTAAACTTGCTCATCTATAAAATAGGAATAAAACCTTATTCCATGGCGTCATTGTGTGGTTCAAAACAAGAGGGGATTAAGGGAATTTTAGAGTTAGAAGGGCCGCGGAGGCTGAAAGTGCTGTACAGGGTAGAATGACTGAGCCCAGGAGCCTGGGGCTCTTAGGGGAGGGCATGGAATCCATCTTGGTCTCATGAGTAAAAGTGACCCCAGCAAGTGACGCTTCGGGCCACCTGCTGTCACCATGAGCTGGGATCGAAGATCAATGTTAGCCGAGCAGTTACAATGTGCCAGGACTGTGGTCAATTCTTCACCATCATCTCTGCTTCCCAAGTGGCATCTGAGGCTGGAAGGGGTCAGGTTACTGACCCCACCCCCGCACCCGCGCCATGCAGCAGGTGTGCGGCAGAGCCAGGACTTGAGTCTGGAGCCTTCAAGTTTAATCGCTGGGGTGAAATACATAGGCATTTTAGACACATGCTCCCAGGGTCCCCAGGGGCTCTACTGGCATGGCAGGTGTGCAGGGCGGTGGCTCAAGGTTCCCCACCTTCCTGCATGCCAGGTTTCCTCGGCCTGGGGTGGTCACCGCTGACTGCAACTGGAACAGGGGTGGGTGAGCTGTCATCTCACCTCAGCCCACCTCCTCCTCGCCCCACTGATGGTGATGCCAGCTTGTTCAGAGAGAGTTGTGACTCACCATGACTCCTGAGAGCGTGGGCGTAGATTGGTATTTATCTTCAAGAAAAACATTTTTGTCAGAAGGTTGAAGAATTATCAAATGTCTTTGAATGAACAGTTCAGGGCTGTTGTGTGTTAATGCAGAAACACATGTGTGTGCGTGTGCAAGAGAGGGCAGACAGAGGGAGCAGCTGTGCAGGGGGGTGAGGATGCCCCAGGGAAGGGATGGCCGTGACTCAGCTCGGCAGGAATCTCAGCAGGAGGGTGACCAGCCCCCTGGAGTGGGTGTGGGATGGGAGGGGTGCTGAGGGTTCCAGGCAGCTGCTGTCACTAGCCTGGAGGGCCATGCCACAGCCAGGGTGTGATCAGTCCCCCCTTGAATGCAGGATGTGGGACTCGGGACAGCGAGCGACCAAATGACCAACAGCCTCAGGAGGGTGGAGGCCAGGAGCTGGACCTCCCTCTGGAGGACCTAATCAGGACAGGGTGTAGTAGCAGATTTAGAGAGAACTTTCTAGTGTCAAGGGGGCTTTCTTAGTGGCTCAGTTGGTAGAGAATCTGCCTGCAATACAGGAGACCCAGGTTTGATCCCTGGGGTCAGGAAGATTCCCTGGAAAAGGGAGTGGCAACCCACTCCAGTATTCTTGCCTCAGAAATCCCATGGACAGAGGAGCCTGGTGGGCTGCAGTCCATGGTGGTACAGAGTCAGCTTAGCACACACGCACGCAGTGTGTGTCAGAATTTCTTTCATTTTTGAGGCTGTGAATAACGGTTCATGTTTGTCCATCACTGTCTGTCCACTCCGTATGGACACTTCGGTGGCTTCCGGCTTTTGGCTTCTATGAATCTGGATCCACAGATTCCCAATTTGAATTCTTGGGACATCTACCCAGAAGTGGAATTGCTGCTCATGGGGTAATTCTCTGTTTAATTTTTTGAGGAACTGCCTGCCATACTGTTTTCCATACCAAAAAGAAAAAATTGTTAAATGCATTTATTCCATAATCAGCATTACAAGAGTGATCATATGATCCAAACCCCAACTCATCTTTAATTAGGCTGATTACTGTCCTCAGTGGACAGGACTTTAGATGGTTTGTCGACTTTATTCAAATCCTCAACAAAGACAGAGCTGAACTGCACTCACCTAGGTACATTCATCTGGCCTTATGGTGCAGCCCGGTTGGAACTCTCCCACCTGGTGCCCCTCAGTCTGGCCCTCCTGGTCTGTGCCCTTTTTCTGCCCAGCTCACGCATCCTCTGGTCTTTGATGTTCAGCTGATGGCACTTCCTGGAAGTGTTCTACCCGCCTTCTCCAGGCTGACCCAGGGCCCCCACCCCAGGCCCTGTCTCTGAGGTTCCCCTAGCCCGTCCTCCCTCCCCTGGGAATCACAACCACCCCCTCGGGCATGGTTGGGTTTGCCCCGTGTGCTTGTGGCCAGTGGACCCTAAGGTCTGTGTGTCCAGCAGAAGCACTGATGAGTTTCATGTGCAGACTCTCTTTCTTACAGGGAGTTCCCAGGGAAAACCACCTGTTTTTCAGAGGCTTCTAAACAGTGGCTCCGTACCCCACCTGACCCGTTCCAGCCCCTCGAGTTCCATTTCCCTGCCCCCCAGTCCCTCTCACTCTCTCTCTGCTCCGGGTCTGCAGGACTTGTCTTACAAGGACCGGCATTGGCACGAGGCCTGCTTCCATTGCTCGAGGTGCCGGGGCTCCCTCGTGGACAAGCCGTTTGCTGCCAAGGAGGACCAGCTGCTCTGCACTGACTGCTACTCGCAGGAGTACTCGTCGCGATGCCAGGAGTGCAAGAAGAGCATCATGCCAGGT